>LPNX010269388.1:36408-115022 GCA_001517045.1 Pseudotsuga menziesii | reverse complement strand
GCTTTTTCTGCTTTGTTGACTGCTTTTCCAGTTTTTAAAGCACATAAGGAAAGCTAGACTAGGTGAGGTGAACCTGTTTTATTACCCTTTCATCCTCCACTCTTTCCTTCATGCAAAAGCATGTATGAGCTGCCATTTGACCACTCTTTAGCTTACCCATGCGCCCTTGCTAATTCGTGGGGTCCTTGATAGATTTGGGATCAGCTTTTTACACCTATGGGGGGTTTGCCTATTTTGGGTAAGCCTGCTTTATGCTAGATTTGGATGCTTCCTTATGCATTCGATTTTCTCATGTATTCTATATATTCATCAGCCTATGTTATTACAGGGTTGGCTATTGTACACTCAGTTAATATAATTTTGTGTTACAGCTCCATATTCAGTCTCCATTGTTGATAATTTGCATGATCAATTGTTAATTGCTGTGAGTGAAATTAATCTACTGCAGGCCTGAATTTATACAGAACTATTGGTAAGTTCGCCTAAGCCACTGAAAGTCCCTTTTTGCCCAAAATTATAAAAAATGATGATCAATAGGCTTTCGGTGGCTAACATGTTCCTGAGTCAAAACCGTTAGTTGTTCCTGAGTCAAAACTGTTAGCTGCCGAAAGCTCGGCTTTTCAGTGGCTAATGAGCTGTTTGAAAGCTCGCCTAAGCCACCAAAAGTCCTTTTTCCAAACTTTCATAAAAAAACGTGACCAGTAGGATTTCGATGGTTAACATGGTCCTGCGTTAAAAATTGTTAGCTGCTGAAAGGTGATGTTTTTGGTGGCTAATGAGTTGTTGAAAAACTAACCTAAGCCATCGAAAGCTAAAACTTTGAATTTTTCTTAAAAAATAGAACATCAGATATCCCAACCTTGTTAGTCATCCCAATATCTTTCATAATATGACCTGAAACCTTCATCACTGATCAAAAAAAAAATTGTTCTGAGTGAACTTATTGAAAATTTTATTTAGGATATAATATCTGGCTCCTACTTGGGGATGGGAACCTCCCTATGAGGTCCCAAGAACCCCAGACCAAAATGCCTTTCCTAAAAAAGAATAATTAAATCTATCTTCTAGTGTTCCATTGGGCATGGAGTCATTTGTCTTTTATAATTGATCTATTTCAACCTACCTGTAGCTCGCTTTTCTTATTCATGAAAACAACTGAAAATGACCTAGTTGCTAATATTAAGAGCTTATTTTCCTATCTATTCCTACTCATAATTCTAATCAGTAGAGTCTTCTTGTCAAGTGACATCATGCTTCTAATGAAGAAATGTCAGAAGTTGATCTTCTGAACTTATCCTTGATCTTGACCCCAAAAATAAATGAAACCCTACCATGCAACAATGTAGTTTCAAAGGGTGACAGAACCAGCTATAATCTGACAAAAATATTTTGATATCTATGCTGCTCATAAGTTCCAGATAGTCAGCAACAAGGAGATAAAAGTCAACAGGAAATACCTTTTTATGCTATTGATCTTTTCCTCCACTGATGTCAATGTTGAATGTGGACTGCTCAACCTTTGTCTGATAAAAATGCAACCTCAACAGTTGATTTGAATCTTTCTGCTCCCCTTCACGTAATCTGAATTCATCATGATGATATGCTTGTTTCTCATAACTAACCATTTCCTCTTCCACAATAATATCTTTGCAGGATATATCAAAACTAAAAAGATCTTTATTAGACTTTTGAGCAGCAAATTCGTAACAAGCATCTAGTTCCTTGTCATAATTTGAAGAAACATATTCATAAGGAGAAGGAAGATCTTCCTGGTGTTCTAGCTGGAGATTAGATAGTCCTTGAAAATCTTGTTCCTCATGGTTACTGTAGCTTCCCTTGATCTGCAAATATGGAAACTATGAGATAGCCTTACTGATTTCAATGGTCATTTGACCAACATAAAGTTGATCATTTCCATGTGTAGGTAAAGAAATCAATTCCTCAGATTCACAACAATCAGATTTAATGATGGTAGGAAAACATTCAATTCCTTTATAATTCATTTCTTGTTCATGTTGATTAAAAAGTGCATCATCTTGAAGATTCTTGAAGGGCTGCTACATATTGTGAGGGAGAGATACGTCTCTATTTACATTTCCAGCCTTATGATGCAATTCATATTCATCACAACAATTACCAAATACAAACTCATCTAGAAAATACCTTTTGCAGTGCTCAGTGAATGCTCGGTGAAAATCCTTCAATGATAAAATGCTGGAAGGAGGTAAAGAAAAATACCACTGACGTGCATCACCATATAATGAATACATGAATATATTCATATGAACATATTCATGTTACTGATCTAATATATCCATGCATTCGTGAAACTTGAGGAGGTGTTCTGCAGAATTGTATTCTTTCTCCTCGTTGAAGACAAGTAAAACATATCCCCATTCGGACATATCAGGTACTGGATGTGGGAAACTGGGAATGGAAGAGAAGTCAAGAGGTGCAAAACTCCATGCCAAAAGAGCAGCAAATTCTTTTGACATCTTAATATTATGGATTCGCCACTGAATTCGTCTTTCATGGAGTTTCCAGGGATGAGATCTTCACAAGCAGTAGTGCTTGAAGATTCCCCAACCTTAAAATTTTATGATTTACTTATAAACTTCTGAGAACTAGATGTTTCAGCAAAAGAAGATTGAAATGGAGGTCTATTTGATATAACAGCAGAAATACCTCTAGAAATACCCGATGTAGCTCCCCTTACAGCTCTGGAGGTCTGTCTTAGTGAAGCCCTAGCTCTTCTTAGAATCTCTTCTGAAACTGAAATAGGTGTTACTGGTGGCCCTTTAGGGTTTACTCTAGTACTTGGTCTTCTTTAAGCCACCTTATTCCAATGGAGTCACCAGATAGATGATTACAACCAGAATAGTGTCCAAACCTTGTCTATCGTCAAAGAAGGATCTATGTCATCTCCCAAGGAAGCTGAGCTTCAGTCTCCTCTCCCCGACAACGGCACCAATTTGTTATCACTCAAGGAAACCCCTCTAGGTTGCAGCTCGAGGATTCCTGGTAACTTAAATGTTTTATGGTTTTTCTAACTGGATCAAGTCAGGTGACCTACAGGACCTCACACTCTCAAGACATGCATGAAACTCAATCAAAGATAAGGCTTCTAACTACCACTATTCAAAGGTTTGATAATAGGGTGAAGAGATGGAGAACTTATTATGCTGACAGATTCATACATAAAAGAGTTATATGTAAATAGCTAATCATAACAAGGAAATTACTTGCAATTCAAATCATCAACATGTAGATAGGATGACAACTATCAGACATCAAATAACATAAATACACCTAAACAAAACATTCAAGCATAAGCACAGAATAAACAAGAAATGGAATCTGAACATATGATAGCAAAAGAGCTTATATTAGGTCATGACCAATATGAGAAGCTTGATAATAATAATGGTCAAAAGGTCCCCGAAGTCGAACCTTTGCTTCAAAATAAGTCTTAGGCTTTATAGCCTTTACAAAAATATTCAGATCCTAAAAAGTTGGATTTGATTTACTAAAGATATATAAAATAAATGTTTTTTGCAAAATTAGGTCAAAAACCCTAATTTAAGTACTAGTCTATCTAAATCTAACACTTGTTCACCCATTGAACTCCTTGATGATGGTAGTGAGCACTGAAGTAGAGCTATAGCCTATTATCTGATAGATAAGCCACGGTTGGTCAAAAATAGCTAGGGTTTGTGACCCATCTCTCCTTGATTGTATCCTCAAAATTGGAACAGACCTCCTCCAATGGTGCTTCACAGCAAATTTCAGCTTTATATTTCATCCCTAAGATATTTGTATTCGCCAAAACTGGTTCGGTGTGTCAAAATAGCTTTCTGCACCCTTTTTTTCTTTTAATGGTTAAGGAAGCAGAATCCTGGGTCTATTAGCTGTCAAAAGCTCTGCTTTCGGTGGCTAATGAACAACTGCTACGTTCACCTAAGCCATTGAAAGCTCTATTTTCTACAAAAAATTTAGTATCCTTTAAATCAACCTTTTACATATTTTATTTCTTTCCTTTCAATATTTCTTCCATTTACATAGGGTTTGACAGAGCAGCAGCATCATGAGCTGCCTTAGGATCCTAAAAACTTGCAGCTTCCTCTGCTAGGGTTTCAAGCACAAGGTGTGCTTGAGATTTAGGGTTTGTATTATTTTCCTTGATGTTTTAAAGGTTTTGGTGTTGTCCCTTTGATGTCTCTGTATCCTTCCTAGGTTTTGGATTGGTAGCAATCTCGCATGCTACTTTTGGGCTAATGATGCTCATTGCCACTTCTACTAGGGTTTCTAGCTTCCTGTTCTTCTTGATCTTTAGAGTCTAAGTAAGGTAGGTTGAGTATGTTTATGTCTGGTCCTGAAACTTCTTCTACATTTGCAGCAAATATTCATGGACTGATAGATGAGGTCAAAAATGCCACCTGGAGGACTGAAACCTGTGTATAAACCAAAAGAGTTTTTTGTATATTTTTTTGTTGTGAGAAACAACCTCTCTCAGTTTTTGGAAATTCATTTCCATTTTTTAGAGATATGTATTTCAAAAACAAGTGTCAAACAAGGAAATTCTGAGATCTGAAAATTAGGGCTCATAGATGGATTTGATTCTCTCAATATGGAGTGCTTGTAGGAAAAATGAGAGAGGTTATTGTTCTCTAACATTTTAAGAACAAAAACCTCTGAGATTTTTGCAAACGTATTCTCCAGTCACTCAGAATCACCATTTCAAAATGATTCCTTGTCATAGTAAAACGCCAATTTCGATGGCTCAAAGCGCCCTGAAATTTCAGTCTTAGCTGCCGAAAGTTTGTTTTCGGTGGCTTGGAGACCATTTTGAAACTATGCTTAGCCACAGAAACCTGTGTTTTTATTTTTTTGAGCGGGTCCTCCTCCTTGCGCCTACAAAATTGAAATTCAAATCCTGTGGAGGAGGTTAGTGAACTGGTTTTCAGAGATGATCTCAAGTAGTAAGGATGCATGCAACAAATGAGGAGTGTATTGAAGGTATGGTGCTGATTCTAAGGGTTTAACTAATTGATTGGTACTTAAATTAGATGATGGTGAATTCTGGTGATATTCACAAGATAGATAGCCTATCAATATTTTAATGTGAAATTGGTGTTTCGTGGAGGTTTACTGCAATCGTGGAAAAGATGGAGGGAATGATAGGATTTAGATTTTGATCAATCTTTTGAGATCAATAATGACTTCTTATCCTTCAACTAATGCTTTACTGTAGTTCCTTGACCTTTTAGGTGGTTAATCACGCTAAATTATGACACGCCTCATGCTGATGAATTTGATTTTGATGGGTAGACAACCGTTTTCACTTTTCATCCTTTTTGATGGTTAAGAGACTTTAGGGTTAGTTCACTAACTGCCAAAAGTTGGGTTTTCAGTGGCTAATGAACCATTGGTATATTAACCTAAGCCACTATTATAGCTGATTTTACCACTCTAGGTGAATCACACTTTGTATGGCCTTCCCCTGTCCCTCTGCAGACTCCTTAAACCCCGTGGACCATTTTTTGTCCTTTGATGTTTCCTTGACCATCCCTAAAAACATGTGAAAAATGATACACATGACTTTTAATCCCTTAATCACGTATATACGTGGGTTTGATCCCTAAAACTACGTACATCAGGATGTGTACAAAATCCAAATCCTTTTGGAGTTTTCCTTGACATGGATCCGACTCACTTGACTCCTGGCCTTCCCTATGCCTTGAGATCGTTCGGATTCGACCTTTCATTACCCCTTTGAAAATCTATATAAGGAATTCTATGGTACATTGAAGGCATATGAGAGAATTGAGAGCAAAGAAACTATGGTCCATTGTTGCCGGAACTTATGCTTGAGTCTGCATCCCTTTGTCCCTTGGAGCACTTTTGTGTTCTTCCCAAGCTTGCCTTTTTCTTGTGAGCTTGCTATCAAGAGATGGAGGATTGAGGTGGCGGAGGCCCAAGTGGGGGATTCAGTTTCTCCAGTTCAAAGACGTGCCGACAGAGTTTGTACCTATTATAATCTCTGATTTATATTAATAGAAATATCTTTTCTTGTCCAATAATGTGTGTTTGAATGAATATTTTATCCATGGGATTATGTCAAATGCTTATACATTATTGATTATATATGCTAGAATAGATCTAACACCATGATATATAGTATGCTTGTATTTTTTACTTGTTGTTGAAGAAGTAATCTATCAATTTAAGCTAAAGTTGGAAATCTCAACGGGGATCTACTTCAACCGTCCGGAATAAGGTACGAGGTCTGATCCTTTAGTGTTAGACATTTATTTTCTATTGCATATTGGAAAGGATTGATTTCTGGAGTCAAGATGTCTGTTGTGGTACCCCAAGCCATAGGAATTTCTCTCTATAACAGAATTGGTGACTCCGCTGGGGAGTTCCTAGTAGTTGTCCTTTGGGGGTTGTTCTATCGGCATTCAATGACTTTGAATTGCTCTTTCTCTCTTGTTTCTGTGTCGGGTATGGGGGCATGTTTTCCTAGTAGTGTCTAATTGGTGTGAAGTTTGTCTCAGCTTGTCTGTTTGCCTTGATTTTTATGTACCTTTCTTCCTGTACACGAGTTTTTAACTCACAGTCGCGTATACATGTGGGTTTCTCTGCGATTTTCACGTATACACGTGGGTTTACTGTGAACAGTCACGTATTCCCTTAGTTTTTCCTTTTAGTGGAAGTTAAATGGTTTCTGGGTGAAGTTTGATGATTGTTGAGTCTCCTTTGACACTGCCTGAGTCTATTTATATGTCTGTTTCTGACCAGAGACATTTTTGTTTAGGCTAAATTTTTTTTTTTAAGAAGGTCCTTGTGATGGCATTTTCAATTTTTTGTTTGGGATTAGTGCATTATATTTATTTTACCTTAGTGCTTTGCTTGAGTGTTGTTTGAGTGTGCTTGTAGAGTCTAAGGGTTGTAGAATCATTCTTTTGCTTTTTGTATATCATTTTATTTCAAAAAATCCAAAAATATTTGCTTATCATCATTCATTGCATTTTGCATTTTGCATTGTACTTGCATTAGATTTGCTTTGGAGTACTAGTTAGGATTTCATATAGGAAAGATTGCATTCATCATTTGAAGAAAAATTGTGTATTTCCCATAGTTGCATACCCTATTTTCATGGACACAATGCATTTGCATTGATTGTTAGGTGTGCATTTTACTTGATGTTGTGTCATAACACGATTAGTTGCACGGCCATATCCCTCTTTTGAGTAATAAAGCCAATTAAAATCAACGCTTAATTAAAATAAACTACCCTCTTTTCTTTTATACAGTGTGTAGAAGGAGCAAGTCAACATAAGTCGACTTGAACGAAGACCGACTTAGTCAGTCGACTAAGTCGATGGACCAACTAAGTCGGTCGGCCGACTAAACTAGTTAATTAAGTCGGCTAACTAACAGTCGTGTCGGTTCACTAAACCGACAGGTAGTTATTTTGTAACTGTTTGTAACTTGTATATATTAGGCTGTTGAGCCACACAAGAACTTAGTTCAGTTCTGTGCTTTGTATGAACTCATTGTAATAAAGTATTCTGTTCTATCCTATCTGTTCTTGTCTCTTGTCTCTGTTTATATATATGTTTTAGTATGTATTATTGGTAACCTTATGTGATCTATGAGATTACAACATTGGTTCCGTTGCCGGTAGTACATGTCTAGAATATATGCTCACCTATGATACCAGAGCAGGAGAACAAGGACTGGTGGGAGCGTAAAATTGCCAATTACTTACAAAATTACGCACGTAGGAACATACTAACAGTTGCAGAAGCCAAAGCCAGATTTTTCACCGAGACACATGAGAAGTTTGTTGAATCCGTGGCACAACTACTGAAGCAACTCCTAGATGAAAAAGACCGACGCAACTAAAGAAGAACAGTTGTTGGAGAAACTTATTCAAGGGGGTAGAACAAATCTGTCGGAGTGGTGTGAGAATATCGCCCACGACTTCTGTGAGGAGAAAGCACTAGAAGACCGAACATCAGTGGAAACTGTAAAAGCTAAATTCTACACAGATTTCACCGACCAATTTCTGTGCTCCTTACCGACCCTACTGTTCAAGTTCTTGATAGAGAAAGGAGCAGGCCATATCGTCGAACCTAGACCACCATTGTACGAACCGCCATCCAACACTAACTGGGCGGAGAAACAAAAGCAGTGGGAGAAATTCATCGCTGAAAGGGAGTGGGAATACTTCCTGAACAAATAGATAGCATTATCCGAGCTTTCTAAAAAGCGTCGGGTAGGCTATGGGGGGGTAGCTGGTCGTGTGTCAGAGAGGGAGCATAGTGGATACTAGTCGACCAGAGTTAAACCAGTAATGAAAAATTGATCGAAGGGGACTTGAAGGAATAGTATTGTATGAAATTATGTCAGACATTAAGAGAATCGAGAGGGATGAATGACAACAGAGAAGGGAAGCCAGACGTGAACGAGTCGATGAGCTGCGTAGAGAACAAAACCCTAGGGAGACCGACCGTGATGAGCTTCCGCCAGAGTCAGGTCATGACCGACAAGAAGAAGGCGTAGAGGAAGAGACGGCCCCTAAGGATGACGAAGTGTGGATAGAGCAGCAAGAATCTCTCCAAATAACGGTTCCCGATGAAGTCACCCTGTCCCCAGTCAATCCACATACCATAATACAGACTATTGTTGAAGACGACCTCCGACTGAGAGCTAGTGACATCACTATCTGGAGTCGACTAGGTGATGAACCCTACCCGGGATGACACCTTGTCATACGCCGACCGGTCGAAGGGAACTGGGTGACCTTTCAAACGGCACCCTCCTTTCGGAGTATCCACTTGCTCCTACCAACACATGAAGGAGCACCCCCCCTGCCACATACAAATCTAGAAGAACTCAAAGAAGACGATCTGCACACACAGAGTGACAGTGACAGTGGAACATCGACAATACAAATTCACACCAATCCACTGTATGACGCAGAACCGACCACCGACGGAACCACAAGTTCTGTCGACCAAAACTCCACAGGGTCGACTATATCATCAACCCCACCTCTTTCACCACCACCCACACCCCCACCTCCGTCGCCGTCGGATAGCAGTGACAGTGACTCAAACATGGGTCACGGAACTACCCACATTCCTCTATACAAGGGGGATGAAGAACCCAGACGACATTGGTTCGTCTGCGAGTCCATTTGGGATGCAAACCAGGTGAAGGAAGAAGACCGATAGATGGCTCAGTTCGGAGGAGCCTTACGGAAAAGGGCTCTGACCTGGTATATGACCTTTTCTGAATGGCAACCTAGAGCAACGAAAGCATAAATTAAAGCACAGTTCTTATCCTTTTTCAAGACCCCAGACACTAAGCACTTGGCCACTAAAAAGCTCAAGACAACACAGCAAAAGCCAGGGGAAACTGTTCACGATTATGACAAACGTTGGAAGGACCTATTGAGTCAATTAGATTATGTTATTGATGAACAATTGCTAATTCAATGGTTTCTTGCATGCTTATCACAAAAAATTCGCCGACACATCAGTCTGGAAACTTTCAAGACATATGAAGATGCGCTGACTAAAGCTCTGCAGGTCAAAATGGACGAAGATATCCCTGCATACTCAATAGACCACCGCTTGGAAGAACAGCTAGAAAATGTCCAAAAGTCTTTAAAAGAGTTGACCCTGAAAAATCAAGAAATCTGGTGCACCAACTGTTCCACAGCTGGACATTCAAAAGATACTTGTCGACAGCAGTACAGCCGACAAGACGTCCAATTCATACAGACTAACGCGTTTTGCGACATTTGCCAGGAGCGCAGAGACCATTCTACAGCCGAATGTCCATACAATATGAAGAATGGAAAGGATTCATGGTGTGCTATCTGTGATACAAAAAGCCACAACACAGCCGACTGTCAACTCAACCTGAAAAATAGACAGAACTACCAGGCCGTTTACCAAACAAATGCAGTAGCACAAAGCAATGAGCAAAACAATCCAAATAACCAGAATGGGCAACAGACCAATGGCCGACGATATGACCGTCGGTATGACAATCGATGACAAGGGTTTGGAAGAGGTCGATTCGTTGGGAATCGATACATACGCACTCGTCGACCCAGCCAGTGCTTCATTTTCTATAAAGAGGGGCACAGATGCGCAGACTGTCCGTACAAGGACAGAACTGACCTAAAATTCTGTACGCATTGTGGAGTAGGCGATCACTCCTTCGAGGATTGTCCTACTATGTTGGAAAAAATTAATATGAAAAAGAACGTTAATGTCTTGTCTTGTGTACCAAAGCATGATGTAGTACATACTAAAAATCTGCATATTGTCACTCGTCAAGGCACAAAAACAGGGCCTGATAACCCACAAGTTACCAGGATAAAAGACACCAATGATTACCCAAACCCTATAAAACAAAAACACACCTATCAAGAGGCCTCACACATATTTCAAAACATTGCACAACAAGAAGACACTATTCACAGTCGACTTAGCACGACACAGCAGTTAACCCATCTCATTCAAACAGATGAGTCGGTAGCCCACTTCATTGATTTATTGCATCAAATCAAAAGTAATAACCTCGAGAAACAAACTAAGAACATTTGCAACCTCAATCAAAAAGATAAAAACTATGTCGACCCTCTAGTCGACCTAGAAATTGAGGGTTTTCACGTCTGACAAGTGGTGCTCGACTTCGGGTCTCAGGTAAATATCATGACCCGGGCTACATGGGAAACGATGGGATGACCTCGACTCTATGAATCAGGCATTTACCTCAAACTCGCCGACCAAGGCCTCATCGAACCTATTGGGGTTTGGAAAAATGTAGACACGACCATCAAGGGAATATCAACTAAGGTTGATTTCGAAATTATTGACCCAAAGGAAGGATCTAGCTCCTTCCCAGCCCTTGTAGGTCGACCTTGGGGTCGAAAGATGAAAGCCTCTATCTCTTTAGACAAATAACGGATTAAGCTCAAAGGAAATGGCCAAAAGGTCATAGTACCTATCAATCCCTCCCAAGGACAAACTTGGATTGAACCGATTGATGAGGAAGTCGATGTCCGACAACTTTATCAAATCCAGAACAATACCGACTATACTGAACCAAACACCCAAGGGGAGCTTTACTTAGGTAACCCGGACTCAGTTGGCTATAATTCAGACGCTGAACTATATGACTGGGAGATAGAAAATTACGAAATGCAAGCAAGAGGGTGCTGGACTATACAAGCAGTACAGAAAAAACCCACCCAACAGTGCTTCATCGTCTCAATTATCCCAAAATTTTTTGAAAAGAAACAAAGAGAACGCCCTACCTTACAACCCACGAACTTAAACATTAATCCACTACCTAGGTATAAGGAGAGGGAATCCCCAGTCATGCATGTCGAACAAGTCTCTAAAAATATTGGAGAACATGGTCGACTGCAAAGCTTAGTAGAAACATTTACAGGTCAAGCAGCTAGATGGTGGGATACCCATCAATCAAAACTACAGACCTGGACAACTGCTTCAACCTTATTTGTCGAACGGTTTGGAGGGAAAAAGTTAACATAGGAAGCCCAAATCCCTGTCTTTACTCAGGGCCAAAACCCAGAAGACCACATTAGGACTTGTGAAAAGGAGTGGAGAAGACTTGGTTACAAAGATGAGCGAGCCTGGCCCCATTTATTTCCTTCAACCTTAGAGAAGGTAGACAACATCTTCCCGCAGATGAAAAGACTCATTGATGCTACAGAAGAACAGAACCAAATGTTGGGTCCCAACATGGAGAACATTGCAGAAATGCCTATGGCAGAAAAGATGTCGGTACTTTCAAATCTAACTACTCTAACGATCAACATTCAGAAAGCCTTGCAGACATGGACAGAATTCTAGCATCAGCTTGCTGTCACTGCACCAGCAATAGTCGAAGTATGCGTCCATAGGAGACCGACTATTCGTCTGCATAGTCCACCTCAGTAGCAGTTTTGCAGGGTCCGACCAACACTAACAATTTTTGTACCTCCCTGTTTCTTCGGGACGAAGAAACGTTTTGTTCATGGGGGAGATGTAGAAGGAGCAAGTCGACATAAGTCGACTTGAACGAAGACCGACTTAGTTAGCCGACTAAGTCGATGGACCGACTAAACTAGTTAATTAAGTCGGCTAACTAACAGTCGTGTTGGTTCACCGAACCGATAGGTAGTTATTTTGTAACTGTTTGTAACTTGTATATATTAGGCTGTTGAGCCACACAAGAACTCAGTTCAGTTCTGTGCTTTGTATGAACCCATTGTAATAAAGTATTATGTTCTATCCTATCTGTTCTTGTCTCTTGTCTCTGTTTATATATATGTTTTAGTATGTATTATTGGTAACCTTATGTGATCTATGAGATTACAACACGGTGCACCAACAAGATTAGGTTTTAGGGTCTTGGAATAGATCATTGTGAGTAAATTCTCCAAGACCACTAAACAACAACATGTATGTGTCTGTCCAAGTGAGTGTGTGAAATCCTTGGTATAACCAGTGTTTATCAGGATCCTCCTCTCAAAAGGGAGTTAAGCATGAGGTAGTGTGAGCAGTTATTGATTGGGATGACCCCTAGTCATAACTGAGTAGCACCGAAGATATTTCCAGTATTTTATTCATATTTGGGGGCTCTTTCGAGAGTTTCGGGCTTTGCTACCCTACCCATACGGTCAATCCCGCCTACGACTGTCTGCCTGAGCATTGATTATATTGAGGTGACCTTAGTGGCCTTACCTAGGATATCGAGGGGGTACTTTGTAGGGGTTATTCTGTGGGTGTCCTGGCCAGGTAGGGGTCGAATAGCACAGTCGCTTTATGCATTGAAATTGAGGGCCACAATAATTGGTTACGTACCTCTACTTGTTGTGTATGGGAGTCTCAAGCCTCTCCTAGGTGAGACATACCTGCTTCATTCGGGAGCTCACTTATCCTACCCTTGATTGCTTGCATTTGGCTTTAGATTTTATTCGTTATTGCTCTATGCACAATAGCTTGCCTAAGGTTTGCGTAAATAGAGAGTCTTTTCTATTTTTTGAGTCATTGTGGATTCGGGTGCGGCTCTCCCACATTCTCATCGTTTAGCAGGACTTCCACCTTCTACATCTCCTCCTCCTTTGAGAGAGAGACATAGAAAATCCAGGCAGACTACTTCGCACATTGATTCACACACCATGGGAGACCATATAGAAGGTATTCCTGAACAACCTTCTCCCATTCATGTAGATGATGGGGAGTTTACTCCTACTTACGATCCTTCACCCGACTTGGCTGAGTTAGGTCCTGTGATTTCTGAGATAGGAACCTTTCATGATAGACCTACTCACTCTAGGGTTGATTCCCCATTGATGCATTATTGGTATGAAATGTTGGAGGATGCAGAGACTCATTTTGAACCCGCAAGCACTAGTTATGGTAGTTATGGTATGTCTGGTTTTCCCACACATGATTTGGAATTTCATGTCGAATCTGAGTTCTAGCCTAACACTATGCCTAGGGGCACTCTCATTCTTTACCATGCAGAGAGGTTTGGGAGCACTAGTCACATTTCACCTTCCATCCCGATGGTGGAAGTTACATCACATATTCCTCCTATTAGGATACCAGATCCGAGACGAGTGACTATAGGGAATAGTATGTATATAATCACACAGATCCCTCCATCCTCTATCCCTAGTTCTTCAAATGTTCACCCTCCACCTTATTCACATGGTCCTTCAGGCTGAAACGTTGCTACGAGTTATGTTCGTACTGTGGTTAATAGACCGGTTGTGTCTTAGCTTCATGTACCGCCCGTTGTTTCGGGAGGTCATGCTCATACTTCTAGAGGTCACATTCCTACTTCCAGAAGGTATATTCCTACTTCCGAAGCATATGTTCCTACTTACAGAGTGTCTCATGGGACACCTCATGCAATGACTTATGGACCCTATTATGGGATGCAGTATGGACAAGGTTCTTCACCTTATGGGGTTGGGTATCAACAACCTGCTTACTCTCCTAATTACGGCTTCGTAGCTCCTAATAGTCAAGGTCCACCACACTATGGTGCTTCCATGCCACCCTATATGGGTCATATGGGAGGAGAGCACTATGGCCAAGGCCATGGTGGTAATCAGACCTATGTGAATCAGACCTATCCAGGAGCGGCCCATCGACCTCATCATCCTAGGCTCCCTTTTCTCGTGACATTGAATCTTCCTGACTTGTTGAGATTGACGAACGATCCTGTAGCTCATGACCTAGCTTGGCCGGCTGTCCCTACTAAGCTTCCCTCGGACATACCTAAGTTCGAGGGAAAACCGGGAGAGGATCTGAGTGAACATGTTACTATGTTTCACCCATGGTGCTCTTCGAATTCCTTGCACCAGGACTCCATTCGTTTAAGGATATTTCAACGCACCCTTACAGGGCCTGCTGAAAAATGGTATATAGAGATACCTAAGGGGGCATTCACCTTGTTCAATGACCTAGCGATGACTTTTCTTAACCACTTCCAACTACAAGTGCGTTATGACATTGTTACTGAACTCTTGTCAACATTTGGGCAGGATAAAGCCACACATATCTTAGATCATACCCAAGAGTGGCATAGACGGAAGAGGTTAATTAAAGCCTTTATACAGCCAGAGTTCCTCCTTGAATGGTTCCTTAAGTTGTTAGTAAATTTTCAATCAACCAATCTGCTTCAGGACAAGCTATGGCTTTGTCTCAACCCGCCCAAATAGCGAATGTACTTTCAGTCCAATCGTCGGACCAGAAGGGTAACCAGCAGCCCAGACGGAATAGAAAGAAGGGTAAGAATAATCGTAAGGGTGGGAATAAGAATGAGAATGCTAATAGTAATGACAAGAATGGCCGTAATGTTGGGGGGGACAAGAAATCTAAATGTAAGGTTAAGTTCCCTTGCAAGTTATGTAAGGATGATCACCTCACTTACTTGTTCCCTCATATCGATGAGGCCTCGAGATTCTTGGCACAAGGCCCAGCTGTGCTAACTAACCCTTTACCTCAAAATATGAACTCGAGGTCCCATGACCAGTCTGGCGGTGATCAAGATCTGCCGGAGGGTAGTGGTCATGGTTGCATTAACATGGTACGTGCTGTGAAAGTTGTGACCTGTGCGAAAGACTATGGTTCGTCACAACCCAGCCCAGGTAAGGAACCTGATCCACTAGGGTCCCCTTTGCATATTGAGAAACCTATGGATAAACCTGAAGCTGCACCTCGCATTCCTAAGGGAGTCCTTAAGTGTTCGAGGCACAATCCTAATGCCCGAGCCACCTAGAACTATTCAGTTGTCAAGGATTTGGGCCATACTGCTTGTGCGATGTCTACATTGGAAGTGCTTTAGAGTTGTCCTTCGCAAAGGAAGGCGTTTCTTTCTTCCCTTGGTGTGAATGATGATGATTCTTCCTCCATGATTAAATTTGAAACCGTAGGACTTCAGCCTTGCTTTCCTTACTATGTGTCTCTTTTGATTCATGTAGAATGTCTTAATATGACTGTTAAGCACACTGTGATTGACAAAGGCAATGTCGCTTCTGTGATGTCTTTATCATGTTGGAAGGGTTTAGGCTCCCCTGAGATTTCTAAATCAGCAACCATGTTAATTGCATTCGATGGGAGGTCATTTAGGCTGCACGACATTCTTCCTTCCCTTAAAGTTTGTTTGGGAGGGAAGACCATTGCAATAGAAGTTGAAGTGGTTGATGTGCCCCTTGACTACAATCTCTTGTTGGGTAGGAACTAGATGTACAGTATGCAAGCCGTTGCTTCTTCCCTATTTTTTGTTGTATGCTTTCCACATAACGGGAAGATAGTGACGATTGATCAAACGACATTCAAGAATCCGTCTATTACTGCATCTTCAGGAGCTTCGATCCCGATCGTTGAACACTCTCAGCCGGCAACTGGGAGTGTGGGTGTAGGCATGTATCCATCCCTCATGGGAAGCTATAGTTGTCCTGCATCGATTCTTATGATAGGGTCTAGCTCCAGTGAGGCTTCGACATCTATGAGATCGGTGTTTTTTCACACGATTCATATGGAAGATCCTTGGATTCTTCCTACACTGAGTACTCCGAGTGAGCCCATCATGATGGACATGCCATTTCCTACAACTATGATATCTTATCAAGTTAATATCAAGTGTGTTACAGAGCCTAGTCCTTCCTCTTCGCAGACGAAGGAGGAGGACCCTTATGTGCTGCCGGCATGGGTAGTGCAGTATTCTCACGTGCACCACTACCTTGATATGGTTTTCCCTTCAGATGAAGCGATTATTGAGGTTATGTCAGGAGTTGAACCACCATGGGAGGAACTCCATCACAGATCTTACTTTCTGCTCGAGCTTGACCACTTGGAGCATGAGGACTTTAGGGAAGTTCTTAGTGAGAGAGTTGGTAGTCCTATTGTTCTGTTAAGCTCTCCTGGTCAAATGGCTGATGGAAACATGGCGAACATATCTTCAACGATTCCTATCTATATCTCTCACGATCCTAGTAGGATAGAGAATGTCTATATTGGGGCGGAATGTTCCCATGCTGAGATTCAAGAATACACTGAGCTATTTAAGGAATTTTGTGACATTTTTGCTTGGTCCTACAATGAAATGCCAGGTATCGACCCTCGTAATGTCGAGCACAAGATTAATACCTACCCCAACGCTAAGCCTGTTCGACAAATCTTACATGCGGTGAATCTTAGGAAAGCACCCATGATTAAGGCAGAGATAGAGAAACTGTTAAAATCCATTTTTATTTATCCCATTCCCTTGATGGAGTGGGTTTCAAACCCCGTTCTAGTGGATAAGAAGCAGGGAGTGATTTGCATATGTACTGATTTCCCTAATTTGAATCGTGCCCATCCTAAGGACAATTTCCCCACACCATTTATTGATCATATTTTGGATGAGTGTGCAGGGAGCGAGGTTTTTTCCTTTATGGATGGCTTTTCCAGATATAATCAGATACAAATTAAACCTAAGGACCAACATAAGACTGCATTTATTTGTTCTTGGGGAACTTTTGCATATCAGAAAATTCCTTTCGGCCTTCAATACACCGGAGCTACATTTTAGCGGGTGATGACCTTGATCTTCCACGATCTCAAGTTGATTATCGAAGTATTTTTGGATGACCTTGCTGCTCATTCTCGTATGAGAATGCGTCATCCCTATTACTTGAGATTGGTATTCGAAAGATGCCGGCATTATCTGGTTAGGTTAAATCCTCATAAGTGCATCTTTTTTGTGAAGTCAGGTCAGTTGTTAGGATTCAACATTTCTAAAGAGGGTATAAGAGTCGACCCTTTGAAGGTTGAGGAAATACTTCAGTTGTCTCCCCCGAAGAATATTCGTCATCTTCAATGTTTGCAAGGCATGGAAAACTTCTTATGGAGATTTGTTGTCAACTTTTCCAATTTCACTAGAGGCTTCATGCATCTATTGAAGAAGGACACTACCTTTTGTTGGGATGAGGGAGCCCAGGAGTCCTTTGATGCACTCAAGTGAGCCCTAGCATCGGCCCCAATGATTAGTCCCCTAGACTATAGCCATGAATTTATACTGTATGTGGCCGCCTCCATGGAGACGATTGGTATGGTTTTGGTTCAAGAGGATGAGGAGCTCCAAGAGCATGTCATATACTATCTGAGCCAGAACCTTATTGATGTAGAGATTTGTTATTCTCATGTCGAGAAGCTTACTTTAGCTACCGTACATGCGGTTCAATGGTTGAGACATTATATTCTCCTTTGCCAAACATTGGTTGTAGCCCATGTCAATCCATTTCAATTCGTCCTCACTCAAAGGATGATTGGGGGAAATTATAATAAATGGATTGTCATTTTGTAAGAATCCGATCTCAAATTTGTTTTGGCAAAATCGAAGAAGTCTTTTTATTTTTGCAGAGCTTATATCGGATTTCCTGAGCAAGGCCGAGGAGTTGGTTTGTGAAGATACGTTTGTCGATGAACACATCTTCTTAATCTCAACTTTAGACCCATGGTATGGGGATATCATAATATATTTACAAACATTGAAGGTTCCTACTCACCTCTCATGAGATGAATGACGACGATTACGTCACGTCTCTAAGAACTACCTCATAGTGGATAACACTTTGTACCGTTGTGGGGTAGATTCCATTTTACGATGTTGTTTAAATCATGAAGAGGCTGAGGTCATACTGAATGATTGCCATGGAGGGGTGTGTGGTGGTAATTTATCTGGCCTTTCTATAGCTCAAAAGATCTTAGGAGTGGGTTATTTCTAGCTGTCGATCTTTAAGGATTGTGTAGATGTGGTCAAGAGGTGCCACCCTTGCCAAGTCTTCACACGTAATATACGATTGAAACCTACCCCGTTACGTCCCATTATCACCGCCAGTCCTTTCACTAATTGGGGGCTCGATTTTATGGATTGCAACCCAGTTTTAGCTGGGGGGCACCATCATATCATAGTGGCTGTTGATTACTTCACAAAATGGGCTGAGGCTATGCCTACAGTTAAATCTAACGGTGAGAAAGCCTCCCACTTCGTATTCAACTAGATTATTACTCGATTCGGAATTCTGAAAGAGCTTCTCACTGACCATGGCTCGCACTTTTAGAACCGTATGATGGAAGAGTTGGCATCAAAGTTAGGGTAGAAGAAAGAGCATTCCTCCTCTTACTACCCTCAAGCGAATGGACAAGTAGAAGCAGTGAATAAATCACTCAAATCCATTCTCCAATGAACCATCGCACAAAGCAAGAATAATTGGCACATCATCTTATATCCTGCTTTGTGGGCATATAGAACCGCTGTTAAGACTGCCACAGGTTTTTCTCCATATGAACTTGTACATGGAGTGGGGTTGATATTACCGGTTGAATGCAAGATTCCTTCTTTGAAGTTAGCTATAGAACTCTTACCAGACACTTAACCATTGGAGGAGCGTTTGGTACACCTTGAGCAATTTGATGAGCAGCGTTGGGATGCCTTGGTGGTTGTAGAAGTCAACAAACATCACGTAAAGGTCTAGTACGATAAGTCTTTCCATCCAAGGAGGTTTAGTGAGGGAGAATTGGTCCTTTTGTGGGATCAACCAAAAGAACCCTTGGGGGAAGGAAAATTTAATCCCATGTGGCGGGGTCCTTACGTGGTCAAATGTGTGTTAGAGAAGGGTGCTTATGAGTTAGTGGATTACGAGGGAACAGCCTTGGTGGAGCCTAAAAATGGGCTCTATCTCAAGAAGTACTATGCATGATTTTCAGCCAAGGCTAGTTGTTGTATATTAGTGTACAGTTTTGCATAGTTAGGCCTTTTTCTTATAGTGATCGGGTTTGTGATTAGTTTCCGTTTCTTTTGGAAGATGTCAATGGAATCTTCCACCTACATAGGATTCATGGATGGTGCAAGCCGTCACACTCAACACTCAGTCTCTGCTGCTTGGGTGATTTATACTCCTATGAATCAGGTACTGTCTTCAGGAGGCGTATGTCTGCGGCCATCTTCCAACAATGTTGTCGAATATAGTGTCGTTATTGAGCTTCTACGGGATGCCATTTCACATGGCATTCTCTCTCTTGAGGTACTTCTTGATTCGTAGTTAGTAGTGTCACAGCTTAATGGTTTGTACCATGTTAGAGATCTAACATTATTAAGAAGATTCTTACGTGTGAGATTATTATAACAACAATTTGACAACATAGCATACATACACATTCCAATAATTAATAATCAAGTTGCTGAATCATATGCTAACTACATGTTAGATTGGAATTTGTTTCATACACAATAAATTCATCACAAACACAATTTTTACACATGTAAATAAATAAACCGATCACCATAAAAAAAATTATATAACATCCAAAATGTGGTAATACATAGTGTCATGATACAAAATTGGGGCTCTCGAGCCACCAACATATAATACACGATAGTACAAAATGTATAGACTCCCAGGTGTCTAATCCTGTGGAGTAGGAGGAGGGTTGTGATCATGGAAGGTCACTACGGCTCTAGCTAGCCGTTGGAATAATCGCACCCATGCTCATGGTACACCCACCACTTGGCGCTACATAGCCTCAGGTAATTCCTCGACTTGCACCATGGGAACCCTATGTGTCAGCCTCAGAAAATTGGTATGAATTCTCTAGAGCGTCTGCTCCGCATCCATACCCGTGATATCATCTCCTCTTCCCCTCCGTCTGTGACGAGGGAAGCCTTCTGGCTGCCATGGTCCCACATTTGTACACAAATGGTAGATGTCACTATGAATTGTCATGCAAAAATATGTCTTTTGATTCCATATAATGAGAAAACACAAAAATAAAAAATAACTCAAAAATAAAAAAAGAGAGGGTAGAAATTCGTTACCTATATCGCCATATGTCGATCCTGGTGGTAGCGGCATGTCCGGGTCTCCTCGAAAATCTATCCCCACATAGGGGTAGTCATCGATGGAAACTATCTATCGTCACCACCATGGAAAGAAGTCAACTCGATAGGGGTTGGCCACCCTACCTCCCCCCAGTTTGCACATCGCATCTGCCCAACGTCGTTGGGCTGGATCTCAAACCCCGTGAAGAGGAACATCTACTCTGGGGTTCAATCCTAGAACACGCTCAAACAAAAACATGCTCAAAATACTATTGAACCCAAAGTTCCGCACTCTTCCTGCCTTACATTCATTGAGTTGATGTTTCATGTTGCTCGGTAGTGTAGTGCTCTAGTCATAAATTGTGGGTCTCATGCACTCCACCGCATAGAACATCAAAGGCCGCGAGTCCTGGTGGAGTGATGCCAAGCCTGCTATCTTGCCCAAAGTCAATAGTATGGCCTTTAGGCCCAGCACCTGTATAGCATTGGTAGGGACCTGACTCCCCACCTTCTCTCTGTCTGGATAGTAGTACATCATAATGTACTCATCGATAGTCAAGCCACCTCTTCGCCCACAATGCGAACGAAGGTTCACTACTTCCCCTCATCGAGAAATCTCCGTAATGAAGTATATTTCCTCCACCTCCATAGTGAGGGACATCCCATCTATCTGGAAGGACTCAGAATCTGGATCCCAATAATCCACCAGCATCTGCAATAGTCTTGGTTTGGCCCTCAAGCCACCAAGACACCAAAACTTATAGATTCCACATGCATGTAGAGCTTGTTGAGCCATTAGATCGGTCCTTACTGCCTCCTCTACCTCACCATGTTCACGCTCTCTCCACTCTAGGACCATCCTGCACAAAAAATTGCAAATTTTCCCATTAGATTACTTAAAAAACCTTATGCGCGGCCTCATACATGATTGTTTTCCAAATAGCCACGTATGTATGTGGCTTTAGGGGCATTTTCCGCTTATATCCAGCCCTATATGCGGAAAAACCCTCGATTTTAGTGTGGGCCACAGCACCCTTTTTAAGTTGGCCTAGAAAACTCAATTGACCACGGCATTTGATAAAAGTTGCATCAAAATGAAAGAGAAGAGCATGGGTAAATACCTGGAAGAAACGGTAGTGGATTCCGCCGGCTGGATCTCCTGGAATTCGCGTTGAAAATCTGAGCTCAAATAGGTAAAAAATTTAGATGTTTTATAATATTTTGAATTGTTTACTATTTATAGAAATTTTTCAAATTTTTGAAAATTTTTACTCGCTTTCCTATAGTTTCGACAATTTCTAATCATTTTGGACTGCTTTTTACCTAACTCATGGTGTAGGAATCCTTTTTCAGTGCCGTTTCAGCCGTTGGATTGAACTGTTCGTGCCGATCTTAGGTATCATATCTAAACTGGCATATAGGTTAGGTTTCATCACCATTTGCATTTTGCATGACCTTATGACCATTTCATCATAACCTTAGGTACGAACCCACTCTATTATGGCACTGAACCTTCTTGTTGTTTTAGAAGTGGCATGTTATGAGTGGCAGAGCTTCACCTTACATGGGTACCCTAGTTAGTGCCTTATTTGCATTTGGTGCCCATGCTGATGTTTTCTCCTTTAGGGTGTGGGAGTCCATTGTACAGTACTGCCATGACATTTCGCAAGAGCCTCAGACTCCTCTTGATCTTTTGTTGGCCTATTTCCCTCAGGACTCCCTCATGTCAAGTTGTGAATGCATTATCATGAGCTTTTCCTGCCTTATTGAGCTTTATATCAGCTTCCCTAACATTGCGTTTCAGCCATATAGCCCAAGCTTGTCTCATGTCTAGCCATGTAGAGCCATTTTTTATATCCTTTGCAACTTGATTTCCTTTTTACCGAGAGGGGATTTTCCCCTGAGTTTTGATATCCTACACATGTATCCTTGCATTGAGCATAGGTATGTTCCACTACTTGGAATTAGTTTGTTTTCCCTTATGATACTCGTCTCCTCCTAGTCTGTAACTATAAAGCAATTTTATTCTTTTTCAAGATTTTTAAATATTTGAAAAAGTAAAAAAAAAATAAAAAAAAACAAAAATCCAGACAAGGAAAGATGTTATCTATGGCAGCTTTCGAGTCGTGTCTCCTTCGAATAGAGCACTGTATATCACATCCATTGGTTGGGTTTATAGTTTGAATTTAGGAGCTGTACTCATTTATCTAAGTTTATCTCCACCGACTGGTTAAGCTTCCAGTCCCCATGGAGCCTCTGTCGATGCCTCCTGTGTCGCAGAGATGTCCTAGTTTGTATATCGAGTCTATGCTACCTTTATTCAGTCACTGTTATGCTCTTGTTCAAAGCAAGTTGAAGCCTGAGTCGGCCATTCCTTAGTTATATTGAATTTGCATGTCAGCAATTCCCGGTACAGTTACTGGTTCGTGCACCTTATGATCGATTCCTTCCACATTATATATCTTTGCTGAGTACCTCGTGTTGGATGATGGGGGATGCCTTAATGCCCTCCTTCCAGTGGATTTCATCCCATCGAATTCAGATCATTTATTTTGGGATTGGAATCTAGAGTCATTTTGAGTGCCTTGAGACTTACAGTCATCAGTGGCAGGTTCTCTTGCCATTGACAGTCTTTGGAAATACATCAATGTCCCCTGATCGATGGATCCTCTCAAGTGTTCGACCTCAACACATTTATTCACACTTGTTAGTTTGCACTCTAGTACCTTGATTCCCATTTTCATTATTGGTGGGTGATCTCGCATCTGTTAATGGTATACATCAATGACTAGTAATAGACGATGGACTACTATGTTTGACCTTGACACCTCTATTCAAATAGTAGGACATGTACTCGTAGTGGTTTGTGTAGAATACTTTCCAGATTGGTGGCATCTCTTATATGCTACCTCCTTGATCGTGCCAGTGTTCATGAGATTTCAGCTCTCGTGACTTAATTCTAGTATATGTCATACATTTCCAGCCACTATGGAGATCTTGATCTATTATATATCTTCAGCCATTATGGAGATCATGGTCCTTTGAATATCTTCATCATGGAGATTATGATCTATGTATATTGTACATGGCAATGACCACTTATGTGATATCTAGTATCATGCCTATTCATGGCCATTGTACTCTTATGTATCCAGGACTGCTATATATATTTGCAGTTATGTGCAGAGTTGTATCATTGTACTATGTTGATTGGGTGGCTGGTATTCCATTTGCGATCCCTCATCACTCCACTTCTAGGATGGACTTATAATGTATTTCAGCCATTGTATGACCCCTCTAACCTCACACATTAGGGGGCATCTATTATATCTGATTTTACCACTCCAGGTGAATCACACTTTGTATGACCTTCCCCTGTCCCTCTGCAGACTCCTTAGACCCCATGGACCATTTTTTTGCCTTTGATGTTTCCTTGACCATCCCTAAAAACATGTGAAAAATGATACATGCGACTTTTAATCCCTTAATCGCGTATATATGTGGGTTTGACCCCTAAAACCACGTACATCGGGATGTGTACAAAATCCAAATCCTTTTGGAGTTTTCCTTGACATGGATCTGACTCACTTGACTCCTGGCCTTCCCTATGCCTTGAGATCACTCGGATTCGACCTTTCATTACCCCTTTGAAAAGCTATATAAGGAACTCTATGGTACATTGAAGGCATATGAGATAATTGAGAGCAAAGAAACTATATTCCATTGTTTCCAGAACTTATGCTTGAGTCTGCATCCCTTTGTCCCTTGGAGCACTTTTGTGTTCTTCCTAAGCTTGCCTTTTGCTTGTGAGCTTGCTATCAAGAGATGGAGGATTGAGGTGGTGGAGGCCCAAGTGGGGGATTCAGTTTCTCTGGTTCGCAGATGTGCCGACAAAGGTTGTATCTATTATAATCTCTGATTTATATTAATAGAAATATCTTTTCCTGTCCAATAATGTGTGTTTGAATGAATATTTTATCCATGGGATTATGTCAAATTCTTATACATTATTGATTATATATGCTAGAATAGATCTAACACCATGATATATAGTATGCTTGTATTGTTTACTTGTTGTTGAGGAAGTAATCTATCAATTCAAGATGAAGTTGGAAAGCTCAATGGGGATCTACTTCAACCATCCTGAATAAGGTACGAGGTCTGATCCTTTAGTGTTAGACATTTATTTTCTATTGCATATTGGAAAGGATTGATTTCTGGAGTAAAGCTGTCTTTTGTGGTACCCCAAGCCATAGGAATTTCTCTCCGTAACAGCCACCGGAATTCTCATTCCTAGAATTTATTAAAATGAAGTTTAATGCGCTTTTGGTGGTTTATTTTGTTCTTGGATCCATTGCTAAACCGCTGAAACCAAGGCTTTTCGGTGGCTAATGAACTATTGGTAAGTTCACCTAAGCCACTGAAATTCCCTTTTTCCCAAAATTATAAAAAATGTGATCAACAGGATTTCGATGGTTAACTTGTTCCTGAGTCAAAACCGTTAGCTGCCGAAAGCTCGGATTTTCGATGGCTAATGAGCT
Organism: Pseudotsuga menziesii; assembly: GCA_001517045.1. Taxonomy (NCBI): domain Eukaryota; kingdom Viridiplantae; phylum Streptophyta; class Pinopsida; order Pinales; family Pinaceae; genus Pseudotsuga; species Pseudotsuga menziesii. The sequence continues at coordinate 90,069 of LPNX010269388.1, read as the reverse complement.
GTTTGAAATCTTACCTAAGCCACCAAAATTCCTTTTTCCAAAATTTCATAAAAAACGCGATCAGCATGCTTTCAGTGGTTAACATGGTCCTGCGTTAAAATATGATAGCTTCCGAAAGGTGAGCTTTTTGGTGGCTAATGAGTTGTTGAAAAATGCGCCTAAGCCCCTGAAAGCTAAAACTTTCAATTTTTCTTAAAAAACAGAACATCAAATATCCCAACCTTGTTAGTCATCCCAATATCTTTCATAATATGACCTGAAACCTTCATCACTGATCAAAAAATAAATAGTTCCGAGTGAACTTATTGAAAATTTTATTTAGGAGATAACAGGATCAATGGATCCATCATACATTTTAGATGCCCATGTTCTACTGTGGCTTGGGTGTGTTGATGTATTTGTAACTTCAGAATGTACTCACCTGTATATTTCATACATTGTATTTGATTAGTTTCCGGTGTTCCTATCAGGAGAATCAATAATGTAAAGAAGTCATGTAAAGTCATGGAGGTTAACCCTCCTAATTGATTAGGTATCAAAGTCCCCATAGTTTCAGGGCACTAGGGTTATTAGAATCTCCTAGAGAAGTCGGCCTTGGTGAGTTATTGTCAAGTCGAGAATTAGTATAAATAGAGAGCGAGCCTCTCTATTTATCATATAGTCACTCACACTTAGTTGTAATGCATAAGTGAGAGAGAAGGAGCTGGGATAAAGAGAGAGAATAGCTATTGGAGATCATCTTATTGTCTTTGGGTTTTACTGCTGCCATTGGTGCTTATTCTATCTCTGAGGAAGTTGTGTGGTTTTCTCCTTTATGGTTTCCTCAAGGAAAATCTTTGTGTCCATTGTCTCTTAGGATTGATTGATGTGCTTGTTATTCTCTCAGTTAAGATCCTAAGATAATACTGTCTAAATGATAAAAATCTAGCATGGTGTCAGAGCTAACCTGAGAAGAAGACACTGTGCAGTTGCAAAATCTAGGGCTTCTTACTTTTTGGGTCTCTCTCAACAATCCATCAGCAAAATGAGGCTAGGCTAAACCTCCATTGAAGGGCGCATCTTTCTGTCGAAGTAGAATCATATTTTGAGCACTTTCAGTTTTTGACCTACCGCTACATTGGGAAATTAGGGTTTTTTACTGAAGGAGAATTTTTGAGTGAGCCCAGGAGAGAATCTCTCTCCTCCTCAAAATCGAAGTTTAGAGACAAAAACCAAGGTTTTTGGTTGGGTAGAACTCCAGGAAATTGAAACCCTAATCTTCCCTGGAACCAGAAAACTAGCACTGCAAAAGATCAGCTCAAGATCCAGTTTTCAGCTTCTCTAACTGGTAAGATATAAATCTTTAATATTTCCATTTGAGTTTCTCAGTTAATATGTCTCGTCAAACCAAGCTTGATCAAAATCTCAAGGGAGCTGATAACTTCCCAGCCTAGAAGTATAGGATCTCCCTGGTCCTAGAAGAGAATGAGTTGGACTCTTACATCAGTGAAGAGGTACCAGTTCCAAAGGGAGATGAGGCTAAGGCCTTACACAAAAATAAATTGGTCATGACTAAGAGGATTATTGCTTATTCAATCAAGGATCACCTCATACCATAGGTGTCCTCCCTAAAGACACCTAAAGCAATGTTTGATGCCTTGACCAAGCTATTTGAAGGGAAGAACATTAAGAAAGTGAAGACTCTTCAAGTGATGAAGAATATGTTTTGATATCTGTACTCATAGGAACTGTCACACATGGAAGAAAATATTGGCTTATTGACAGTGGGGATTCCAAACACATGACAGGATTCAAGGAATCTTTTGTGAAATTATCTGAACATGAATCACCCCACAAGGTAAAACTTGGGGATGACTACCAATATCCCATAAAAGGTATTGGTGAATCCTCATACAATCTAGACTCTGGAAACTCTATGAAGATGAAGGATGTCTTGTTTGTACCAAGACTAAAGAAGAATCTCCTCTCCATATTAGCATTGGATGCAAGAGGAATGAGGGTGGCATTCATAGATGGCCAAGTCCTTATGTGGAAAAAAGGAAAGACTATAGATGATGTAGTTGTAATTGGAGAACAAGAAGAAGGACTGTACAAATTGAAGAGCCAACCAGAACAAGCTTTGGTCCATGAATCGGTAGAGCCAAATGAATTTTGGCATAGAATGCTTGCACATGTGCACTATAGGGAACTACCTCTCACAAGAAACTTTGTTGAAGGACTTCTAGAAATGTAGGAAAAACATGAAGGTGTTTGAAAAGGATGTGTGAAAGGAAAGAACACAAAGAAGACATTTCCAAGTAGTGAAAGCAAGGAAAAAGGAATCTTGGAAATTGTTCACTCCGATGTATGCGGTCCGATGTCATCCAGCTCATTAAGCGAGTATGTATACTATGTTTCTTTCATTGAAAATTTTTCTAGGAAGACATGGATATAATTCATGAAAAACAAGGATAAAGTATTTAGCAAGTTCAAAGAGTTCAAATCCTTGATCGATTATCATAGAGAATAAAATCAAGACCTTTCAATCAGACAATGGTGGAGAATTCACATCAAATGAATTCAAAGAATTATGCAGATATTCGGGGATCAAGAGGGAGTTAACCACTCCATATAATCCATAATAGAATGGGGTCACAGAAAGGAAGAATAGAATGATTATGGAAGTTGGAAGGGAAATTCTTCATGATCAAGATCTTCCTATACATCTATGGGTAGAAGCTACTAGAACAGCTGTGTATGTACAAAATCGTACTCCACATAGAGTACTAGAGAACAAGACACCTGAAGAAGTCTTCTCTGGAAAGAAAGAAGAAGTTAGCTCTCTCAGAATATTTGGATGTCCATTATACATACAAATTCCGAAAGAAAAGAGGAAAAAGTTAGATCCTTCAGGGAAAAAGGGTATATTTGTGGGATATAGTGAAAGCTCGAAGGCTTACAGAATATACTTCCTAGGATTCAAGAAGATTGAAATCAGTATGGACATAACTTTTGATGAAGACTCTTCTTACAACAAATCCAGAAAAAGGACTTTCAAAATAATCAACCCATACTTACCTACAATTGACATTAATTAATCATTTTTGTCTTATTACTTAGATTCCTAGATTCCATTCTATGTTACTTTCCTTCCACATGTCCTAGAAGTCAACACATGCTAAAACTGAGTCATGGAGAGTTTGGGAAACATCCTAGAAACTAATTTTAGCAAGTATGCTTTATTCCTGGTTCCTTAAAGCACATATCTACATTTTCTGAAAAGCTGCGTAGCTTTATATTTGTTTTAAGGAAAAAGGAAAAGCTAGTCTAGGTGTAATTGCCTTGTTTTTTTCCCACATCATCCTCCATATTTTTCTCAAATTAAAAGTATGTATTATTTTTCTTTCCATCCCTCTTTAGCTTTCCCACTTGACTTAGAAAATTTGTGAGCAACTTCATAGATTTGGAAACTGGTTTATGCACCTATGGGGGATTTGACTAGTTTTGGTAAGCCTGCTTTTTTACTATTTTGAATAGAATCCTTATGCATTCAAAAATATCATGTAATTATATATTTGAGAATCCTATTACTTCACAATGCTGACTATTGTACACTTACTCAATACAGATTAGTGTTATGCTCCAATTTTAGTCTCCTTTGGTGTGAATTTTGCATGTTTGATTAGCAATTTTGTGAATGTTATTGTTCTATCTCTTGGGTTTGATTTCCACATGGTATTAGAGCCTTTGTAGATAAATTTATCTCCTTCCATATTTCTATTTAAGGTTTCACATCTTGATTGGGAGCACATTCTGCTAACTGGAGGGCACAATTACTAAGCTATGGACCAATCTCAGAAGATCATCTTGACTCCGTTCAATTTATTTGAGTGGAAAGATGAGATGGAGATATTGTTGAGAGTGAAAGGTCTCTACAGGGTGACCATGGAAATTGAGGCAGAGCCCAATGCAGCTCCAGAGAAAATTAAATGGCACAACAAGAGGGATGAGGCCTATGGTATTTTATGTCTAAGCATTTCAAGAGACCTCCTCTTCCATCTTGATGGATTAACATCACCTAATGAAGTGTGGGAGAAGATTGAATAGATTTTTGGAAAGATAGATGAGATGAGAGGACATCAAATTGAGAATGAGATGATCTCCTTGAGTCCTAGTAGCTTTGAATCATTGCAACTCTACTTTTCCAAGTTTAAGTCCCTTGTTTTGTAGCTAAAATAGTGTGGGATCGAAAAGAAGAAAGAAAAACTAGTATTGGACATACTCTCTAAGCTTGGTCCTGACTATTTAGTGTTTGTTTCAACCTTCCATGCCACCAAGTTGACATCACGATCCTGGAAGATTCCTAAGCTTGCAGAGTTCATGGAATCCCTCACACAGGAGCAAGATAAGTTGGTGATGATGGGAACCATGAAACCTTCCAAAGACCAAGATTTGGTTGCTAGATATTCAAGGGTGGATTCAAAAATAAAGAAAAAATATAAAAATACACCTCACCAAAAGAGATTCAAGTCAAAGTCTCAAGAGGAGCCCCAAGGATCCAAGAAGAACTCCCAGAAGAAGAAGAATAAAGGAGAAATGAGCAAGTGCGCATACTGCAGTAAGGGCTATCATCCTGAGAGCTCTTGTATGAAGAAGAAAATTGACATGTTGACCAAACTCTTGGAGAAGAATAACATCTCCCTTCCTGTTTTCTCAAAGAAGAAAGAAGGGGGATCAAATTCAGAAGACAGAGAGAGAGTACATGCCTTGGTTGCTGTCACATCAAGCTCACCTAGCTTCATCATAGATTCTGGAGCTTCTAGACATATGGTTTCGGAAAAGGAGACATTCTCCTCTATTGACACATTGAAAGGTCCACCAATAGTTTTGGGAGATGACTTTCACACTGACAGTTTGGGGGAGGGTAGGATTGATCTTGACCATGGTAATTTCAATAATGTGTTGTATTTTCTAGGTCTTTCCTCTAATCTCTTATCAGTGTATCGGATGAATCATACTGGGTCTCCAAATAAGGTCATCTTCTCCCCTTATGATGTTGAAATCATCAATATTTTGAATGGTAAAGTCATGGAAAAAGGTGGTGTTGATCACACTTCGAAGGTATACAAGTTTTCCCATTTTCTACCCTACTCAAACCCCTCTGCTCTTTTGATTCATGCTAATGAAGCAAGCAAGATTTGGCATGAAATATTTGGCCATATTAACTACAAGTATATTTCTTATTTGTGTGAAACATATATGGTCATAGGGTTACCAAAGATCAAGTTTTCTAAGGGAGTCTCTCAAGGTTGTATCCTAGGAAAACACCCAAAGCACAAGTATGAGAGAGCTAGTCATGAGAGAACCTTTGTACCTATTGATTTGATCCACAGTGACATTGCTGGTCCATTCCCTCATATGTCCATGAGTCAAGCCAAATATGCACTCACCTTCATATATTAGTTTTCCAGGTATTGTTGGGTTCACTTCCTAAAGCATAAGTCTGAAGTTTTTGACCTCTTCAAAGTCTTTAGAGCCTTGGTTGAAAACCAGTCTGGGAGGAAACTCAAGATCCTCATATATGAAAATGGTGGTGAGTATGTCAAGTCTGAGTTCATTCATTATTGCAAATATGTAGGTATCTAGATGCAGCATTCGATCCCCTACACACGACAGCAAAATGGTGTTGCTGAGAGAAAGAACAGATCACTGAAAGAGATGGCAACTTGCATGATGGAGGCTCAGAGTTTTCCACCAAAGTTTTGGGCCGAGGCTATAAAATGTGCATCCTACATCCAGAATAGGGTGCCTCATAAGCAACTTGATGGTATTACTCCTTCCGATCTTGGAGTGGGAACAAGCTATATGTGACCCATTTTAGGTTTTTTGGCTCAAAGGCTTGGGATAGAATTCCAACTGAAAAGAGAAAGGCTTTGCAACCCCAAATCCAAGAGTGCCTATTTGTTGGGTATTCTGAAGATTCAAAAGGGTACAAGCTGATCAAATTGAGAACTAACAAATATTTCATTGAAAGAAGTGTTCAGTTCGAAGAAGAGCCTTTAGTAGCAGGTTAAGTTGGAGAGTCCTCTTCATCACCAGGACCATTAATTGTAAGTGAAGAGACTAATGAGTTTTTTGGTTCTTATATGTCTGATAATGATTATTTGATTGTAGATACTAAAATTCCTAGAAGACAAAAATGGGAAGCAAAGACCATTCATGCAGCTGGGGAACTAGCTAGAAATCCTAATGACACTAGGAGGACTAGATCTGAATTTGAGAGTGCCCTTTCTATGAAAGATCCTCTATTTGCTTAGAAGTGCTATCTGATGGTTGAATCAGATCCACAGACATATGAAGATGTAGAACATGATCCAATATGGACAACAACCATGAAAGAAGAATTCAACTCGCTCCAGAAGAACAACACTTGGGAACTAGTTGATCTTCCCCCAGGGAGGAAGCTAGTTCAATGCAAGTGGGTCTTCAAGACTAAGTTTGCTGCTGATGGTGTTGTAAAGGAAAGTGTCCTATGGCTAGGGTTTAGGAGGCCATCAATGTACTGGGGTTGAAAGAGAGATGCACAATGTTCAGCAAGTATATATAAACAAGATTCAGAGATGAGAAAGGTCCACACCTGATAAACTGAAGGCTGGTCCAAGCTTTCTCTTCAATCCTCTTCTTGCTCCTCTTGCTCCAAGAGACCTGCAAAACAAGTTATACCTTCCTCAAGCCATTATGACCACATATAAGACAATGATAATCAAATGAATATGAAACAATGATCTGAATAACATTATAATATGATCATAAACAGAGATTCAATCACACATTGAACAATGATTTGAGAAGAAGAAGCACATCACATCTTTATTAATCTTGAAAACAAGTACAAGTATACCTTCTCTTCAAGTTAGGCACCTCACGAAACCTTGATCTAGATCTGCTATTTCTCTTCTCCAAAGAACTCAGCCTCCAAGCTCTGCAACACTAAGGGAAGACCTCCAGGGAAAAGGTGTAGGCAAAGAGAGTCCCGATTCCTCCAGCATAACAATGCATAAATTCAAAGTCCCTTCTCATGGCCTTTCTTACCTGTATTTATATGGGTGAAATAAGGTAGTTCGAAGGTTAGAGAAGTTACAGCAGTTAAGGAAATCCAGTTACATGACATAACTAATCTCCAGTTAACGCATGTTTTAATATTTAAATGTTAAGAAACACATTCGCGAGTCTGCAGTAGAGCAACCTGTGAATGATGCGCGACTCTACATAAGAGCAACCCGCAAATACCAAGATTTGCGACTTGCTATGAAGGATACTCATGAATGATGCACGAGTGTTAATAGGGAGAGTCGCGAATACATCCTAACATGGCTAAATGGCAAAGTAACTGGTTGGATAAAGGCAAAAATGTATTCCATAATAAGCTAAGCTATAGTGTTCTGGGCAAACCTCAATCCATAAGTGTCCTTTTGTGTGCCAACATAAGGAAAGTTGACACTCGGACGGAGAGGTGCCATTTTGGTGTATAACAGATGCCCCCTAATGTGTGAGGTTAGAGGGGAAGACGATAGCCGAAATACATTATAAAGGAAACAGCTGAGTATGGAGAGAGAGCAGAGAATCCAAGATCAAAAGCTCGAGTGAAGGTACTTGAAAGAGAGATAAATGTCAGAAAACTGATCTCTGGGACATACACATCCATATACAAAACATCGCCATAAAGATAAAGGCGAATCCAACATATGTATAACTGATGAAACTATCATGGTTGCTCAATATGCAAAAAGGCACCATATCAAATCTAAAGGAGTCATGGCCACAAATGAACAAGGTGGATCCATGCTCAACAATCGATCATAGCCACAAAAATACAAGGTGGATCTATGTCTCAGCAAAATGTCATATAAATTATAACAAGGTCTTGCGCAACTTGGGCAATAGAAAAATGATGACAATGCTACTGTCGGCCCAAGGTCTTCAATCCAAACCGCCCAAAAAAGGCACGAATCCTAACCATGCGAATAAAGGAGCTGAAGTCGAACATGGAGGAAGCTGTTTGATTACTGGTGTTAGCACTCAGAATGTACCCAGGTTGTAAAAGGTACACCCCGAGGTAACAGCAAAACCACTTTAGGAAAGATATTGGTATTCTCTTCCAGAGAGGGATCTCTCAATATGAACTTTACAACTTTGCAAGACTAAATGGTAACAATATTTAAAGGTTTATTTATTTGGTTGAAACAATCACATATCCATTGGGCAACGGATTCATATACATATAAAAAGATTCCCAAAATGCATACACAGGATTTTTCAAAGGCAAGATAATCACATAATTGCAGTCAATACAGAGCGCCTAAGACGAATTCCATATCAACTTTAGCAGAAAAAATCATATAATACCTGAAACGATGAATAGAGCATAAGTTTATGAATTCTAATCATCAAACACTATGTTCCAGATACGAAAGAAAAACAGAACGGAGTGTTACACAGGAAAAATTACAATCACACAGAGAAAGAGAGCACGGACTGCAACATCAATGATACATGAATCTCTGAAAAAGAACTCTCATGCATTCATTTTGGTATTCAAAATAAGACAGATATGTTCTCCACAAATCACTTCGTTCGATGGGTTCCAACCCCCATCTCATAAAAAGATACAAATATATAGATCAAACAATAAGTTTGCCCCCAGCAGATCAATAACAAAATGATCGGCGTAAATTAGAGTTTGTAACTGAATTCCTACACCACTAGGAAGTTGTTACACTCCATTTCTAACAGATCACAAAGTACTAATCAACCGGATAACAAAATTTTGGCCAATAGCTCCACGTCCTTTTCCCAATAGCTCCATGTACCGACAGCTCCACGTCTTTGCCCCATCAGCTCCAAGTCCTTGCCCCATCAGCTCCGAGTCTTTGCCCCATCAGCTCCGAGTCTTTGCCCCATCATCTCTTCAGCACCTGACACCTGTTTCCTAGGGGGGAAGAATATACTTTGTTTTCCCAAACGGCTCTACAGCTTTCCATTGCTCTGAACTTGGGGTGTCACTCTCCATCATCTCTCGAATAGCTACCTCGAGCTCCATATATGCTTCGTAAGATTTCTTGGGAAATCTGGCTCAGATAAAGAAGAAATTTTATAGGACTTCGAAATCTTCTTCTAACATGTCTACTATGGTCTGCCCTGTCAGGTTCTTCTCCAAGCTGTTAAATTTCGCGTGGTCCATGCGAGCCCGGACAAGTAGGTAGTGATAATGTTCAGGCGGGAGTATCTTGCATGCTTCGTCCCAGAAGCACGGTAATCCCTTTTCGAACAGCTCTTTGAACTCTTGTCTGAACTTATTTACCTGCGTATGCAAATCTTCTGACTTGTCCTGGACAATCTTCATTAAATGGTGTTTGTGGTTGATCTTCTTCGCCCACAGCACTTTTGAGATTCTGTCCTTTATGCCCATGTCGTGTAGCTTTTGGTGTGTTAGGGAATTCAGGAAATTCAATGAATTTTGAGCTGTAGTGAGGGGCCTTCTTGCCATGTGTTCATTTACCAGATTTAGTCTTTGTTGGGCCAACTCTGTCATTGTGCATAAATCATCAATAAAACTCAAGTAGTGCCAGAATTTGGTGATCTCTATGGTCAGGCTATCCCAGATAATATGTTTCACCCCTTGAAGAGGGCCTTTCCCGATGCATTTTTCTTTCAATTCATCGATCCTTTTCTGTAATTGATGCTTCTCCTGCAAGATCTGTCTTTTGTTTTCATTTACCTTAGTTGATTAGGCATTCATCTTTTCATTCTCAGTTTTTAACCCCTTAATTGCTTCCTCCTTCAAACTCACTTGAGACATGGACACCAACAGGTCATCTGCAGAAAAATCAGCTAATGGCTTCTGGATGTTTACAATAGATAGGTCATCACCGGTAGGGGTTTGGCTCATTAGCTCCTCCATTATCTCCGTTTCTTCCGTCTGATCTTTCTTCAATACGGAGATTTGGGATAGCAGCTCCTCCCTTTTGGCTTCCCATCTATTCTTTTCCTCTTGGAGCTCTCCAGCTTTTCCCTTGTATTCCATCGTCTCCTGATGGATTTTATCTTTCTCCTCCTGGAGGGCTAGCAATTCAGCTGATTGGACATGTTCTGAGCCTGGCATATTCAACCTCTTCTTCAAAACCTGGAGCGCGTTATCTTTCTCTTCTAGCAACTTTTTGACAGCCTGGGTATTATCTGAGCTAGCAAGGTTTGCTTGTAGTTTTCTTACCTGAATAACATTTGCCTTATTTTCCACTTTCTCATGCTTTAACTGGACTTCCAATTTGTCTACCAACACCTGTAATTTGTTTATCCTCATCATGGCCTGCAATAAATCTGAGTAGAGGATGTCGCTTGTTTGTTTATGCAGCTGAATTTTGTCAGGGGTGCTGATTCTGTCCAGCCTGACTTCTATCTCAGACATCTTTTTATCATTCACTATGGCCATCTTAAAAGTGTTTTTCTCGGCATCCCTAGCCGAAACTAGAGACGTTTTGGAACTACACAAGTTTCTTACCCTCGGTAGCAGACTTCTCGTTTCCTCCAGGGACTGCTTTCTCTTTTCCATGTAGCTGCTCTTGAGCTCTTCTTTAGACTTAAACAAGGGACTGGATTTTAGGCTGTCTACATCACCTTCTGAACTTTTAAAAGAAACCTGGTTTATCTGTACTATCTTCCTGGGGACTAGGGCAACTTTTTTGAACACACCCAAAACCTCATCATCTACGATCTTGCTACCCTCGAGTAGCTTTTCCCTTTTATGGAAATCCTTGTCATCTACTTCCATACTGTCAGCATCGGACAAACTCCTCTTGACTGCACCACTAACACCTTCAGAGATTTGGATTGCTGTACCAGGTGCAGGATGTGTCTCTTCATCGGACTTGGTCTCATTAGTAAACTGTAGTAAATTAGCCATCTCAGCTAACCCCTCAACAGCTTGATGCTCAAAGGGTTTATTCCTGTTAGCTTGTTTTCTCAATGAAATTACTTGGTGGGGGTCATAATTCACACTTGACTCTTTAATGAACTCCATATTTTCCAACAACCTTTCTATAAAAACCAAGGCACCCTTGCTTTTAAAAATGAAGGTGCCAACCTTAACTGGAAATTTGAATTTCGAAGATTTCTTGAAGGCACAAAAATGTTCCTCTTCGGACAACAATCTCTGTCGCATGAATTCCAATGCGAATATTCTAGGGGTTAAAAAGGAAGGTAGCCTATAAGGCTGACCTGTGAAGCCATATATTCTCAACACGGTATGATCTCTGTACAAAAACCGATCTCCAACCCGCTCTTTTGGCGAAGACTGCATCAAGCTTCTCATTTCATCTAGGACCCGAGGTAATTCTTCATCGAACAGCATTTTGTATATCTCAGACATGATCAAATTGGCAAATTCGATCATCCTGATTTGATTAGGTAAATCAGAGGAACATAGGGTACTCAGGAACTTCAACTCTGAGATATTAGAACACAGCAGCATATTAAGCAAATAAGTCTGGAACCTGAAAAACCGGACCTTGGGGAACTTGCTTAGCTGAAGGTGAATTGACTCAGCCAGGTATTCGTCTAAACTAAAAACCGGGGTTGACTGGGACGCAGAAACGGAGGAATTCATTCTCAACAAAAATTCGAGAATGACCTCACCCACATGACAATCCTCATCTAGACCTAGTACTTGACATACCAAAGAAATGACCAATTGAACTTCACTCTTGAACATATGCACAGGGTAGGGTATGGATACACCATCTACAGAATGACCATATTTTAACACGCTCGACAAAAACTTACAGCGGGTTTCGGATTCGGACTTCTTATATAACTCGACCAGGATTGACTCATTTATAACTTCACGGCTGTCTAGGTAATTTTCCGGCAAACTAAGGACTTCTCGAATGACTGCAGCATCGAATCCACATAATACTTTGGATGTAGACCGACTGATAATAACTCTTTGAGACAGAGAATAATTTAAAACACACCATTCTATGAATTCTGGAAAGTGGAGGATTTGCTCAATGGTGAAATAGTACAGGAAAGACCTGCACACATTCAGCACATCTTTCCCTTGCGAGTGGTGATACCACAACCTTTCTTTACTATCAGACACGCTCCCCACGGAGAGGAAGGGGTTGCAGACATTCCTATCTCTATCAACTAGGAACTCTTCCTTATCGTCTACAACTTGACCCGACACCTGAACCTCTTTTCTTCGGTCCATTACTGAATTTCACACTGGTAACTTGTAGGAGGAATTACAGAATTACTGGGCTTCAGTGTTACCTGGTTTACTGTGGCAGTGCGTGCTCGAAGCGTGTCTGCGCTTGCTGAATAGGAGCTGAAAACTGACAGATGGAAGCTTCCAGACAGGCCGGTCCTTTTCACTGGTCCCGAGCGAATAAAATAACAATGGTAGAGGTCAACCCTTCGCTTTTATAATCCTTTTTATTCCCGAAGCCTATCATCATTCGCCACGTGGAAGATCATTTATTCTCCGCAACTACCACTTACTATCCACCACATATCTTTCTTCTCCGGATCCATTACCCACTGTTGATCTGATCCCTCACAAACTTCTGGCCCTCGGATCACGCGCCACGTATCCTTTTCCATCGGGCGCCCAGGCGATAAACACCGTGCAAGTCTCCCCCCCGGAATCGCTCATGACCGTAGATGAAACATGCCTTCATTCTCCACCGTTGGCTCAAATGCCACGTCCCACATTCCGCTGAGCCTTCCGACTTTAACCATCATGCAACTCTGAGTCCCAGACTCACCCTCATCCATCGAATCTTTACAGGTGGGCCGTTGGATCATGTGGCACCCACCGAATTCCACTGGGCTCCTTTTCTTTAACCGTCGAGCAAGTTTGATCAGCGGAATTTCTCCTAACCGTTGATGCGATATGTCTTTAATCACACACAGTCGGATCATCATCCACGTACCCAATTCAGCTGGGCAATTCGGGGCTATCCGTCGTGCAAGTTCGACCCCCAGAATCCATAATAGTCGTCGATCCACCCCACTACTGATCCTCGACCGTCTGATTTAACCGACACATACCCATTCCGCCGGACGCCTTGGGGCTTATCTGCCGTGCGATTTTCCTCCGTGGACTGCATAATAGCCGTCGATCTATTCCACCTCTGATCCTCAGCCGTCGGATTAACCACTACATACCCATTCCGTCGAACGCCTTGGGGCTTATCTACCGCACGATTTCCTGTTTACGGAATCAATCACATCCATTGATGTGATGTGATTCTGTCCCCCACCGTCGGATCGAGTGGATTATTCATGATTCTGTCATCCTCCCTTCCCTTAACTGACACGTGCTTTCACAGGGCGGATCTATCGTGAACCATGGATCTGCTTGGGACCACTTCATAACCTTTGATCTGTGCAGCGGGTTAAAGGCTCGAACTTCTCTTATCCCCCTCGCATGTTTTGAAGGGCGGAGGGAGCATTAGCCACTGATTTTCTTCTTTCCATCCTCACATCCTAGGATCTTTGGCAACCTGATCAACATTTAGACCTTCATCATACTCATATACTATATCCTTTGACCAAAGTGCTCGAAAAACATTATTTTTTCTCCACCATGGTTTCATTCTCCTTGGTCAAATAGAGGTGTTAAAAGCTGGCTCCATCTGGGGATGATATCCTCCCTGCGAGGTATCAAAGAACTCGTAGACCAGGTGCCTGCTTTCTGACTTTGCATAATAACTCCCAAAAAACCTATTTTTTGTGTTTTTTGTACATATATCATTTTTATGTATTTTTGAGGAAAAGAGTGGTACACCCTCTGAATTTTTGGGGCTTTCACTGCAAGCTCCAACTATCTTCGGTTTACCATTCTTATTGGATTGTAAAAAGGAAAATATGTATAGTCTATAATACAGGTTTTACCTTCCTCCCTTAGGATAGGTAATGCTTCAGATACCTCCCATTGACAGGGTTTCTCTCAAGAGGAACCCCATTTGTATACTCCAGCAAAAATGCGTTCTGGCCTCTCTACCCAGCAACAACATAAGGTCCAACCCACATAAGGTCAAATTTCCCATGTTTTTCTTCATTTGGGGCATCCCACTTCAGAACTAGGTCATCGATCTGAAACTGTTCTTCTTTGACTCTTCTGTCAAAAGTACTTTTCATTTTCTCTTGATGTGACTGTACTTTATTATAGGCCTTGTACCTTCGTTCGTCTAGCTCAATGATCTGATTTATCCTCCGTTGTATATGGTTTGGTTCTTCTTGCTGATCTTGGAAATATCTCATCACTGGGACCCCTAGTGATCCCAGAAAGATTACTTCAGTGCCATATACCATTTGGAAAGGGGCATGCCAATTGCCCTTTTAGTGCTAATCCTGTCAGCCCATAGAGCATATTTGAGTTTGGTGTGCCAGGATCTCTTGTTTTCCTCCAACAGCTTTTTGATAATCCTTACTAGACTTTTGTTTTAGGATTTGGCCAACCCATTCCCTTGAGGATAATAGGTTGTCGAATGATTGAGACTTATATGATACTTATGAAAAAAATTTATCATTTTCCTGGACTTGAAAGCAGCGGCATTGTCTGTTACTATTCTTTTTGGACATCCAAATCGAGCCAGTACATTCTCTTCAAGAAACTCCATGATCACATTTTCAGTGGCCCTCCTGGTAGGAATTGCTTCTATCCATTTGGTAAAATAATCTGTAGCTATCAAAATCCACCTATGCTGACCTGATGAATTGGGGTTTATTTCTCCAATAAAATCTAAACCCCATTTCTGAAAAGGTTCTTCTACTGTTATCGGATTCAGAGGGAGAGGTAATACTTTTCTCTTACCGTCGAAAATTTGGCATTGATGACACTTGCTGGTTTCTTTATATACATCTGAGAACAATGTAGGCCAATAATAACCAGCTCTTAGGATTTTGTTGGCTCTCACTTTCCAGGAATGATGTCCCCCACAGTCTCCCCTATGAAATTCTCTTGTAATTTGCTGGGCCTCATCCTCCAAGAGACAGTTTAGCAGAACCCCTCCAGGGTCTTTCCAATAGAGGTATTTATTTATGATACAAAATTTGGCGGATTTCAACTTCACAGATCTAGCTCTTGATTTACTTAATCCATCTGGTGCTTGCATATTGCGGAGGACAAATACAATATCAGAATACCATGGAGAAGTTACAAAATAAACCATAACTTCTATATCCGCATCCAACTGATCAGGTTGATGAGATAAGAGATTTATTTGCAGAGATTCACAATTTGAGTTTGTCATCATCTTTTCCAATCCTTGTCCTTTGATCAACTTCATGGGCTTTACCTCTAGGTCATATTCCAATAAGGTAGCTATCCATTTCAGTCTCCTGCCTTCTGGATCTGGTTGAGTCAAAATGGCTTCCACAGCGGCGGTTGGGACATGTGCAATTACATGTGAATGCAGAACATATACTCTGAAATCTTTTAATGCTTTAACTAAAGCATAGGCCTGCTTTTCCATGATGTCATATTTCAATTCTCCATCCCGAAGTATCTTACTGAAGAAAGCTATAGGTTGTTCCTGGTTTTCATCATTCTTCTGCAATAGTACTGCTGCTATAGTATGCTCCGAAGCATAGGAGAATATTGAAAATTCTTTGGCAAAATTTGGACTTACCAAAACAGGGGCTTCTGAAGATGCTTTCTTGATTCCCCAAAATGACTCCTTGGCTTTTGCACTCCACTTTATTTCATGACCCTTTTTCAACATATTAGTAATATTCATCAAAATCTCAGCAAAGCTTGGTATAAATCTCCTTAAGAAATTTACTTGTCCCAAAAAAGACTGTACCTCCTTTTTGCTTCTGGGCTCTCCCACTTTCAGGATTGCACTTACTCTCTCAGGATCAATCTTTATGCCATCTTTGGATATTATATGGCCTAGCAGCTTTCCTTCCTCTAATGCAAAATTAGATTTCTTCGGATTCAGAGATATACCATATTTCCTACATTTCATGAAAACCTTCTCAAGATGATGCAGGTGTTCTCTGTCAGACTTAGAGTAGACTGTGATATCATCCATGTAGATCACCACAAAAATTCCAATTTCCCCCGCAAAAGCGATGTCCATAGCTCGCTGGAAAGTGGCTCCCGCATTCATTAAACCAAAAGGCATCTTTGCATACATGAAAGTGCCCCATGGTGTAGTAAAGGCAGTCTTCTCCTGATCTTCTGGTAACACTTTGATCTGGTTATATCTGGAGAAGCCATCCAGCATCGAAATCCTTTCAGCTCCTACCACTTGCTGCAGCATGTGATCCATCTTGGGTAGGGGATAGTTATCTTTCATGGAGACTTTATTCAAATTGCAAAAATCTATGCACAGCCTTATCTCTCCACTCTTCTTTCTGACAGGGACCAAATTGGCAACCCACTTAGAAAATCGAAGTGTTACAATAATCTTGGCCTCAAATAACTTGTTTATTTCCTTCTCAATGATAGGGAGCAATTTAGGGTTGATCGTCCTGAGCTTCTGTTTAAAAGGCCTCTCTCCAGGCTTTATAGGAATAGTGTGTTGTATGATAGATGTATCATATTCTTTGAGTTCTTCATAACTCCAGGCAAACACATCTGTGTACCTTTTCATCAACTCCACATACTCCCTTTTCTCCCTTTCAGGCAGCTTCTTGGATAGTTTTATGATTTTAGGATTTTCCTCAGTGCCAATATTTTTATCTTCAACTGCATCACCAATCGGTTTCACTTTGGGGTTCTTGGCAACATCATTCTGATCAAAGAGTCTTTCTAAAGGGATCAGGCCTCTTGGTATGAAATTGTTTTTGAGCTGGATGATATCTTTACCTCCCAAGGTTTTCCTCAACTTCTTAGCCTCTTCTTCCGATTCAGCTTCTTCGTCATCTTCGGGGGTCCTATCATTACCATTTTCATTCTCAACCTGAGTATTCACAAATTCTCCTGACAACTCTAGAAATATTCGGATCTGCATATCATCTTCGAACACTTGCCAGAATTTGTAATTGTCAGGGATAGAAGGTCTATTCAAAATCTCCACCTGGTATTTCTTATGAGTGGTCATTGGGGTCTCAAATTTTCCAGCAGATACTGCTAAGGAATCAGCCACCATATTATCAACCCTGGGAACCACCTGAATCGTATGCTCTGTAAAGAAGTTGCCCAGCATATCCCATACTTCATTTCTGTAAGCCCTCATCCGAGGATGCTTGGTTTGATAACTCTCATTTACCTGGTTTATCACCAACTCGGAGTCTCCCAGGATCTTGACCCTCTGAGCCCCTAGATCTTTCAAAGCATGTAACCCCAATAACAGGGCCTCATACTCTGCTACATTATTAGTGCATTCAAATAGCAATTTGTATGACAAAGCTTTGAAATCATGAATAGGATAAATGATGTAGACACCAGCCCCAACACCAACCTTCGCAACAGATCCATCGAAGTACATGATCCATTGGCCTTCTTTTTTATGTTTTGCTTCCAGAGCTTACTGTTCCAAAACTTGCTTTTCTTCATTCTCCTCGGACTTCTCCTGTTCTTCAGATTTATTTTGCAATGCAGCTTCCAAATCATGTGGGGCAGCCTCATTAAAGAAAATGGAAGATCCCAAATCAGTGTCAACAACATATATATGATGAACTTCGGGCTTATCTTGACTGCTAACCACATAAGACGTTCTCTTTTCGCTATACAACCTTCTGCTCCCATCTGGGACTGGAATAGTAGCATATGACATGTCCATCTGCAAGCTACCTTTCAGCTTGGAAGTCCAAGATCTTGACATCAATACCCCAAATTTGGGTGGGATGTCTACCACTACTACATCCATGACTATGGTCTTAGAAGGCAGTTTGTTCAGGGTTACCACCATGTCCTTAATTAGTCCCGGGCATTTCACCTTCTTGGAATCGAAAGAGTACAGATCTTTATAGGGCCTTGTTACCTCCAATCCCAAACTTTCTACCACTCCTTTGGGCATTAGATTATGTGACGCCCCAGAATCCAACATGGCATTGTGGACCACTTTGTCAAGCACCTTTAGACTCAAGTAGAAAGGAGGTACCTCTTCACCCTCTAAATTTTTAGCTTTTGATCCAAATGAGATAGTAGGATTATCATCATTCAAATTTAAAATGTCAGACTACCCTTCACCTTGGTCTTTGACCATTTTTGAAATAGTATCTCTGTATTCAGTGTTTCTCAATAACTCATTAAATGGAACAGAGATCTTCAGTTTAGACAGCTCATTTTGCAGGTTAAAACCAACACTAGTCTTTTCCACCTCAACCGGAGTCGCCTTCTTTATTACTTTATCCCTTTGTACATCATTGTCAACCTATCTACTCACAAAGGGATCTTTCGGTACTTCCTTCCCCTTTTCTCCATTCAAAGAACTAGAGGAAGGCTCATTTGGGTTTGCCTTCCCTTTATTTATAGGGACATCTCTATTTCTCAGTCTCATTTTCCTTTGGACATCATCCATCACATGCAAATAACCTATCTGATATAGTTCATTTTCAAATTCTTCATTTACATCCTGCTGTGCAAACATATTATGCTCCTCTTCAATAAGATATATTTCAGAATCCTGCTCTCCAAACAGATGAATCTCATTCTCAGGGGGATCTTCCTCATCACCAACATAATTTTTCAGGAAAAGGTGGGCGGATGGGTAGTTCTTCTTGGTTTCTTGGATTCCTCTGGTCTCTCTGTCTATTTTGAGGGGGAACAGGGGGATTTGGTCTTCTGAAGTTTGGATTCCTGATCTGGGGATCTCCTTGCTCTCTATTGAAAGGCCTAGCATCCATGGTTAACTTATCCATCAACTTCTCCATAGTCTTCAGCATTATCTCAAACTTAACATCTGCAGCAGAAGATGAAGTAGAAGGTACATTTTCGTCTTTCCTCCTCCTCTCCGTATCTCTATGCTTGATCTTTCCACTAGCCATCATGTTAGCTTCCACTTCTAGGGCGTCCGTAAACATGGCAGCAAGAGTTGTCAATTTTCTCTCCCGCAAGGAGAATGCAAAATCATTATCAAAAGCTCCAGCATAATGCAGTTTAGCAGCTGCGGGAGAAGGCTTTATATCTTCCGAGATAGAATTATAAGCCCTCATGAACCTACTCGAGAACTCATGGACAGACTCAAAACCCCCTTTCTTAAGACCGTTATACTGAGATAGAAGCTACAGGGGATTCAGTTTATCATCCCATCTATCCAAAAATGCATTCTGAAAAGCCTGAAAATTCACAATAGACCCAGGTGGAAGGTCCTTAAACCACTTTTTTGCCTCCCCAGACAAACTTTGGGAAAATAACCGCATTTTGACATCAGGATAGTCTACTTCCTCCAAGTCAATGAAGTCTTCAAACTTGGCAACATGTTGTTTTGCGGTTATATCCCCTTCCCCATCAAACAAAGATATTCTCTAAGAATAATTTTGGGGAAGGTCGTGCAACACAGCAGGGAGACGCAAAGGGGCAAATCTAGCAGCCATTGGTCTGGGTGGGTTCACAGGGACTGCAGTACTTTGAGAATGCTCAGAGGTGGTTGTTTCAACTTTAGAGGTTTTTCGTAAGTCTTTCCAGAGGGAATCTAACAAATAGGACTCTAACTCCCCAGGATTGGGCTTAATATTTTTGAGGTCGGATTCAGACCTAGCTCTCAACCTACAAGGATTGGACTCAACATTTTTTAGGTCAGGTTCAGATTTAGTTCTCAATGGCATCTGCGCAGTATTGATTTCCTATGTGGGATTAATATGAGACTGTGGTGGTGATGATGGGCTGAACAAAGGAAAGTCTACCTTCTCTTTATTCCTTCTTTTAAACAATTTTTCTGGATTCTCGAAACTTTTCAAAATTTTGGTATCAGAGTTACCTCGTGTGTGTCTTCTAGAAGCCAGAATGTTGTTCTTGAACTCTGAAGCAATTTCATAGTGAAGTCGCCAGGGAAAATACACAACCTTCTTTTCTTTTCGAAATTCCTGTTTGCCCACAGAAATCTCTCTCAATCTTTGTCGTTCTCCCGGGGCAGATATGCACTTTCGTCCCCGGCAACGGCGCCAGTTTGTTAGCACTCAGAATGTACCCAGGTTGTAAAAGGTACACCCCGAGGTAAAAGCAAAACCACTTTAGGAAAGATATTGGTATTCTCTTCCAGAGAGGGATCTCTCAATATGAACTTTACAACTCTGCAAGACTAAATGGTAACAATATTTAAAGGTTTATTTATTTGGTTGAAACAATCACATATCCATTGGGCAACGGAGTCATATACATATAAAAAGATCCCCAAAATGCATACATAGGATTTTTCAAAGGAAAGATAATCACATAATTGTAGTCATTTCATTTGTCAAGGTGAAATAGAAAAGACGAGGGAACAACCCATCAATACAGAGCGCCTAAGACGAATTCCATATCAACTTTAGTAGAAAAAATCATATAATACCTGAAACGATGAATAGAGCATAAGTTTATGAATTCTAATCATCAAACACTATGTTCCAGATACGAAAGAAAAATAGAACTGAGTGTTACACAGGAAAAATTACAATCACACAGAGAAAGAGAGCATGGACTGCAACATCAATGATACATGAATCTCTGAAAAAGAACTCTCATGCATTCATTTTGGTATTCAAAATAAGACAGATATGTTCTCCACAAATCACTTCGTTCGATGGGTTCCAACCCCCATCTCATAAAAAGATACAAATATATAGATCAAACAATAAGTCTGCCCCCAGCAGGTCAATAACAGAATGATCAGCGTAAATTAGAGTTTGTAACTGAATTCCTACACCACTAGGAAGTTGTTACACTCCATTTCTAACAGATCACAAAGTACTAATCAACCGGATAACAAAATTTCGGCCAACAGCTCCACGTCCTTTTCCCAATAGCTCCATGTACCGACAGCTCCACGTCTTTGCCCCATCAGCTCCAAGTCCTTGCCCCATCAGCTCCGAGTCTTTGCCCCATCAGCTCCGAGTCTTTGCCCCATCAGCTCTTCAGCACCTGACACCTATTTCCTAGGGGGGAAGAATATAATTTGTTTTCCCAAACCGCTCTACAGCTTTCCATTGCTCCGAACTTGGGGTGTCACTCTCCATCATCTCTCGAATAGCTACCTCGAGCTCCATATATGCTTCGTAAGATTTCTTGGGAAATATGGCTCTGATAACGATGAACTTTTGCAGGACTTTGAAATCTTCTTCTAAGATGTCTACTATGGTCTGCCCTGTCAGGTTCTTCTCCAAGCTGTTAAATTTCACGTGGTCCATGCGAGCCCAGACAAGCAGGTGGTGATAATGTTCAGGCAGGAGTATCTTGCCTGCTTCGTCCCAGAAGCACGGTAATCCCTTTTCGAACAGCTCTTTGAACTCTTGTCTGAACTTATTTACCTGCGTATGCAAATCTTCTGACTTGTCCTGGACAATCTTCATTAAATGGTGTTTGTGGATGATCTTCTTCGCCAATAGCACTATTGAGATTCTGTCCTTTATGCCCATGTCGTGTAGCTTTTGGGGTGTTAGGGAATTCAGGAAATTCAATGAATTTTGAGCTGTAGTGAGGGGCCTTCTTGCCATGTGTTCATTTACCATATTTAGTCTTTGTTGGGACAACTCTGTCATTGTGCACAAATCATCAATAAAACTCGAGTAGTGCCAGAATTTGGTGATCTCTATGGTCAGGCTATCCCAGATAATATGTTTCGCCCCTTGAAGAGGGCCTTTCCCAATGCATTTTTCTTTCAATTCATCGATCCTTTTCTGTAATTGATGCTTCTCCTGCAAGATCTGTCTTTTGTTTTCATTTACCTTAGTTGATTCGGCCTTCATCTTTTCATTCTCAGTTTTTAACCCCTAATTGCTTCCTCCTTCAAACTCACTTGAGACATGGACACCAACAGGTCATCTGCAGAAAAATCAGCTAATGGCTTCTAGATGTTTACAATAGATAGGTCATCACCGGTAGGGGTTTGTCTCATTAGCTCCTCCATTATCTCCTTTTCTTCCGTCTGATCTTTCTTCAATATGGAGATTTGGGATAGAAGCTCCTCCCTTTCGGCTTCCCATCTATTCTTTTCCTCTTGGAGCTCTCCAGCTTTTCCCTTGTATTCCATCATCTCCTGATGGATTTTATCTTTCTCCTCCTGGAGGGCTAGTAATTCAGCTGATTGGACATGTTCTGAGCCTGGCATCTTCAACCTCTTCTTCAAAACCTGGAGCGCGTTATCTTTCTCTTCTAGCAACTTTTTGACAGCCTGGGTATTGTCTGAGCTAGCAAGGTCTGCTTGTAGTTTTCTTACATGAATAACATTTGCCTTATTTTCCACTTTCTCATGCTTTAACTGGACTTCCAATTTGTCTACCAACACATGTAATTTGTTTATCCTCATCATGGCCTGCAATAAATCTGAGTAGAGGATGTCGCTTGTTTGTTTATGCAGCTGAATTTTGTCAGGGTTGCTGATTCTGTCCAGCCTGACTTCTATCTCAGACATATTTTTATCATTCACTATGGCCATCTTAAAAGTGTTTTTCTCGGCATCCCTAGCCGAAACTACAGACGTTTTGGAACTACACAAGTTTCTTACCCTTGGTAGCAGACTTCTCGTTTCCTCCAGGGACTGCTTTCTCTTTTCCATGTAGCTGCTCTTGAGCTCTTCTTTAGACTTAAACAAGGGACTGGAGTTTAGGCTGTCTACATCACCTTCTGAACTTTTAAAAGAAACCTGGTTTATCTGTACTGTCTTACTGGGGACTAGGGCAACTTTTTTGAACACACCCAAAACCTCATCATCTACGATCTGGATACCCTCGAGTAGCTTTGCCCTTTTATGGAAAGCCTCGTCATCTACTTCCATACTGTCAGCATCGGACAAACTCCTCTTGACTGCACCACTAACACCTTCAGAGATTCGGATTGCTGTACCAGGTGCAGGATGTGTCTCTTCATTGGACTTGGTCTCATCAGTAAACTGCAGTAAATTAGCCATCTCAGCTAACCCCTCAACAGCTTGATGCTCAAAGGGTTTATTCCTATTAACTTGTTTTCTCAATGAAATTACTTGGTGGGGGTCGTAATTCACACTTGACTCTTTAATGAACTCCATATTTTCCAACAACCTTTCTATAAAAACCAAGGCACCCTTGCTTTTAAAAATGAAGGTGCCAACCTTAACCAGAAATTTGATGTTCGAAGATTTCTTGAAGGTACAAAAATGTTCCTCTTCGGACAACAATCTCTGTCACATGAATTCCAATGCGAATATTCTAGGGGTCAAAAAGGAAGGTAGCCTATAAGGCTGACCTGTGAAGCCATATATTCTCAACACGGTATGATCTCTGTACAAAAACCAATCTCCAACCCGCTCTTCTGGCGAAGACTGCATCAAGCTTCTCATTTCATCTAGGACCCAGGGTAATTCTTCATCAAACAGCATTTTGTATATCTCAGACATGATCGAATTGGAAAATTCGATCATGCTGATTTGATTAGGTAAATCAGAGGAACATAGGGTACTCAGGAACTTAAACTCTGAGATATTAGAACACAGCAACATATTAAGCAAATTAGTCTGGAATCTGAAAAACCAGACCTTGGGGAACTCGCTTAGCTGAAGGTGAATTGACTCAGCCAGGTATTCGTCTAAACTAAAAACCGGGGTTGACTGGGACTCAAAAACAGAGGAATTCATTCTCAACAAAAATCCAAGAACGACCTCGCCCACATGACAATCCTCATCTAGACCTAGTACTTGACATACCAAAGAAATGACCAATTGAACTTCACTCTTGAACATATGCACAGGGTAGGGTATGGATACACCATCTACAGACTGACCATCTTTTAACACGCTCGACAAAAACTTACAGCGGGTTTCGGCTTCAGACTTCTTATACAACTCGACCAGGATTGACTCATTTATAACTTCACGGCTGTCTGGGTAATTTTTTGGCAAACTAAGGACTTCTCGAATGACCGCAGCGTCGACTCTACATAATACTTTGGACGCAGACCGACTGACAATAACTCTTTGAGACGAAGAATAATTTAAAACACACCATTCTGTGAATTCTGGAAAGTGGAGGGTTTTCTCAATGGCGAAATAGTACAGGAAAGACCTGCACACATTCACCACAACCTTTCTTTACTATCAGACATGCTCCCCTCAGAGAGGAAGGGGTCGCAGACATTCCTATCTCTATCAACTAGGAACTCTTCCTTATCGTCTACAACTTGACCCGACACCTGAACCTCTTTTCTCCGGTCCATTACTGAATTTCACACTGGTAATTTGTAGGAAGAATTACAAAAGTACTGGGCTTCAGTGTTACCTGGTTTACTGTGGCGGCGTGTGCTCGAAACGTGTCTGCGCTTGCTGAATAGGAGCCGAAAACTGACAGATGGAAGCTTCCAGACAGGCCGGTCCTTTTCACTGGTCACGAGCGAATAAAATAACAATGATAGAGGTCAACCCTTCGCTTTTATAAGCCTTTTTATTCCCGGAGCCTATCATCATTCGCCACGTGGAAGATCATTTATTCTCCGCAACTACCACTTACTATCCACCGCGTATCTTTCTTCTCCGGATCCATTACCCATCGTTGATCTAATCCCTCACAAACTTCTGGCCCTCGGATCGCGCGCCACGTATCCTTTTTCGTCGAGCACCCAGGCGATAAACACCGTGCAAGTCTCTGCCCCGGAATTGCTCATGACCGTAGATGAAACGTGCCTTCATCCTCCACCATTGGATCAAATGCCACGTCCCACATTCCGCTGAGCCTTCCGACTTTAACCATCGTGCAACTCTGAGTCCCGGACTCACCCTCATCCATCGATCTGATACATCTTTACAGGCGGGCCGTTGGATCATGTAGTGCCCACCGAATTCCGCTGGACTCCTTCGCTTTAACAGTCGAGCAAGTTTGATCAGCGGAATTGCTCCTCACCGTCGATGTGATATGTCTTTAATCGTGCACCATCGGATCATCATCCACGTACCCAATTCCACTGGGCAATTCGGGGCTATCTGTCGTGCAAGTTCGACCTCCGGAATCCGTAATAGTCGTCGATCCACCCCACTGCTGATCCTCGACCGTCTGATTTAACTGACACATACCCATTCCGCCGAATGGCTTGGGGCTTATCTGCTGTGCGATTTTCCTCCACGGACTGCATAATAGCCGTCGATCTATTCCGCGTCTGATCCTCGGCCGTCGGATTAACCACTACATACCCATTCCACCGGACGCCTTGGGGCTTATCTGCCGTGTGGTTTCTGGTTTACGGAATCAATCACATCCATTGATGTGATGCGATTCTATCCCCCACCGTCGGATCGAGTGGATTATTCATGATTTCGTCAGCTTCCCTTCCCTTAACTGACACGTGCTTTCATAGGGTAGATGTATCGTGAACCGTGGATCTGCTTGGGACCACTTCATAACCTTTGATCTATGCAGCGGGTTAAAGGATCGAACTTCTCTTATCCCCCTCTCATGTTTTGAATGGCGGAGGGAGCATTAGCCACTGATTTTCTTCTTTCCATCCTCGCGGCCTAGGATCTTTGGCAACCTGATCAACATTTAGACCTTCATCATACTCATATACTATATCCTTTGACCAAAGTGCTCGAAAAACATTATTTTTTCTCCACCATGGTTTCATTCTCCTTGGTCAAATAGAGGTGTTAACAACTGGTCAATAATGAAAACCATTAACAAACATGAGGGAAACCACCATTAATGAAAAATGGTTCCCAAGGTACCTAGTACATTCTAACAAGTGTGATTACAAGGACTTGAAGTCGAACACTTGAAGAATCCATTGAGTAGGAGACATTAAGGTATCCCCACTACCCAATAGCAAGGGAAATTGCCATTAAGGACAACAATTCCCAAGGTACTGTCAAAAAACTCTAAATCTCATTCCTAGAGAAAGATGTGTTGCAGTCGATAAGAAGAGATCCGTTGGAAGGAAGGCATTAAGGCATCCTTCATCATCCAACACGAGGTAGCTCAAAAACTAATTGGATCTGGAATTGGTACTGAATTTCACAAAAAGGGCAGCCGAAGACATGATGTAATGAACTGATACCAGGGAAATGGCCGACACAAAAGGTCGAGGCAACTGCAGAATGGCCGACAAAGGTTTAATCCTTGAACAGTGAGCACGACACAAAAGTGACTTAGGCAGCTTTTGACACAAAATAGGACCAACGAAACAAATCTGCAATGTAGGAGACATTGATAGATTCCCCATATAATTGGAAAAGAGAACAACTGGAGGAGTAAGAAAACTCTGAATCAGGATAAGGTCAAAAGACTAGGACCCAACTATTGATAGACTCAAAACTGGTGCTTTTTTCAAGGAAACAAGACTTGCTGCCATGATGTAAAAATACATGGAAATAAACCTTCCCCTTCCCTTCTTTCTTGTAAAGGTTTAACGAGTCCAAGAAAGCAAACTTGGGACCATCTTCATTTTTTTGACAAGCTCGAAGAAAAGAAAGAAGAATGCTTGATAAGGCACTAATTCGTGGATTTTGCGAGCTCGACAGTGTTTTCATAGTTTAGAGAGTCTGAAAACTCCAAAGAACACTCCAGGGGGGTCCTTTTTCGTACAATTTAGTCTCCTAAGGCCGAAAAGGTATAAAACAAACCAGAGAAGAACTCTCTTAACTTCCGAAGAAGAAAAGGCGCACCTTTTTCGTAATTAGTCAGGAAGGTCCGAAAAAGGTTAAATTACCACCTACCCAACGCTCCTTCAAAAGCAGCATATAGCCTAAGTTTTACGAGTGTGAAGGAAGGCAAGATCACTCGGAAAGATCCATTTGATTACGAGAAATGGGGCTTACAACAATAAACTCGATGCTTTGTTCTTTAGGGTTTAACGAGCATGACAAAGACATAAAGTACACTCGAAATCTTTTTCATGTTTTGGTCCAGAGCACGAAAAAGAGAAAACTAAGCTCGTACCGGGGGTTCCTTTTTTGTAAGTTTAGTCCCTCAGGTCCGAAAAAGAGATAAACCTATGCCTGAGAATACTCTTCTCAATTCAGTAGAAAAGAGAGTGTTCCTTTCTCGTATTATTCCACATGGTCCGAGAAAGAGATAACCTACCACCAATGTGGATGCCCATTCACATATTCTTAATGAGCCTGAATGGACAAGTTTACTCGGCAGTCAAGTCTATTTTGAGGAGTCCGACTTGGGCCTAAAGAAACTCATAATCTTTCCCGTGAAGTTTTAACGAGTCTAGAAAAGTCAACTCGCGGCCTCCTTACTGTTTTTAATGAGCTCGAAGGAGAACAGAAAGAATGCTATAAATGCAAGGAGACGAGTGTCATAGGCAGGCGAAACTAGTTCCAAGCGCAAGGAACAGACCTATGCATAATGCAAGGAAAGCGAGCAAGATAAGGACACTCGGGGAACGTCTCCTCGGGGTACAGGGTGTCAAGTTACAAAGGCAAAATGATACAAGGCTAAGCGGCGATGAGAACAAAGATGAGGGCTTATACAATGAGATAAAAGTGCGGAAGCCGGAATCAGGCTCATAAGCATGAGCAGGGCACATGCAAATGCAATTACAGCTTGAACAACAAGGTGAGGCCCATAAACAGTTGTGAATCCAACTAAAAATCCTGTCTCCAAGAAACAATAACATCAGAAGAAATGATTCGATGCGGGTCACTTTGGCAGAAACACTTGTGACTTTGCTATCTTCTACAAAAGGAAAAGTCAAGGCAGAATCAACCGAAGAAGATTCTATAGGACCAAGGCTCGAGGGTTTATAATCAATAAGATCAACCTCAGAAGAGAAGCGAAAATCAACAAGGGAGATAGAGTCTGCAGGAACAAACTCAATATCACAGGAGCTGAGAACTTCATAAGAAAAATTCAAACTCATCAGGATCACTGACTTGCTTTTCAAATGAAGAATCAAAAGACTCAACAAAAACCAAGGGAAGGCTTACTAAGCAAATCAGGGTTAGACTTAATCACAACTGAAAAAGAAGGTCAGACTGTATCAAAGACTCCAAGAAGACTTCATTCGAAGGGAGGAAATCATCCGAGATAAGACACATATCTAAACTTTCAAATGGATGGACAGAGTGGAGAGAAGGCTCTACAATCTGTATAGGATGACTCACCCAATCAACTGCTGGGACCAAGTCCCGAGAAGGTAAGCATGAAAACAGAGGCTGCCCCTCAGTAGCAATTGAACACAAATGACAAGAAGCCACATAGTTCACCTGTGGCGGGGTAGTGTCTACAGAAACACTCGGAATCAATAAAGGAAAGACTTGGTCTCTAGTTGGGTCAGGAGACGGATCAAGAAAATCCAACTGATCGATAGTGACAATTTCTTTGCCATGATTAAAGTACATCACACGAAAGAATGTTGACACCACAGCTTGCATGGCATAGACATAATCACGTCCAAGGAGCATATTAAAGTCCAAGGGGTCTTCTATCACCATGAAGTCAACTAAGATGCTCTTCCCACCCAAAGTAACAGGTGTTTGAGGAAGAATTCCCAATGCTAGACAAGTTCTTCTATCAAACGCCAGTAACTGACTAGCAGTCGACATAAGGCTGGGAGATGCCATACCTCGCCAAGTACGAGCAGACAAAATACTAACTGAGGCTCCTTCATCAACAATGCAACGAGCAATTGTATAGGGTTCAACTTTGACCTTTATCTGGAAAGGTGCATGGGAAGGAAGGAACGGCTCAACTAGGCTATCCCAATCAAAGGAAGCAATCCGAGAGCTTGGTGGGGGTTGATCCGAAACAAGTTCAATGCCCCCTTGTTCAGTAAGATCTAAACTGGCAGTGAAGAAAATGTGACTAGTAGACACTTCACTCTCCAAAGGAAGAGTGGGATTGATCGATACTGGGATCGATTCAACCGCTTGGTGAAAGTCACTCTCCGAAGGGAGAGTGGGATTGACCAAAGATGACATTAGTTCAATCACATGAAGAGCACTCTCTGAAAGAAGAGTGGGATCGACCACATATGAGATTTGTTCGACCACTTGATCAACCAAAGGTTGAGTAGGATGTTGAGAAACTATAGGGTGTGCAGAAGAACGAAATCCATGAGTCTTGGACCACACTCTTCGCACCTCTAGGATAGCAGGGCATAGATGAGTAAGATGGTCTCCCTTGCATAGCACACAAGGGAACTTAAGATGATGCTTCGAACGACCAGTTTTCTCAACTGTATCAGCGTGACTAGCAGTGGCTGATTGTTTGCTCTCAACATGACCTGCAGAGGATGAGAGTTTGCCCCCAGCGTGAACTACATAGGCTGGGTGACTGGGTCCAACCTCACTAAGAGAGGCTGGTTGTTGAGAGACTCCATAATGTTCAAAAATGGGATGACCATGAATCCAAACTCTTCGCACTTCCTCAATAGAAGGGAATTTATAAGTAAGGTGGTCTCCCTCACAAAGTTTACAAGGAAACTTGAGCTTGTGTTTTGAACGGGTAGACTTGTCAACAGTGTCAACATGACTCGCAGTGGTTGACTGGGCACCATCAACATGCATAGCAGAGGCTGAATGGTTAGGGTCAACATGCTTTACAGCAGTTGAGTGTGTGACCCCAGCGTGAACAACAGAGGCTGGGTGGACAGATCCAACTTGAACAACAGAGGTTGGATGGGGAGGTTCAACTTGAAAACCAGAGGTTGAACGAGTGCACTCAATGTGAACACTAGAGGCTGAGTGACAGGATCCTACATGACCTGGAAAGGTTGGAAGGATCCCACCAGCTTGATCACCAGAGGCTGGATGGATGGATCCAACTTGAACAACAAAAATTGGATGGGAAGGTTCAACTTGAAAACCAGCGGTTGAACGGATGCACTCAGCTTGAACACCAAAGATTGAGTGACAAGATCCGACATGACTTGAAAAGGTTGGAAGAATCCCACCAGCTTGATCACCAGAGGCTGG
Source organism: Pseudotsuga menziesii (assembly GCA_001517045.1). Taxonomy (NCBI): domain Eukaryota; kingdom Viridiplantae; phylum Streptophyta; class Pinopsida; order Pinales; family Pinaceae; genus Pseudotsuga; species Pseudotsuga menziesii. Next base: position 60,055 of record LPNX010269388.1, on the reverse strand, counting down.
ATGGATAGCTCCAACATGAACACCAGAGGTTGGATAGGAAGGTTCAACTTGAAAACTAGAGGTTGAACGGGTGCACTCAACGTGAACACCAGAGGTTGAGTGACTAGATCCAACATGACCTGCAGAGGTTGGATGGGTGCCCCCAGCCTGAACAACCAAGGCTAGGTGGTGAGGTTCAACTTGACTTGCAGAGGTTGAACGGGTGCCCCCTTGCTTATGTGCTTTCTTCCTATTCCTCCTTCTTTTACTCCTTTCAGACTGCCGGTTACTAGTATCAGTACTTTCACTGCATGAGGTAGAAGGAGGAGGAGAACTAACTACAGGTGAATGGGAGACAATGTTTTGATGCCCTTGATATAAGGTGCTTACTTGAGAAGCATCAGGAGCATTCAGGACAGTTGGAGTGGAAAACAACCACACCGGTATCCCTATGGTGAATCCCGGAAGATTCAAGGTGGCCATCAAGGGAACACCAACATTCCCTGTGAGAGGAATAGGACAAGGAGCCCCCATCATGGGGATCTCTTGGTTGGTGTTCAAAGGGATGTTAGCCATAGATTCAAAACAAGAGACAAAGTCTGAGGTTGATGGTCAACCAAAATTACAAAGCAAACACCTAAAGGCCCACTAAGTACAGACAAACCACACAGCACTCACTAAAAATTCCTAAAGCCCAAACAGACAAACTGGTATAAGATGTACTTTCCAGAAGAAAGCTGATAGACAGTTACTTAGCGTCCTTGAGGTGGTTCTCAGGCACAAGCGGAGGAATCACCCACCACCCTCCTGCACTTTCCACAAGGGTTACCTTCCAAGCCCGTCCAAGGTCAACCAGAAATAACCTTTCGGTGTACCTGTGTATGAACCCTAGATGTCAAAGAGACTAAAGGCTACCTTGGCAATACCAACAGTCTGGGGGGACAGTCGCAAGCCAGACTCGTACGCATGGGCAGGGTAGCTGAGCCCGAAACTCTGTCTAGGACAGAATCCCCAGATGCGAAAAATTCCTGAGTTACGCTTTGACAAGGATTCGGAGGGTTATCTCCTATGTCCAAGCCTCCACGCGGCCTCGTGCTTAACTCCCGTTTGAAAGGAGCTTCCCAGATACAGTGATAGAATCAAGGATTTACCTAGTGATAGGCCAACTACGTCTAAAATTTAACACTTGTGGGGAGTTAAAACTTCCTAACCCACAAGTCTAGCCTAAGCTAGTTGATGTATGGCCCTATAAAATAAAACTTGCTAATAATTTTTAAAATTATGTCGTTTATTTTATGGGTTGTTTTTACTCAGAGGGTAAATGGCATGAAACTGATGCGGTGTTTTGACTCAAGAAATGAAAACAAAATGACTAAGCAAAGAGAAATGAGATGCAAAGAAGCAAATAGCTATTCTCTTTATATTTTCAAATAACTTGAAAGCCAAAAAAGATCAAATCTTTTTATATTTTTAAAATTTTTCAAAAACAATGCTATGCTATGCAATCTAGACTAACAGCCTAATCTATATGCATATAAAGAAAACATTTTGTCTTTTTCTTTTATAAAATGCAAAAGAAAAAATAGCCTATCAACTAAAGCAAGCAAATACTGAAAGCAAAGGAGATAGACAACTACTTTGCACCCAAAAAACAAACCCTAGGTTTCCCTAAAGTTGAGTATAGACCTCTCCTGGAAGGAAGGCTTATAAAGGTAGACAAGCCAATAACTCTGGAATGAAAAGACTAAGCATGAAGACTGACATAAGCAAAGGCCAAGAAGTCCCAAGTATCAATCTAAACCTACAAACAAAGGCTGCTCAGTACCTTGTCCAACAAGGTCAAACCAAAGAAAGAGGTAGGGGGAAAGTAACAAAACAAGTTCTTTTTAATTTTCTTTTATAAGGGAAAAATAAAAACTACCTACAAAGCAAAAACATGCAGATAACAAGAACAAGATAAAAAGAACGCTGCTAAACAACCACCAAACAAACTCTAGAATGCCCTAAAGTCAGTATAAGACCTACTTGGAAGGAAGGCTTGTATAAAAGACAAGTCTACTATTTTGGCAAGGTGAGATTAATCAACAAAACAAGAAAGAAACCCACACCAACAAGTTTCTGAAATCACACAAAGATCAATAATAGAGGCGAACCAGAAACATGAGCCAAAAACCATACCAAGCAAAGGAGGTGGAGGGAGAGCAAAGAACAACCCAAAAGCTATAAAAGGCTTACCACATAGATAGAAAACAACCAAAAGGGATGACACTAACTCCCTAGAGTCATGCACCTACAAAGGACCCTAAAAGACCTACCCAATAGCCCATAAATAGAATAAAAATCACAAAAAGAGGAAAAAACATTGTTTACAGGGGCATTCGTGACTGTCTATAAGGGAAACCCACGAATGATGCGCGACTGTCCAGTTCAGCAACCCGCGAATACAAGACTGTATTCGCGACTGTCTAGAACAGCAACCCGCGAATAGGTAGCAAAATCCCAAAAAGGTCAAAAAACTACCCTAAGAAGGCAAGGGAAGTGTGTAATCAGACTGAAAAGGTGTTCCTAAGTGGCAAGAAGGACCTGAAACAATGCAAAAAGCTGAAAGAAATCAAGAGAAAAACCCCAAACAGACAAGGCTATCCCCAGTGGAGTCGCCAGTTCTGTTGTAAAGGAAAGTGTCCTATGGCTAGGGTTTGAGAGGCCATCAACGTACTGGGGTTGAAAGAGAGATGCATAATGTTCAGCAAGTATATATAAACAAGATTCAGATATGAGAAAGGTCCACATCTGATAAACTGAAGGCTGGTCCAAGCTTTCTCTTCAATCCTCTTCTTGCTCCTCTTGCTCCAAGAGACCTGCAAAACAAGTTATACCTTCCTCAAGCCATTATGACCACATATAAGACAATGATAATCAAATGAATATGAAACAATGATCTGAATAACATTATAATATGATCATAAACAGAGATTCAATCACACATTGAACAATGATTTGGGAAGAAGAAGGACATCACATCTTTATTAATCTTGAAAACAAGTACAAGTATACCTTCTCTTCAAGTTAGGCACCTCACGAAACCTTGATCTAGATATGTTGTTTCTCTTCTCCAAAGAACTCAGCCTCCAAGCTCTGCAACACTAAGGGAAGACCTCCAGGGCAAAGGTGTAGGCAAAGAGAGTCCCGATTCCTCCAGCATAACAATGCATAAATTCAAAGTCCCTTCTCATGGCCTTTCCTACCTATATTTATATGGGTGAAATAAGGTAGTTCGAAGGTTAGAGAAGTTACAGCAGTTAAGGAAATCCAATTACATGACATAACTAATCTCTAGTTAACGCATGTTTTAATATTTAAATGTTAAGAAACACATTCGCGGGTGTGTAGTAGAGCAACCCGCGAATGATGCGCGACTCTACATAAGAGCAACCCGCGAATACCAAGATTCGCGACTTGCTGTGAAGGATACTCGCGAATGATACGTGAGTTGTTAATAGGGAGAGTCGCGAATACATCCTAACATGGCTAAAAGGCAAAGTAACTTGTTGGATAAAGGTAGAAATGTATTCCATAATAAGCCAAGCTATAGTGTTCTGGGCAAACCTCAATCCATAAGTGTCCTTTTGTGTGCCAACATAAGGAAAGTTGACACTCAGAGGGAGAGGTGCCATTCTGGTGTATAATAGATGGTTCACCTTTGAAATATAAAGCAATATTGGTAGCCAAGGGATACTCACAAGTACATGGTATTGACTACAATGAAACCTTTGCACCAGTGGCAAACATGGACTCCACAAGGCTAGCTCTAGCCATTGCAACTTCGAAGCAATGGGAAGTACATCACATGGATGTGAAGTGTGCTTTCCCAAATGGAGATATCACTGAAGATATTTACATGCAGCAACCTGAAGGGTTTGTTTCAAATTCATCTTTAGTGTGTAGGTTAAAGAAATCATTGTATGGGCTCAAGCAAGCCCCTAGGGCTCGGTATGCCAAGATTGATGGCTTTCTACTATCACTGAGTTTTGTTCAATGCATGTATGATCCTAATGTATATTTGAAGCTGATTTATGGTTCTTTGATGATTATTGTTTTGTATGTGGATGACCTACTAATTATAGGAAGTTCAAAGAAAGATATTTCCTCCTTGAAGGATGCAATGAACCATGCATTTTCTCTGACAGAATTGGGATTGTTGAGCCAATTATTGGGTATCGAAATTGCTCAATCCCAACATGGAATAAAAGTACATAAGTACAAGTATGCTTCATATTTTCTCATCAAGTTCAACATGAATTATTTCAATCCAAGAAATACTCCATTTCTTTCAGGAGTTAAGCTTGAAGAAGTAGGTTCTCCTCCTATTGTAAATAATACACTGTATAGGTAGTTGATTGGGTGTTTGCTTTATCTTACACACACTTGAAATGATTTATATTATGCAGTTAGTGTGATTTCAAGATACATGGATTAGAATCATGAGATCCACTGGAGAGCAGCCAAGAGGATCCTAAACTTTGTTCAAGGAACAATAACTCATGTGATCTTCTACAAAGCAAAATCTGATCTTGATTTGATTGGATTTACTAGCAGTGATTGGGCAAGTGACAACATAGATCGAAAGTCTACATCAGGATATGTGTTCATGCTTGGAGAAGGACTAGTCAGCTGGTCAAGCAAAAGTAGAGTTCCATAGCACTCTCATCTACAGAAGCAGAGTATAGAGGAGTTGTAAATGCAACAACTCAATGTTTGTGGTTGCAGGGGATACTTGGAGAATGTGGCTTCGAATCAAAGTTTTCAACTATAATCTACTGTGATAATCAGACCACCATTTGAATCTGCAATGATCTAGTTCAAAGACAGTGAACCAAGCACATTGAGATCCATATGCACTACATCAGATAGCTTGAGCATGATGGTACCATTATTCTACTCTTTTGTGCATCTTCAGAACAAGTAGTAGACATCTTCACCAAAGTTTTTTGTGAGAAGACCTTCAACAATCTCAAATCACTGCTGGGGATTGCTGATCATTATATGAAGCATGATTGATGACAAAATTTCCACAATTTTGTTTCATGTCCATGTTTAAGGGAGGATTTTTCCCACTGGGTTGTTGCCTCTTTCCTTAGTTGTATGGACAAGCAATATGTAAAGGGTGACTAAGCCTTGTTGCTAGTCCCTATAGTTTTTTGATATTTGCTCATAAATTCAGGCTTAATGGGGGGTGTTAGAATAATCAACCCATAGTTACCTACATTTGACATTAATTAATCATTTTTGTCTTATTACCTAGATTCTTAGATTCCATTCTATGCTAGTTGCCTTCCACATGTCCTAGAAGTCAAAAAATGATAAAAATGAGTCATGGAGCGCATGGGAAACATCTTGGAAACCAATTTTAGAAAGTATGCTTTAGTCTTGGTTCCTTAAAGTGCATATCTGCTTTTTCTGAAAAGTTTCCTTGCTTTATAGTTGTTTTAAGGCAAAAGGAAAAGCTATTCTAGGTGTAATTGCCTTGTTTTTTTCCCACATCATCCTCCCTCTTTTTCTCCAATTAAAAGCATTTATGAGTTTTCTTTCCATCCATCTTTAGCTTTCCCACTTGACTTAGGAAATTCATGAGCATCTTCATAGATTTGGAAACTGTTTTATGCACCTGTGGGGGATTTGACTAGTTTTGGTAAGCCTGCTTTTTTACTATTTCAAATAGCATCCTTATGCATTAAAACCTCTCATGTAATTATATATTTGAGAATCCTATTACTTAACAAGGTTGGATATTGTACACTTACTCAATACATATTAGTGTTATGCTCCAATTTCAGTCTCCTTTGGTGTGAATTTTGCTTATTTTATTAGCAATTTTGTGAGTGTTATTGTTCTATCTCTTGGGTTCAATTTCCACAAGGACCTGATGAAGACCTTGAAGAAAAAAAAATACCCAAAACTCAAAATACAACTATGAATGATGCAACTCAAGAAGAATATCAAGAAATGGAAGAACCCTAGGAACCTGCAGATCCACCCCAAGAGAAGAACCCTCACAAGAGGAAACCTGCATGGGTACGAGAGGCTGTCCAAGGTGTAGAAAGATATGAGGCTCTAGAAGAAATACATAGAGAAGGAAAAGAACCAGGTACTACTTTACCTATGTATCCATATTATGTGACTTCATGGATAAATAACCTTCCAACTATAAAGAAGTGGAAGAGAAGAAAGAATGGAAGGATGTTATGATCGAGGAGTACCAGTCGATCATTAAGAATGGTGTCTGGGATGTTGTCCCAAGACCAAAGGGGAAGTATGTTGTGAATTCCAAGTGGATCTACAAGATCAAGCATGCCGCAGATGGTAGCATAGAGAAATATAAAGCAATATTTGTGCCTCGTGGTTTCTCCCAGAAAGAAGGGATAGATTATGAAGAGACTTTTGCACTTGTGGCCGGATACACTTCCATCATATTGGTACTTGCTATGGCTGCAGTAATGAAATGGAAGATACACTAGATGGATGTCAAGACTACTTTCTTGAATGGTGTAGTGGAAGAGGAAGTGTATTTGGAGCAGCCACTCGATTTTGAGACATATGACATGGAGACTCATGTGTGTAAATTAAAGAAAGCCCTGTATGATTTGAAACAGGCACCTAGGACATGGTATAGCACAATTGATGGCTTCCTATCCAATTTGGGCTTTACCAAGATTAAATTAGATTCTAACCTTTACTACAAGGTTGAAGAATGGAACCCAGTGATACTCCTACTATATGTAGATGACCTATTTGTAACAGGTGTAGATGGTTTGATTGCTGATACAAAGAGGAAGCATGCTACCAAATTTGAGATGAAAGACTTGGGTATGATGCACTACTTTCTAGGCATGGAGGTGTGGCAGAATGCAATGGAATCTCCCTGGGACAAGGGAAGTATGCAGTAGATATATTTAAGAGGTTTGGGATGATGGATTACAAGGCCATGACCACACCTATGGCATCAAACCTGAAGCTATTGAGTGATGCTTCATCAGAGTCGGTTGATGCTACGATGTATCATCAGATGATTGGGTCCTTGATGTACTTGATGAATACAAGACCAGATATTTGCTATGCTTTGAACACATTGAGCCAGTTCCTGACAGATCCTAGACATGTTCACTTGATTGCTGCAAAGCATATTGTGAGGTACCTAAAGGGTACAGTTGATTATGGGCTGAAGTATGAGGTGAATCAGAAGATTAACCTAGAGGGTTATGTTGATTTAGATTGGGAAGGAAATTCCATTGATAGGAAGAGCACTTTGGGGTGCTGCTTCAGTATGGGATCATGTGTGATCTCTTGCTTTAGAAGGAAGCAATCCTGCGTGGCACTAAGTACATTGCATCTTGTTCATCTAGTTGTGAGGCAATGTGGCTAAGAAAGCTACTATATAATTTGTTTGATCTCCAATTGGATTCTACTTGTATATATTGTGACAACTAGAGTTGTGTGAAGTTGTCGGAGAACCTGGTGTTCCATGATAAAGTCAAAGAATAACGAGATCAAATATCACTATATTAGGGATATGGTGCAGAGAGGAGCAGTGAAGTTCCAGTATGTTGCGACGGATGAACATATAGCTGATGTGTTGACAAAGCCATTAGCCAGAGTGAAATTTGAGTACTTTAGGGAGAAGCTTAGTTTTCTCTAGATCGAGGTTCCCTCCAAAGGGAAGTGATGATTCCAAGATCGTTTTTGACATGTATGCTAGATGTGTTCCTTAAATGGTCAGATGTAAGTGCAGAGCCTTTCTGATATGTATGGTGGATGTGTTCCTCGCATGATCAGATGTAAGTGCAGATCCTTTATGACATGTATGATGGATGTGTTCCTTGCATGATCAGATGTAAGTGCAGATCCTTTCTGAGATCTATGTTGGATGTGTTCCTCGCATGGTCATATGTAAGTGCAGAGCCTTTCTGACATGTATGTTGGATGTGTTCCTCGCATGGTTAGATATAAGTGTATATCCTTTCTAACATGTATGCTAGATGTTTTCCTTGTATGGTCAGATGTAAGTGCAGAGCCTTTCTGACATGTATGTTGGATGTGTTCCTCGCATGGTCAGATGTAAGTGCAGAGCCTTTCTGACATGTATGATGGATGTGTTCCTCGCATGGTCAAATGTAAGTGTGGGGTCTTTCTGACATGTATGTTGGATTTGTTCCTCACATGGCCAAATGTAAGTGTTGGGAGGGCCTTTTTGACATGGATTTTGGATGTGTTCCTCCCATGTAATATATAAGTGTTGAAGAATATGAAGAACTACATGGAGGCTAGGCCTACAAACAACATGAAAAAGGGTTGGCTTTGTAGAACTTCCTATGACGAGTAGAATTGAGAGATAGCACCAGTTGATCAAGATAATGGAAGTAGTGATGATGATGATGATCTAGTGATGATCTATCTTTGATGATGATCCAGTGATGATCTAGCTTTGATGATGATCCAGTGATGATCCAGCTTTAATGATGATCCATCTTTGATGATGATCTAGTTTTGATGATGATCCAGCTTTGACAATGATCCAGTGATGATCCAGTTTTGATGATGATCCATAGAATAAGACTTGTGCTGATGTATTGTGTCAAGAGAATACCTTCCTAGTTAAGAGGGAGTGTTGATGTATTAGTAACTTCAAAATGTATTCACTTGTATATTTAATATATTGTATTTTTTTAGTCCCCGATGTTCCTATCGGGAGAATCAGTCATGTAAATTCATGGAGTTTAACCCTCGTAGTTGATCAGGATTCAAAGTCCCCATAGTTTCGGGGCACTAGGGTTATTAGACTCTCCTAGAGAAGTCGTCCTTAGTGAGTTATTGACAAGTCGGGAATTAGTATAAATCTAGAGTGAGCCTCTCTATTGATCATATAGTCACTCACACTTAGCTGTAGCGCATAAGTGAGAGAGAAGGAGCTAAGATAAAGAGAGAGAATAGCTATTGGAGATAATCTTACTATCTTTGGGTTTTAGTTATGCCATTGTTGCTTATTCTATATCTGAGGAAGTTGCGTGGTTTTCTCCTTGATGGTTTCCCCGAGGAAAACCTGTGTCCATTGTCTCTTGTGATTGATTGATGTGCATGTTATTCTCTCAGTTAAGATCCTAATATAATAGTTTATAAATGATAAAAATATAATAGGGTGATATGCATAAGTATCAAGACTGACAAGTAACATCCCACTCTTCCAATGATGTGGAGTTTTCTTAAAACTAGTCACTTTGTGCTTCTATTCAAGTATATGAATACAATCTCTTGAAAAAAAATTGTAAATCCATTGGTCAAATTCTAGAAATAAGGCACACCTTAGTTAAAAGGGCTTCAACTCAATTGAACCCAAGATAATCACTTTCTGCAATGTGTAGAATTCACAACTGAACAAACATTTCCTATGACATGTGAGAAGAAACAAAAATTGATGAATACCCAAGTTGGAGGGTTAGGCCTTCTGATATAATGTATAGCTTATTGTTGCTTGTTAGAATACCATATCCTTCACTTTATTCTTAATAATCTCTAAAGAGGTTCATGCATCGAATCTTTCATTAGCTTGCAGTGTTTTGTCACGTGATATAATTTGAGATTGGTATCCCATGGGCATGGGAGACCATTTTGAACCATGTTGTCAATTGTTTTGAAGAAGGGGAAAATTGATGCTACCATATCCTTCACTTTATTCTTAATAATATCTAAAGTGGTGAATTTGCTAATACAACTTTCTATATCCGTGTGAGCATATGTTCTATCATGGATGCCTAAAACTCTCAACTTCAGTAGTTGTGGAATTCACCATTTTTTTTATACCTAAGTGGTTTTATATATGCTCTTTATAGATTCTTGGTTATTCACCAAAAATTTATTGACCTCCTGATAAACCGCATTAAATTCTAGAAAATAAATGAAGTTGAGATCTTATTGAAGGGAAATTATTAGATATTTTTGTTCACATTATTTCTTTAGTTGATGACAAGGTTTCTATCATTTTGGATTCATACATGGTCTTCCATTCATTGACATCTCATTCTAACACAACAATATGTTTCCTCAATTCATGTGATTTTTTATCTGATTTGTCAAATATTTTTCCTTGGATCTTGAGGTAATATTTCCTTTTTTCAACCGATTCTTCCCTTTCAATAGATTTTCTTAGATTAACAACAGTCTTGGTCGTCCACTCGATACGTTTTTTATCTAATTTTTCAACCCTTTATTTCAATATGGATAATGTTCCTGTGGATACCACTAGTTGGATGCTAGAGGGGGATTTCCTTTAGTTCCTTCCTTGATTCTACATGTTTATGTTTTAAAGAGTAAATTTTCTTATTTGATTCTTCCACTTGTAAGATTAAATACCTCGAAAATTTTTATGTTTACTCAAGTTATTTTATTATTTTCTAATTGATTTTTTCTGAGAAAGTAGGGAGGTGTTCGCTTTCCCTAAAAAAATAGCTCTTCAGTAAGCTTATGTTGATCCACTACCATCTACTAAGTGATTGGTAGATATTGGGTCATCTGAGAAATTTCCAAGTCTTTTATCATTTTTCCTTTTTCAACTAGTAGAGTGAGGAATTTTATTGAGCTCAAGTCCCCTTTTCCTAATGTTACAACCATATTTTGTATCATGAATTTTTCATTCTCTAGTATCTTTACCCTAGAATTCCAAAAATGATTCTTAACATGTATATCCTTTTCTTTATTTTTGTACTTGGTCATGGGGGAGACATCTTGAAGGTAATTTTTATCAAAAATACAACCCCTATGCCATTGACACATCATCCTCAGCTGGAACATATGAAATATCAAAGGTGAATTCTGAGAAAGGGGTTACAATATGGTAATTTACAATTTCTTGGTCAATCAATGCATCATATCTTGGTAACATTTCGGATCGGTTTGATATTCTAAGTTTCATGTACCTTGTTCCCCTTCTTGAGCATGTTCTCTCCTAAATTTTTATGGGGTAAGTCATACATATTGGTTGTATGACTTTCTCCCATGAATTTTATTGTGTCATCCAAGGGGTTGAGGCCCACCCTTGTTGGAATTTTTTTTTTTAAATATACAGAAGCCCATCAGTTATCCGACATCCTGTGGCCCTCTTCCAACAACGATGCCATAACTGCGACAACAGTGATCTGATGAGATTTCATCGGACATTACACAGTCATGTCAGAAATTCGACAACTAGGTTGTTGTACATTCGAATCCTAATAGTCTCTTCCGATGACGTCGCCATAACTTCGACAATAGTGATCCGATGAGATGTTGTCGGACATTACACGAGCATGTCGGACATTTGATAACTAGGTCATTTAAAATTCTTCAAGTAATCATCACAAATTCAACTCTTGACAGTAAAAAATATGACAATATGGTCGTCACACAAATGACAAGGAGAGGTAGATCATATGACACCTAAGACTCACAAATTCGACAATGATGAGTCATAAATTCAACAACATAATCATCCCAAATTTGATGACGTCAGCCCAAAATTTTACAAAAGTGACTCACCTTCAACAAGGAGAATTCATATTTTTGACATCCTAGGTGTCAGAAATTTGACGAATTGGTGCTGAAAGACTTTGGCACATGAGTCTCATACTCTGTCAAAAATTCGATGGGGTTTGACATGTGGTCGAATGTCCGATGATATGCCACCGAAGACAAAAAAAATGATGTTGTTGAATAACCAACATGTGTCTGTCGAATTTCAGACATGTCATCCGTCGTATTTTGAGCTCAAATTATGTTGTGGAATCCACTAGAAGGAGGGCATTAAGGCACCCCCCATCAACCAACACGAGGTACTCAGCAACGTTGTATAATGTGGAAGAACTTAAACAAGATTTGCACAAAATAGTAACAATACCGAGAATGGATGATATGCAAAGTCAAGATAACCAAGGAATGTATGAGTGAAGGTAGGAAACATGGACTCGATATGCAAACTAGGAAATCTTTGTGACACACGATGCCTGAACAGAGGCTCTATGGGGACTGGAAGCATAACCAGTCGGTGGAGATAAAATCATAGTAACGAGTACAGCTCCTAAATTCAAACCAATTATAACCCAACCAATGGATGTGATATATAGTGCTCTATTTAAAGGAGACATGACTCGACGGATGCCAAGGATAACATATTTTCATGTCCAGCTTTTTATGTTTTTTTTTTTTTTTTTTTTTGGACTTTTCCAAATATTTTGAAAAGATTGAAAAAAGAATAAAAGTTCTTTATAGTACATATCAGGGAGGAGATGAGTGTCAGGGACAGGAAAACTAGTTCCAAGAAGTGGAATATACCTATGCTTAATGCAAGGAAGTTTGTGCAGGATAACGACACTTGGGGGAAGGTCTCCTCCCGGTAAAGGGATGATCAAGGTGCAAAGGATATGTAAAAGGCTCTGCCTGGATAGATATAACATGAGCTCGAGCTACATGTCTTATAAATTTGAAGCAGGGAGTCGACATAAAGCTCAATATGGAAAGAAAAACTCATGAAATGCAATTCCAACTTGACATATACAAGGGAGTCCCTATGGGGAAAATCCGACTTAAAGTTCAAGAGGAGTATGAAGCTCTTTCTCAAGGACATGGTGGGACTAAAAAGGGAATCCCACAACCTAAAGGAGGCATCTCAACATGGGTACCAAATGCAAAGTAGTATCTAACTAGGGCACCTATGTATAGGAAAGCTCTACCATTCACACAATAGCACTTCTAACAACAGCATGAAGGTTTTGTCATATCCTGGTATGGGTTCGTACCTAAGGTCAAGATGAAATGGTAATAATGAATGCAACATGCAAGCGGATGTGGAGTCCTATCCTATATGCCAGTTCAAAATTATACCTATCATGGGCATGAACGGGTCAACGCTTCAATGAGAGTGTACAAAAATAGTCCAAAATAGCGGGAAATAGTTAGTAAATAGTCCAAACTATAGGATATAGGGAGGATTGATCAAGAAAACTGCATCCAAAGGGAATAGTATGGTGGACGATGGGACATAAGAAGGAATGCAAAACCCAAAATTCATGTATCCACTACAACCCCCGTAAGGGTGAACACTAGAGTTAAGGCCAGATGAAGGGAGTGAAAATCCTTTGCAAATGGATTAGAGGATGGAATATGGCCACTCCTAAATCTACGAGCAAACATTAGAGGAAATTTGGGGTCTAAAATGGGTCTTATAAGAAAATGTGCCAACAATAAGTTCTTGTGAGTTAGAATTCAAGAACCAATAGAATTCCAATAAAATGAGTCAACCATAATGGTTGAATTGACATATTTGTCATAAAAAAAAACTACTTTTTTTGTTCGTATTTTTGACATATCTCCATGTGTTTTTACTCAAATTTTGATTAGGAGAGCTCATTGGACGTGCAATTTGATTCTACATCCAATGAGTGCCCATAGTGCATACTTTTGATGGACCCTGCCACCCCAAAACAAAGAAATACCTGAAAAAATGTGATGATGATGATGTCATCATCACATTTTTTCAGGTATTTATTTGTTTTGGGGTAGTGAGGTCCGTCAAAAGTATTATCTGTGGGTACTCATTGGATGCAGAATCAAATTCTACATCCAATGAGCTCTCCCGATTGAAATTTGAGTAAAAACACAGGGAGATATGTCGAAAATACGAACATAAAAAGTAGTTTTTTCTCTTTTTTCTTCCAAAATTAATAAATATTATTTTATTATTTTATTATTTTCCTTAGGAGGCCCATTTTAGACCTCGAAATTCTTCTAATGGTAAGGGGCTGTGTTATCCCCTAGTCCAACACCAGGGTCCGCACTAGGACCTGGAGCAGGTGATGGGATACTAGTAGTGATATAAGGCATGCCGAGCATAAAAGGACCTGAACTCAAGAGAACATAAATATAATCAAGTAACTCTGATCCCAAAATCCAACTAGCGTACAAAGAGCATACTTCTAAGAAAATATACATCCAAAATACAAGCAAACCAAGGGGAAAATATGTGAGCTCCTAAATGCAGCAGATATGTCTCGCCTAGGAGAGGATCGAAACTCCCATACACTACAAATGGAGGTATGTAACCAATTATAGTGGCCCTTAGCTTTAATGCCTAAAGAGACTGTGTTTTCGAACCCTACCTGGCTAGGACACCCATAGAATAACCTATGCAAATACCCCCTGTGATACCTAGGTAGGGAAACTAAAGCAACCCCAATATAATCAATGATCAGGAGGACAATTATAGGTGGGATCGACCGTATGGGAAGGGTAGTAAATCTCAAACATCAAAAGATTCCTCAGATATGAACACGATCCTGTAAATATCTCTGGCACTCACAGAAAGTGACCAAGGGCTATCCCAATCACAATCGTGTCTGTTGCCTCATGCTTGACTCCTGTGTAAGAGGAGCTTCTTGAGAAACACTAATTATACCAAGGATTTCTCACTCTCACCTGGACAAACACCTAATTATTTGTGTTTAGTAGTCTTGGACATTTGACTTACAATGAACTATTCCAAGACTCAAAATCCTAATCTTGTTGGTGAGCCCTATAAAAAAATGTGTAGTTCATTTTAATTAAGCGTTGATTTTAATGGCTGTGATTACTCAAAGGGAAATGGTCATGCAACTAATGATATTGTGACTCAATAGTGAAATAAATGTGCACACCTAACAAATAATGCCAAGTGCAATTTTTTCGAATGAAAAACAGGGCATGCCACTACATGAGATGCATAAAAATTCATTCCTTTCCAAATGCCAATGCAATCCTTCCTATATGAAAGCCTAAACAAAACTCTCATCCAAGCAATCCAATCTAAGTACCTCTTGGAATCCATATGTGAGATGTAAATAAGAATGCAACTATATAATTGTTTTGAAAATTCAAAAAAAGTCATTAAAATTATCAGTCTCTGCAACAAGCATAAAAAAAATCCAAGCAAGACACCAAGAAAAAAATACTAATGCACTAATGGAAAAACAAAAAAGGATATAAATGACTAGAAATACTTTCAAATAAAAATCAATGAAAAAGCGGCCTTTGGTCATGAAAGAAGCAGTCAACAAACAACCTTAGAACCTCGGAAGACCCAACCACATTCACAACCCACCCAGCAACTTCCCACAACATCACAATCAACCAAAAGGGAGGATTTACGCGACTATTCAAAGAACAGTTGTGTATGTATGTGAGTTTTAGACAAAAAACTGCATGTATATACGACTTTTGGCCAAAACCCAGCAGTATTCGCAACTTTTAGCCAAAAACCTGCGTATACAGGGAAGAAATAGGTAAAAAGTAGGTTAATGATCAAACCAATCTAGGGTATTTTAAATGGATGAACATACTACTAAATGTGACACAAAAACTAGGAGAAACAAAGAGCAAGCCAAGCACCTTGTGCCCCCAAACCCCAAAGAAAAATAAGGAAAATCCCCAGTGGAGTCTCCAATTCAGTTACAGAGAGAAACTTCCTATGGCTTTGGGGTACCACAATAGATAGTATGACACCAAAAATCAATCTTTCCCAATATGCAAGAGCAGTAAACAAATCTAACACTAATGGATATAGAATCGTACCTTGTTCTGGGTAGTTGAAGTAGATCCCCATTGAGCTTTTCCAATGCAATTGCAATTATAATTTGCTCTCAACAACAACAAACAAACCAACATGGTATATATAAAAATGTGTTAAAATTAATCTAGCATATATAATCAACCATGTATAAGAAAGTAAATACATCCATGGATTCAATATTCATATTCAAATGCACAAGAATTGGACAGGAAAATATATTTCTATTAATAAATCTGAGATACAATAGTGACAAACTCTATCGGCACTTCTGCAAACCAAAGAAACTGAGTCCTCTACTTGGGCCTCCACCACTTCAATCCTCCATCTCTCAATAGAAATCTCACAAATAAAATGAAATCTTGGGAATAACACTATGTGATCCATGGGACAAAGGGATGTAGGCATAAGTATAAGCAAAACTGAGGCAACAATTGACTATAGTTGCCTTACTCTTCAATTTCTCCTCCTTTAATGTATCCTTGTGGTTCCTTTCATAGCACTCCAAAGAGGTAATGGAGGGTCGAATCCGAACATTCTCAAGGAATTTGGAAGGCCAAGAGTCAAGTTATTCAAACTCATATGAGGAAAACTCCAAGACTATTTGTCATTTTGCACACATCCTGATGTATGCGAGTTTGAGGTCAAAAGCTGCGTTTACACGTGAGTATTGCTTTAAAAGTCACATATAGGTATAAACAGACAATTTTGGGGGATGATCTTGGAACATCAAAGTATAATATAAGTCCATGTGGTCCAAATATTCTGCAAAGGAAGAAGGAAGGCCATAAATGTGTGATCTACCTGGTGTGGTAAGATCATCTATAACAGTATCAAACAAGTTATATATAAGCTTGGGAAATACATGAGGTAACTAGTGATTATTTGCATGTGCTTAGTGTTTCTTTAATTCTTTGTATAACTTATATTTGTTTTTTGTGCACTAATTCATGTTATGTAATTTAATGTTCTTTTTGGTTAAATATCGTTATTAGTTTGTGTCAATTCTAGATGGTTTTCATCTAAATAAATCCATACATAAGATATAAAGTATTCAAGGAGAGAAATTCCTCGTCCCATGTGTGAAATTATAAAGCATATACCTTTAGCATTTTCCAATGCATGGGAACACTACCTGATACACCAAGTTGAAGAGATTGAATTGTGTGGACCTGTGCACTCAAGGTCCATGTGGGTGGTTGAGAGGCACTTGAAATTTATGAACGGTTTGGTAAGACAATGACCACATGATGAGAGATCTATGATGGAAGGATATATGGTATACCAAAACATGTTGTATGTTAGTGAATATCTTCCTAATTTAGCATCAAAGCTAAATTTACATCGCATTTGTGATCTAGACTCCAATAACAATTTTGAACGGGAGTACCTGAAGGGAAAAAGGCAGATTGAGGAAGGTGAAAGGTAATTATTAGCTAGTGGATGTTAGTTAATGTAATACATTTCACTATTGAATTTTATGTATATACATTGTACATGTTCTAAATGCATATTCAATTTATTGCATCAATTAAGAGCATATAATTTGTTCAGAAAATTTACATTTGTCTTGAATTTTAATGTTTATTGTCATCAAGCAGTTGGTTGAGAGTGGGATGCAAACCATTTATACAATGTAAACAATCTTGACTGGATGAAGGTATGGATTGAACAATGCAAAAAATCGCATCATGAAATATCATGGGAAGGTGTGGCTTCATTGGTAAAAGCAGCACATCACAATGGAGGTACAAATCTTACAGAAAGGGAAATCGATTTAGCATATGGTTTAAAAGATAAGAAGGCAAGCATATTAATCGATCACTCTAATTCTTTTTTTTTTTAAATTACATTTTGATGTACATGTTGTTCTTTTCCATGTATGGCTGCATAAACATGCACTTAATCATAAATATTGAATCATTATGTAATCTTTTCATGTATTGTTTGTTGTAGGTAAAACACTATAAGGCTATGGTCTGCAATGGTTGTATATGTCGCATCAAAAAATTGGATGATACAAAGAAAACATCAGATTATGGGATATCTGCCACTATTTGAGGTGACCAATGTTTCATCTAGAAGTGACAGAAATCCAAAACTCTTAGAAAATCAATACTATCAGTATTTGGAAGATATTCTTGAGTGTGACTTTAAATCCTTCAAGGTAGTTCTGTTCATTGTCAAATGGTATAGGTTACGATTGAATCAACATGATACTCATAGAACTATTATTGAACATGATAATGTATTTACCATGGTAAATACAAGGTTGTTTGAGCCAGGAACGAAGCCCTATGTTCTTCCAAGCCAATGTGAACAGGTATTTTACTCAGAGGCTCCAGGTAAAGTAGGATGGTCATTTGTTGTGGGACAAGATCCAAGGGGAAGGATGATAAAGTATAACCTAGAGGAAGGTAATGAAGAGGGTACTCTAGAAGAAGAATACGATGATGAAGAACATCATCAACATGAGTTAGATGATCATGATGATCCAGAAGAAGATGTCCAAGAATTAGTTGAATCTGATGATGTAGCAGACAATTCCCATGAATATTATATCGACGATGACATGATTATCGTAACTCACTTAGATGATGATGATGATATATCCAATCCTTACAATGTTGACTATGGATCTAATGATACAGATGATGACTTGGATGATGACTTGGAGGAATAAGATGATGATGTCTATTGAAGGGTAACTATTTCATTAGAAATATTATTTTATCTTATTTGTTTTAAAAAGATTTTATAACATTAATGAGATCATATATTTATAGATAGGAGAAAAGACAAGGTTAAAATAATCCGGGACAAGTATCCAAATATTTGAATATTATTATATAATTTGATTTTCAAAATAAATTAATTTCATCAAATTGAAGATAAAAATATATGATTCATTTGATTTTATTTGATTGTATTTGAATAGATCGTGATCATTTTGGATTTGCAGATATATGATTTCAACATATTTTACAGTGGGATAGTTTGTACATATGATACACAAGAGAGTAAATGTAGGAGCAGAGAAAACAATATTTATTTTTGTGAACAATGTGCTTCCACCTACTAGTAAGTTAAATCTTATCAATTTTAGTTTGATGTTCAATGTCTTTGCAGCTAATATTGTTTGGAATTTTCTTTTTCAATCCTTACATTCAGTTAACTAATGCTAGTTATGCATGTCTACCTATGGAGTAGGCGCCTTTTCCCACCTACCACCCTAGTTACTCTGAGTTAACTAGTTATTACTTATTATATGAGTTGGCTAGACATTTAGGAGTTTATCTATTGGACTCCGATATTGATTGAGACACCATGAGTTAGCTAGTCAATTAGGTATAGTTAGATCCAATTGATAGATTTGAATTGCTCCCTAATTCATTTGAATTCTTTCTATGTAAACTATTATAACACCAGATTTAATTAATGATAATGATATTGTAATTACCTGAGATACACTCATCCATTGGGCCTGTGTGGTTTGTTTTGTTCAATGTGTATCTCCATTCTCCTTTTACTAGAATCATAATTCTGATCTAATTGTTTGAAGATATAAATGGAACAACAATCTTAACATGGTATTAGAGCCATCTCAGGAAGTATTCATGTTTATTTATCTCCATTGAACATCATAAGTAGCTACGTTTCTACAGAAGTTCCCTATGATGATTTGTTTCCTTTGAATTCATTTAGAGTAGTGGAGAGGGCATGAAAGACACTGAAAAAATGTTCATGTCGAAAGGAAAAGCATGATTCTAATAGTTTGAATATTTTAGTGTTTTGTAGTGAAAATATATAGGTGCTACGTAGCTTGTGTGAAGTTTTGTGATCTTTCAGCCAGATAATTGTGGATTCTCAATCTCCTACACCACAAATCCTTACAACTTCCAATTATCTTGATTGGAGGATTGATATGAAGTTGGTATTTCCCAAGCATGTCTACCTTAGGATAATACTTGGAAGGGAGGCTAAGCCCCATCATCTAGTTGAAAATAATAATTTTATGAACCGTTGTGATGAATATTTTGGTTATCTATGCACTCATACATCCAGAGGTATCCTCTTCCACCTTGAAGGTTTGAGGACACCCAGAGAAGCCTAGGAGAATCCTGAAGACTTGTTTGGAAAACAATATGAGATTCGGGGATACCTCCTGGATATTGAACTTCTATCCTTACATCCCAAAAGTTTTGAGAGTATTGAGAAATTCTTCACTAAATTCAAGTCTCTTTCTCTTCAATGCAGAAAATGCAGAATATAACAAAAGGAAGAGAAAAATGTCCTCTCCATACTTAGCAAACTTGGTCCTGAGTATTCTCTATTTGTTTCTATATTTCATTCCAAGTGGGATGGCTTCCCTAATCGAAAAATTCCTTCACTTGATTCCTTTTTCCAATTCCTTAATCAAGGAGCAAGAGAAGTTGATTTGAATGAGAGTCATCAATACCTCCAAAGATCAGTCTCTCTTAGCTACTAACTCTAGCAAAGCGCAAACCAAAGGGAAATCAAAGAAGAAGGAGCCTAAAGTAGTTGATTCAAAGCCTAAATAGAATCAACATATTTCTGAAGGAGCCTCTAGCTCTAATAATAATAAGTTTGAAAAGAAAAATTGTCCCTATTGTATGAGGGGTTTTCATCCAGAAGACTCGTACATGAAGAAGACCCTCGACCAGTTGAATGCTATATGTGTACAGAAAAAAATTTCCCTTCCACAAGGTGCAGATATGTTTGATGATGAAGAGAAGACTGAAGAAGATGATATATGCTTGTATGCAAGACTCTCTCCATCAAAGGCTTATTTGATAGATTCTGGAGCATCCAACCACATGGTTTCCTCCAAGAAATCCTTCATCACTTTCCCTCTACCAGGAGGACTTAGAAGTCATATGGGAGATGACTCTAAAGTACCATATGTTGAGAGAGGTTTAGATAAAATCCAGCATGATGAGTTCATTCACTCTCCTACATAAAAGAAAATTGTTGAAGATGAAGAAGAAGCAGAATTTTTGCTACAGTCAATTTGAATTGAAGAAAGTCTCCTTGGAGTGACTCATTCTCCTGCCACTCCAGAAGTGTATGAGGTATCTGATATCTCATCTCCTCACACAGCTGATCCAGAAGAAGACATTTGAATCTCTAGTTTTGAAGAAAAATATTCCTTCTATTCTTTGCAAAAGTTCTCCAATGATTCTTTAAATTTTGTGCATAGTTTACCGGTGACTGTTTCAAAAAAGGTAGAGGAATTTGATTTCTCTATATCTAATAATGTTGTTGGTGTGTAGATAAGTGATACTATTGATATTATGGAAATAGTATCATATTATAGGAGTGATCCATTCACTCTCATTAATCTAGAGCTTCCAGTAAATTCCTACAGTATTGCATTCACCAAAAATCAGAATTTTGAAGAAGGAGAAAATTGTGCATCTACCATCTCGATGGAGCACAGTTTTTTATCTGATATTAAACTTTCTAGATCTGATTTATTTTCTGATATGATAATATGTGGTTAAGGTTTTAAGATTCAATATCTTTCAGTATTGGTTGTAACTGGTTTCTGTTAGATCACAATCAGTTAGCTAGTGCTAGTTATGCATGGCTAATGCATGGATGCATGTGGATTAGGCACCTTTCCCCACCTACCACCTCAATTACACTGAGTTAACTAGTTATTATTGATTGTATGAGTTGGTTAGACATATGGGAGTTGATCTATTGGACTTTGATATTGATTGAGACACTATGAGTTAGCTAGTTAGTTAGGTACAGTTAGATCAAGTTGGTAGATTCGAATTGCTCCCTAATGGATTCAAAATATTCCTATGTAAACTATTGTAACACATGATTTAATTAATGACAATGAAACTATAATTACCTGAGCTACACCCATCTATTTCCTATGTGGTTTTTTTTCTTCAGTGTCTATCTTCATTCTCCTTTTACTGCAATCATAATTCAGAACTAATTTCTTGAAGATCTAAATGGAACATCAATCTTAATAAGACTAGACGCATGCATTGAGGGTGTGGAAGGTTTTCTACACTAAAACTTCATCGATCATCCATCATCATCATCATCATCGTCGTCATCATCATCGTAATCGTCGTCATCATCAACAACATCATCAACGTCGTCATCATCATCATCATCATCATCTTCTTCATCGTCACCGTCGTCGTCGTCATTGTCGTCATCATCGTCATCATCATCAACATCATCATTAAAGTTATTTTTACAATTAAACATAAACCTAGATCAAATTAATTACTTCATATCATCATCATCATCGTCATTGTCATCTGCATCATCATCATTAGTAGCAGTAGCATCGTCGTCGTCTTCATCGTCATCAAAATCATCAACATCATTATCATCATCATCATCAACAACATCATCATCAACAACATTAACATCAACATCATTGTCATCATCATCATCAACAACATCATCATCAACATCATTGTTGTCATCAACAACATTATCAGCATCATCATCATCATCATCATCGTGGTCGTCGTCTTCTTCATCGTTTCACATGATATCATCATCATCGTCGTCGTCGTCATCGTCATCATCACCATCATCATCATTGTCATCATCATCATCAACATCAACATCATCAAAATCATCATCAACATCATCAACATCATCATCATCATCATAATCATCGTCGTCGTCGTCGTCGTCGTCGTCATCATCATCATTGTCATCCTCATCATCATCATCATAATATTGAGAAACTAATTCATTGTCATGTTCATTGTGAAACATGTCTGTCACTAACAAATTGAGCAACAAAAACCATACCTATAGATTAATTAATGTGCTACATGGGGACAATAATGAAATTTTTTCTGTATGTGCTGAGATGGTCAGAAATTCGGCTTCTTGGGATAAAGAAGTACTTTCAAGTGGTGATTATTTGGGAAACATGAAGGCAAGAGTTGCCATATTCAATCTAAATGTAAGAGCATCCATTTGGTGGGAACACTTCAAGCAAGTAAAGAGGATCAGTGAAAGGAGACTGAAGTGGAAACATTTCAAGAAGTATTTCAAGAAGAAATACCTCTCTGACAGGTATTATGATGACAAGATCAAACAATTCCATGAGCTGAGATTGGGACAACAGACCATGGAAGAGTGTGCAAATAATTTTTTGGAGTTGTTGAGGTATGTTTGGTACATCAGGGATGAAAAATTGAAGGTCCAGTGGTTTTTGAGTGGGTTGCCTCAGTCTTACAAAGACAGAATTGAGTTTTATGAACCTAGAAATCTTAAAGAAACAATAAGGAAGGCTAAGTATTGCTGTGAGCAAAGCAAAGGTAAACCTGATTACCATCAGGCATGGAAGGACAAGAAGAATGAAAAGTTTGACCAAAGAAAGAAAGGCTTCAAACATTCTAGATTCAGGAATCAGCAAAAGCAACCATCCCAAGCTGTGAGTAATCCAGTTGGAGTAATAGGAGAAAAGTCTAAAGATCCAAAACAGAATAAAATACCACTCAAATGTTAGAAATGTGAAGGACCCCACTTTCACAGATATTGTCCACTCGAGAATGAGAATGAAAGACTATCTTACAACATTCGAGAAGTAGAAACGGTGGGTCAAGCATCAAGGGCAATCCCTAGAATTTATGCAGCATTGGAGGACCACCAGGAAGATCACCAGTCAACTGTGGTTGAAGTTGCAGGCAAGATTGTTGAGCAATCTGTTTGTATTTTGATTGACCTCGGTTCTACTCACAGTTACATTACTCCTAGAGTAGTGGAGATTTGTGCTTTTAAGAAGTTAAAGCATAGAAAATCTTGGTTAGTTTATCTAGCCACTGGAACTAAGAGAAAGGTTAGTGAAGTGGTAGAGAAATTTCCATTGGTCATGAACGGGTTGGTCATGTGTATAGATATGAATATTCTACCACTTGGTTCCTATTGTTGGTAATAAATCCCGATTCAATTAACTATTCCAATGCAAAAGCCTATACTTATACAAATCTCATGGCGGTTGGGTTTCACCTTCCGCTCAGCCTTTTCGGCTTC
>LPNX010269388.1:0-34883 GCA_001517045.1 Pseudotsuga menziesii | reverse complement strand
TGCACTAGCTAGTATAAACAATGTCTTCGACAAGCTCTATTCACTATGCAAGTCTATGTCTCTGTCATAGTATTTACATCAGTCTAAGACAATTTTGCAAACTTCACAATGACCATACACAATTATGCAGCACTTAAACCTTAAATAGCAGTCACCTTGGAGGTCATAGCAGTCTTCTTAGCTCTCTGGTTCAAGCTCCAGCAGTATGCAGCTCCAAATTCAAAATGCTTATTCAGGCTGAGTCTTTACACGTTCCACTAACAGTACAACAATCTTCTCAATTGTGAACCACAATCACAGGCTCATACAACAGCCACAATATTCATGACAGCATTCACGCGTCTCTTTCATTCAACACAAATGAAAAAAGTTTGCAGAATTTACCACTCACACTCCAGCACTAAATTAGGGCAAAATTAGGGTTTATGCTTCAATAAAAAATAGGGTTCAAAATTCACGCAGCATATATATGATCAATGCATATATATATCAGATAGCAATACCACAGGCGTTCTTCAAAACGCAGGCAGCTTCACCATTCAACGCAGATATATATCAGATACTTATATATGATGGCACAACTCCACGCACAGCGTTCTCCACGAAATTAGACAAGCTTGCAGATTATCACGCAGCAAGTATCAATGTACAGATATATATAAACAATGTATTATATACCATCACACAGCCATTATCACGCAGCAAGTGTCATATACCATCACGCAGCAAGTATTATATACATTATCACTCCACCAGGCAGTCTCCAGCGTGTTCAGCTGATCAATACTACAACGCAGGCTCGCAGTTGATCAATACCTCAACATTCTCCAGGCTAGTATTCACACCAAGATGGGCTGGTCTTCACACCAAGACGAGCTGGTCTTCAGCTGATCAATACCAGCATTCTCCACGCTAGTCTTCATACCAAGACGAGCTGGTCTTCACACCAATTCGCTGGTCTTTTCACGAACTGGAGGAGTCAGTCTTCAAGGTTTCATTTGATGAGGTTGCAGTCTACGCCCTTCAACTCGTCCTTCACTCTGCCGGGACGCAAATCGATAACTGGGAGGCTTAGAAAAAAGGAGAGCACACAGCGAGCAGAAATCTTGAAATGCAGTGGAAGCTCTTACACCATATATATACGAGCTTCACGCAGGCAGTCTCCCCAGTGGTAATAACTTCAACGCTGGTATAATAACTCCACGCATCTTCAAATACGAACTGTTCATAGCTTTCAAAATCGTCTTCGAAGTATTGCAGTCTCAATGCATTTTCAGATATACTCAACGCATCTTCAGATATACTCAACATAGTATTCAATGCAATATATCAATGCAGTATTGCAGTCTCAACGCAATATATCAACGCAGTATCAGAGGTTTGATCGACGCCTATTAACACAGCAACTATTGACACTGTAGTTCAGCATCATGACAATGAATTATGTGGGATAGAATGGCAGAGGTCGCGGCTCAAGATAATCACCAGAATAAGCCAAATACAAAACGCTCAACTCACTAGGGTTTCCTCAGCACACAAACTCAATCATGAAGGAATTTGCATGCGACTCCACTGGCAGACTGATGGAGCAGTCTGGCAATGGACTGGCAAGCAGAATGCCAGGAATGGGCAGAAATGCAGCAGGAGTTATGGCAGACAGCCCTGCTCTGATACCACTTGTTGGTAATAACTCCCGATTCAATTAACTATTCCAATGCAAAAGCCTATACTTATACAAATCTCATGGCGGTTGGGTTTCACCTTCCGCTCAGCCTTTTCAGCTTCTCCTATTTATTTATTTACAATATTATAATCCCTAACGGATTATATTCTAACACCTATGATGTTCTCATTGGAATGGATTGGTTAGAAGCTCACAGGGTAAATCTTGACTGTTATAATAAGACTTTTGAATGCATGGATGAAGAAGGAAACCCAGTAGTTGCGAAAGGTATTCCAAAGGTAATATCAGTAAGGTAGGTTTCAGCAATGCAGTTGAAATAGTTCTTTAGGAAGGGTTGCCAGTTGTATGCAGCTCATATTTTGGAGGCAACAGGAGATGAAACTCCTAGGTTGGAGGACTATCAGTGTTACAGGAATTCAAGGATGTGTTTCCTGATAAGATTCCAGGGATCCCTCCAAAAAGGGGCATTTATTTCACAATTGAACTTATGCTAGGAGCAGCACCAGTGTCCAAGACACCCTACAGGATGAGTACACCAGAGATACTAGATTTGAAGATGCAACGACAAGATTTGTTGGAAAAGAAGTATATCCAGCCGAGTGTGTCTCCTTGGGGAGCACTAGTTCTGTTCGTAAATAAGAAAGATGGTACACTCAAGTTGTGCATTGATTACAGACAATTGAACAAGGTTACTGTGAAGAATAAATATCCTTTTCCTAGGATTGATGACCTCTTTGGTCACATGAGAGGAGAAAAGGTATTTTCCAAGATTTAATTGAGGTCTAGTTACCATCAAGTGAGAATCAAGGATGAATAAATTCATAAGACAGCCTTCAGGACAAGGTATGGGCATTATGAGTTTGTAGTGGTACCATTTGGTCTCACAAATGCACCAACTACATTTATGCCTTACAAATAGTGTCTTCAGCAGATATTTGGACAAGTTTGTTCTTATTTTCCTTGATGACATTCTTGTTTATTCTAAGAATGAGAAAGAACATGAAGAGAATTTGAGGTTGGCATTGCTCAAGGAGCACCAACTGTATGCAAAACTGAGCAAGTGTGACTTCTATAGAGATAGAATTCAGTATTTGGGCCACATTATCTCAGAAGAGGGTATATCTATGGACCCTGAAAAGATTGAAGCCATTATGAATTGGCCTACTCCAAGAAATGTGATGGATGTGAGATATTTTATGGGACTTGCAGGATACTACAAGAGATTCATTGAGGGATTCTCCAAAGTTTCACATGCCATCACTTGTTTGCAAAGGAAGGGGATAAATTTCAAATGGACATCGAGGTGTGAAGAAAGTTTCCAGAGGTTGAAGAATCTTCTCACCAGTGCACTCATATTGAAAGTTGCAGATCTAGAGAAAGATTTTGTGGTGTGTACCGATGCATGTGGACAAGGGCTTGGAGGAGTCCTTATCCAGGTCAACCATGCGATATGTTATGAGTCGAGAAAGCTAAAGGAGCATGAGAAAAACGATGCCACTCATGATCTAGAGCTTGCAACCATAGTAGATGCTTTCAAGATGTGGAGACATTACTTGATGGGTAGGAGATTTGAGCTCAGGATAGACCATTGTGGTCTGAAGTATTTGTTTGATCATCCTACTCTGAATGCTAGGAAAGCAAGATGGCCAGAGTTTTTATGTGAATTTGATTTTGAAATCAAGCACATAAAGGGAAAAGAGAATAAGGTAGCGGATGAACTCAACAGGAAGGTGTAGGAAATGCATTTGGCATCTCTCAGTATTTGCCAATCAGATTTGAGGCAGCGGATTGTTAATTGTACTGTCGGAGATGAATTGTATGAGCTGGTAAAAGACAAATTGCAACAAAAAAGTCTTGAGAAGAGGTATGATGATATAAATTGGAAGAAGATGGACTTCTTACTTATAAAGGCAGAATTTATATTCCGAATGTAGCAGATTTGATACCAGAAGACAATTTTTTTTTAACAGAAACTAAGAAAGGTTTTTTATAAAAAGGGCTGTGCACAGCCATTCATTACAAATTTAAAGCGGGAACAGAGAGTTCTTGCAGTTCAAAAATGATTCTAACAAAAAAGGTCCATGGAGATGACCAAAAAACCCCACAGAGGGAGCTTACAAAACAACTAGTTCTTGGGGTAGTGTATACCTTGATAAACTGCCTGCAAAATAAAAGACAATAAAACATAAGAACATTTTTAAGAAAGAACCTATCAAGGATTGCCTGTGGGCTTCGTGGGATGCACCAGTGATTCCTCCTCCATGGGGTGAGCTACAGCTGCTGGGGTTTCGAATGCCTTGCTACACTGATTCATGCTGATCAGGCGCTGGAGATCTTCTTGAATTCTATCAACCTTACCCATCATCTCCCTGAGGTTGCTCTCATTGTCGTCGATCCTTGCATCATGATTACTGAGTTGCAGAGATGTATAACTTACCAAGTCACCCATGCTCTTGACTTCCTATGCTATTTCCTTATTATCCATAATGCCTATGGCCATCATC
The DNA here is from genome assembly GCA_001517045.1 of Pseudotsuga menziesii. Lineage (NCBI taxonomy): Eukaryota > Viridiplantae > Streptophyta > Pinopsida > Pinales > Pinaceae > Pseudotsuga > Pseudotsuga menziesii. The sequence continues at coordinate 30,695 of LPNX010269388.1, read as the reverse complement.
TCAAAGAGTCACCTGAGATTCTCCTTTAAATCCATAATTCCATGGTTTTCGTTAGCCTGAGACATTCTACCTTGTCCAGGAGAAATATCTATACGGGTGAAATTGTTATGAAGAGCACAGACCGAACCTACAATCACACAAGCCTGATTCTCAATGGAGAGACCACTGATTATATACTTTAGAGTATTTAGCTCCTGCAAAAAGGAATCACGCTCGACCTTACTTCGGTAGGTTAAAGTCCCCGCTGCACCTTCCTTCCACCCTAAGCAATGACAACCCAGAATCAATTTTTTCTCAGCAATAGGGGACTGATTGTCAAATAGGAGACTAGGGCTGGAATCAATGCTAGCAAACCACAGCGAAGTGCCAGAAAGGGTGCTGCAAGAATAGGAGGAGAAGGCTATGAGGGCGATCCTTTCCTTCATGAATGTCTTGGTGAGAGGGAGAGATTCCCATGGAATTTCCTGCAACCACCCTTCGTCTACGCCTGCTATGACATCCAAGAGGATGCGCTTCAGGGAAATTACATAATAGATAGAGCTGAGTCCAAGAGAAAAATGATTTTGCATGCAGCTTCGAGGAGAAGACATAATGGAGGGAGCGATAGGACTTAGAGCATGCGAGAGGAGGGGGAAATTAACCCGAGGGAGGTGAGCCATAAATCCTACATTGTATGAGCAGAGGTGCAGGCTGAGTGAAGTCCACACAGCGGGGGTGAGTAAATAGGAAGGACAGCACCTATAATGAGGAGACCCTTCGGGAAAGGGCATGAGGTGGGAGCCAGCTGTGGAGGGAGGGCGCGAGGCGGCATGGGGAGTATGAAGGAATAATTTGGAAGGAGGGATAAGGGAGGGGGGTGTGGAATGAACAAGGGAATGGGAAAATGAAGAGATGGAGGGATAAGGAGAGGGGGGTATGGAATGAGAAATGATGGGGGGATAAGGTGTAAGGGGGAGGGGAACATCGTGAAAGCCTTTGGAAGGGGAAAAAACACTTCAAGGAATGGAAAGTGGGAGGACCACATGCCATGAGGAAGGGGACAATAGCCCCAACATGCCATTAGGGGATGAATTTGAGGAAAGGAGCTTGTTCCTTCAGGCTAAAATGGCCTTAAGGGAGGGAGGCCCCCATGTTTTCCAAGGCATCCGCTGCTAGGTTATTGATGTGAAGAATTTGAAAGAACTCATAGGAATTAGACATGAGAGGCTTGAATTTGTCATATAGGCGACGGTAGTTAATTGAGCCCGTGATGTATCCATTCATCATCTTGAGAATAACTTGTCGAGAGTCTCCGAAGATCACAATCTTGTGTAGGTTTTTGCTGGCTAAGGATTGCAGTCCCTATAGTAGTGCCAACCACTCGGCCTTGTTGTTGGTTCTATGACCAAGGCCCCAAGTAAAGGTTTGTTCAACATGTCCTCTGGGATCCAAGAGAACCCCCCCCCCGCACCTGTCACCCTTGGGTTTCCTTTCGAGGCGCCATCAAAGAAAAAAGCGTAGGAGTTTCTCTCTCTTAGCCAGGATTTGAAATCACTGCTGGTTAATCTTATTTCCCAAGGAAAGGATCTGATAGGCTGGGCTGCACTTATTTTAGAAATATTGAACTGAAGGGAGCTCGCTTCTTTTAAGAAATTTTTACACCAAGAAGAATAAGGCTCGGGGATGCGTTCCTTGTTGGGGATGCTGATGTTGTTCGAGGAAAACTTCTCTGCTATCATTCCTATCGCTTTAGAGGCTATCTGAGATGGAACAACTTTCTGATATTTGAAAATGGACTTGTTCCTGGCTAGCCACAGTCGCCAGTAGAGGTTCTTGGCGATAGAGGCCCAAAGACGGCTAAGGATGGGATTTTTGTTGAGGGAGCCGAGAAAGAACTTGGGCCATTCCTTAAGAAGTTGAGCTATAGAGCCTGGGAAGTTTAGGACTAAGCCCGGAGGAAGAGCACCCTGCCAGACTTTTAGAGAAATTTTGCACTGAAGAAAGATATGACTTGATGTTTCTTCATCCATGTTACACAAAGCACACCGAGAAGGTCCGACTATCCCTATTTTTCTGAGGTTTTTAGCTGCTAAGAGCTTATTATGCATCAGGATTTAGATGAAAGAATTTACCTTAGGGATGTTGTCTTGGTGCCAAACCTTCTTCCAGAGTCGATCTTTTGTAGTTGACTCCAAGGAGAGTCTTGTGTATCTCTCTTTGACTGTATACTATCTAGTATTACCCCATCCAATATGATCTCTTGCTGAAGCTCGAGATGGGGACATACCATGGAGAGAAGAGAGAAATATGGTAGTAGCTTCGGCCAGATGAGCTGGTGGGTGAAGTTCCTTCCATCCATTCCAATATCGCAATGAGTCCCATTGAGAAAGGTCATGAAGAGTGTGCAGCCCCTGATTGCTGACCCAACCAGCGAGGGGAGAGAGGCCTAGGAGCGAGGAGCAGGGAAGATGTCCAAGAATGCTATAGTTCCAGGCACTAATTTTTTTCCCATTCCCTAGGATCCAATAGCATCCTGCTTGAATTGTATTGAGAGAAGCTTTGCAAAGCTGCCAGAGAGGAGTCCCTTTACCCATCCAAGGGTTGTCCAGTATTTTTTAATCCGCACTTTTAATTTAATTTAACCAACAAAACCTCATCTAATGATAATCATAGAGGAAGTAACCCCAACCGTAAAATCTGATTTGTCAAAGCTCCGCTATAGCTCACGTTAAAATCAAAAGTAAAGACCTACAACACTTAATATGTTTTCATTATTTCATAAATTGTTTAATTATATATATATATATATATGTTTTTTTACTGAATAAATTGCTGAAATACTTTTTTTTTTCCAAAGAAAAAAATCGTAAATTTTATTCACATTCAGCAGATGGCCCTCATAGTCCATTATACAAAAAAACCACTGAGAAGTTGTTGTTTACAAAATTTTGCCTCAGAAGGAGCACAAATTCCACTATCCATATCCAAAAACTGTTCCAACTGTAAAGTTGTCATTACATACAATATATCATCAGAAGACCATAATGTTCACCAAAAAACTTTTCAGCAGAAAAAATATCAAATTCCACGCACAAATTAAGTCTGATCGTAGCAGACTTATTTCATCATTCCTGATTAAATCAGGGCATATCAACTGTGTCAGGTGATCAAAAGCATAAAATCAGAGCAAAACTAGCATACTGATGTAGTCTCATAAGTGAGTGATAAGACAATAGCTGATCAAAAAAATCAGCAGCTAGAAATTGGCCAATTCCAGGCCATCCAAAGAAGTAAATAAACATATCCAAATCCCTTCAGAACCATATAAGAAGAGGCCAAACAGCCCGCAGGTCAAGCTCTAAGAATATTGCTTGAGATCACCAAATGCAAAAAAGATGCATAAGAATACCAGCCACGGCATCATATCAAAGTACCAGAATATCAGCCACGGCATCATATCATATCAAAGAATATTGCTTGAGATCACCAAATTGTTGAAATACATATGCCTGAGTACCTATATGGACCGTGTCAATCAACTAACCAACAAACAACCATTTGACTTGTTTCGAGTCTAGTTTCCCTTCTCTTTTCGGATTATAGTCATATCACCACAAGAGCAATAGGAGTCAACTTTTAACAGCGTTAAATATTGTAGCAACCAACACTGAACTCTCGAATTTTGGTTCCTATAATTGTTATGGTGATTTTTTCAGGTTCAATGTCAAAGTAATGCAAAATTTTTACATGAATTTTTTTCAAATTTGGTAACTACTTATAAAAACATATGTAATTACATCAAAAAGATATATATCTTAGAATTTTAGGATGAATTATTATTTATGTTTTTTCATTTATAAATGAGAATGAGACAAATGTATTGTCTAGGTCGTTCAAAATTCATAATTAATCATTATAAACAAATCTAAAATAGCTCAATTGATAAATGCACTTTGTGGTATTTGGAAATAAATAAATAAATAATAGCTCATGTCATAATTAAACTTAATGGCATGGTAATGTGTAGTCCATGTGATAGTGGAACTCTGCCTAGAACCTAGAAGTGGAGCTAATGTGCAAAAGGTTTAGTCAAACTGCATTTTACAGCTGGGAGTTGAAGTAACTTGCAGTTCGTGTGACAATCGAACTCCTAATCAACTCCTATTAACTCCTAATAAATCTCTGTGAAATCCTAATGAATTCTTCTAACTTCGTGTGATAATTTCACTTAGTGGCATGGTAATGTGCAACTAATGTGAGAGTTGATCTCCATGTGGGATTTGGCAATCCAACTAATGTGCATAAGGCTTATTCAAACTCCATTTCTAGGCTAGGAGTCTAGATAACTCATAGTGGTTATATTAACTACAATCACTTTATGTTAACTTTTAAATTAACTATTAGATGCCACTATTAGCTCAAATTCAATGATGATCCTACTATGAGCTTAACTTCTGCTATGAGCTTAACAACCACAAATTAAGTGGTTGTTATATTAGATTAACTATTAGATACAAGTAATTAATAAATTCTTTAGAAAAATAAAACATTATCAATGTGTCAAATATGTCAAATATATGCATGTCCACTTATTCCAAACATATTAATCTTATTAATATGGTTGTTGGGTGCTCGAAAGAAGCTACTACCCAATTATGATGTAATGGGAGCACGCTAGTGGAAAAAAAACAGGAGCGCGTAGGCACACTTCGATGCGCGCATGGGTTCTTGCTTCGGCAATGGCGAACCTCCATGTCGGATTGCCAATGTAGACAATAGGAGCACGCATGCACCTCTAATGACGCACATGCATGTACTGGAGCGCACATGTATCTGGAAACGCATGCATGTTTAGTGTGTACGTGTAGAGGGACGCACGCGCGTCCCTGTGTTTAAAAAAAACAGTGAACAGTTTTATTCACTCACAACTCGCGAGCACATAAGCTACCCAAAGAAGACATCCAAGGAGGCCAAAATGACACCCACAGAACCCAAAAGAAGTGTCCAAGCACCCTAAAACGACACCCACGGCCATTGGAATAAGGTAGGTGGAGTAGTATTTGCATTTTGTTGTATTTTTATTTTTTTTTAATGTTTTTCATTGTTTTGCAAATAAAATTTAAAATTTAAAAAAAAATGAATTGAAATAGAACAAATTTCATATTGCAGATACATTACCTAAACATAATGACAAATACCAATAAACCATCCCAACAAAGGAGTGAAACAAACCAATCAGAGGACTCAATAAACCTTGAATTAAACGAAGAAAACCCCGAAGATAGATTTGGTGAACCACCAGAAAACCCCGAAGATGAATTACTCGGGGGTTTAAACTAGTCAAGGATATCTAGTGATGAAATAAATAACACCACGGAACCCTCTCGAGTTTCCCTCGCCACATCACTACAAAACATAATAGAGTCTGTCAACATTGCCCACAGTGAGACAACCAATTTGAGCCAATATAGGGCTTGAATGAGAGAACATGATGCCATTAGTATATCCAAAGAAGATATAAAAAACCTGAATATCACAAAATCCCAACTGTGGAGTAAATTTACAAATCTGAGAAAAGGACAGCCTCCAGATGTGAGGAGAGGGGGTTTGCATGGAGTGGTGTAATTACCATCCATGGAGAAAAAACTAGAGGAAGAGATGGTTCATGGTTTTTGACAAGCCTCCATGCAACAATGTCGAGGTCCTGTTGTAGCCTTTCACAGACCTAGGGGGGACGTGGTCGAAATATTCAAGCCACTCGGTGTGTCCTTTGGGGAAAGTCTCGAGTCAAGGTTGTCACCTTGTTCTTGACTCCTATGTTTAGGTCAACTCCTAACGAAGCCAAGGGGGATCGACCCTATTAATTGCTAAGGTTGTTAAGGCTTTAGATTTTTATGGTGATGAATGAGTTACTTAGTAGTTTTGATAAACAAATTTACAACAAGATATTTGCTGTATTGATTAAACCACAACAACATAAAGATTAATACTTGATAAACAAAGTATCCGGAAACATATGATGACATCAAAAAGAGACCAATGCCAAAAATGGATTCCACAAATGAAACTGTTGTTGTATTGTAGAAAGATATGTTGCAAGTGCTTTTGGTCAAATTTTAAGTTAATATGGGATGAGTTGATTAAACTTAGCGGGAAAGGGGACTTTTAATATACCCGAGGGTACGGGGAGTATGTCCAAAACCCTTAACCGATGCGGATACCCGCAAGGAATATGTAGGATGGTTGGAGTATCTGAGATGGTGTTCAACACTACACCGCAAGGGTGTAGCCTAACTGTGTCTCGAGGTCACTGGCCAGTTGTTCTTGCTTCCTTTGGGTAATTTTCCACCGCAACGACTTAATTCGAGGCGTTGGATTTTCTCCTGGGGAAGTTTATTGAAAATGTGAGAACTAATTATTCTAGTCACCCAAGCTGCTTTTGATGTAGCCGACTGATCGGACGAACCACAGCCAATGCTGAGCATACACAATGGAGTCTCGGTAATTTTTAAGGATTTTAACTTTGTGTTCTTTGTTAAAAAGACTCCAGGAATCTCTTTCGGTCCAAATGGACCTCAATCGGGAAAGCAGGGAGGGGTTGATTTTAGATAGAAAAAATGAAAGAAAAACTCCACAAATTTTTTAATTAGTCCTACCATGCATATCTTTTCCCTTTTGGGTCAATCGGGAAGTTGTCAGGTAACTAGTATTGTTAATTTGAATTGAAGAATATTGAAAGCTTGTAATGAAGATTCAAAGTATACAATGCTATAAAACACAACTAAACTAAAGAAAAAGTGAAAAATGCAAAAAACCACAAAAATGCACATTCCCCCTTGTGGGATGGAGAGTGGGCTCGAAAGAGCCTACTCTAGATTTTTTTTATTAATTGGTTACAAAAAATTAGAATAAAAACACGTTGTTCCTTGTTATCTGGGATCCAAATGCTAATAATACAGTAAGAAAAGAAGCTCAGCTGAGGGGGGAATTTCCTAGAAGCTCCGGATGGCCCAAAATTTGATTTTTGGGCAGCGTATCCTCCTCTTTTTGGAAATACCTGCTAAAAACCAGCAAGCAAAGTTTAGTAAAAAGTGCCCAAAAACACTTTGGAAGTGACTTTAGAAAACACAAATTACCCAAAAAAATCTAAGTTAAAAAAGTTGAAAAAGGCGCAAAAAGGAACCAAGGAAAGCAAGCTTTCCTTGGGATCTTGGCTTTCCTTTTGGGAAGCCAATTATATGATTTTCAATTCTATGTTAGATATAACTTTAAAATTTGAAAGAAACAGCTATTGCATGCAAGCTATAGATTTCTCTGTAAAAAACATGCAAAAATTGATTTCTTTATGCTAGATCTATTCAAAATAAATGAATAATGCTTATTAGATCTGAATAAAACTTGAGAACTAGATCTAAGTGCAAGATTTATACTTCATGCAAATATCTTAAGTAAACAAGTTGGGTAACAAGGGGGGGAAATAATTTTAAAAAAGGAGAAAGGAAAGAGAAAGAGTATTTTGCTGTCAGGGATTTTGCTTTGAAACACTTTGTAATGAGATGCTGAGGGGCTATGTCTTTCATATTTTCTTTGAAAGGGGTAGAATCAAGCTATATCCACACCATTTCGAAGCTAGGAAACATGAAACTCAACCAAAAATCAAACAATACCTTTGAGATCTTGAAATCATATACAAAAAGATGTTAATAACACATGAAAATAAAAAAATTTAACATGCAATGTTTGAACTCTAAGCATACATTATAATATAGAAATTAAATTAATATTACTTTTAATTCCTATTCCTACCAGTTCGAAGAAACCATCATAGGAAAGATCTAAACCACAAGTAATGCATAAAAGTTGGAAAAATACAATTTTTTACCTCAATAATGCATGACAATCTTAATCCACACAACAAAGCACACCACCACTAGCCTCCAAAGCTTTCTTTTATTCCAAGCAAAATATAAAATAGCATGCGCTCTCTTACTCCAAACCCAACTAGTTTGTGAGAGAGGCATAGGCTTTATTTATAGCAGGTGAGGCCCAAAGGGTGCCTCTGTCAACTTGAAAAGACTAAGGGCGAATTTGAGATTGAGAGTGGGTTTATCCCTTGATTTTGGTGAGTTAGAGGGAGTTACACTCAAGAAAAATGTGCCACCTCTCAAGAGGTAGGCACAACCCCTCTTTGGGAACTCCAAAACATTCAAAATGAGCAATTATGTGCCATTCTAAGGAGAAAAATGTCCCCTTAATCTAACAAACTCGTAGTAGCCTCAATCAACACTGAAGTCGGTGCTTTAATCAAGGAGATATCTTGCATTAAATCAAGGAAGCCGATAGAAACTGATTTCAGTCAAATCGGAGCATTTTCCACTGATTTAGGAAATTGGGAATATTCTTCATTTATTAATTATTTTGATTTTGTTGTTAATAAAATTGATTTTTTGGAGATTTTTTACTTAGGTGATAAATTTCTCACTTTAAACTTAGGAAAAGTGGGTTTTGGGGTTAAACGGGTCCTCCAAGTTGGAAAACGAGCATCCCCATGGAAAAATCCAATCCCTAATGACACTTTTATTACATCCATAATTTTCTCAATTAAACTATTAAAAAATAGCCTAAGTTTAGAGGAAAATGTTTTTTCTCGGAATCAGATGAAACTCTAGGGGGGCCTAGCACATGTCCATACAACTCAATTTCAATGCCTAGGATGTTGAAAAACACTGACACGAAGGCTCTAACAACCTCCTAAGGCCAAAACACCAAGACAACTACCCCAACTTTGGAGGTGTGAGTGAAAAGCTCATAAATTATTAGTTGTTTGTTCAACAACCAATAATAACCAAGGGAAACAAACAATTTGGGCTAGTCGACTTGATGCTTAAGTCTGGGAATCCGAGCCTTTTATAAAAAATTAAATGATAGGACATTTTTTACAATTTCTCCAAGGGGGTATGAACATGTGTTATAAAAAAAATTTCAAGCAGAAACCCAAAAAAAGGCTGACAGACTTCTGAACTCTGATCATGAACAAGTGTACTTGTTCTACTTTGTCTGCTCGCTTGAAAAAAAACCACCAAGTAAAACTTCGGTGATAAAATATGGCTCCAACTGCGGGATGTGTGCTCGATCTGGTCTTAAGGAAAGGAGAGGATAAGAGAACACCAGAATCTCTGGTTTATATAACCTATAAAAACATCTCAACTTGAGAAGAAAACCTTAGTAGCAAAAACTGTATATAAAATCCAAATCAACTAATAAGTTGCTTTATTCAAATAAAATAAATGTAGCTAACTAATAAAAAATGTTTTATTATTCCTAAGTACATAACAGAAATGCAGAAATTAAATGCTCGCTTTAAGGATCTTCTTTTCCTACTCTAAGCACGATATAAAAAAGGTTAAGTGTAATAAAATATCCAATGTAACCACCTAAGAATCTTATTTACACAAAAAAATTGTCTTGTCTTTGGTTACCAGCCAAAGCAAGGACACATCATTTAGAAAATGAAAACCTACGTGATGATCCAAAATAGGAGGGTTGGGTGGGAAATCATAGGCATGAATAATGTCGTCAAACTTCTTCCCAAACCGCTAGTTGCTCACACATGATGCTTCTATCCATGACTAGATAGGATTGATATACAAATTGGGATGATGAGGAAGATCGACTACTCCATTAGACTGATCATCGAGGCTTATCGAATGATAACTCATTGTAAAAGACCCAAGCTGCTCCAAATCATAAGGAACCTCTAGGTGTGAATAGGATGGTTGAGACTGATAGTCCACTGACTGCTTCACATCTGAATTTTCACAACACTGCTTCGCAATGTCTTCATTGTTGATACCTTTGTGTGGGTCTAACTGATCATATGAAAATTCTAAATGCTCTTCTTTACAACTTCCATGAGTCTCAGAATAAACACTCTCCTCGCTATACATATCATAGATGGGATTTTCAAAAATATTTTCAAAAGTCTCATAGGTTGGATTTTCAATAGAAGTCCAATAGTCATCCTCCCCATATATTTCATATGTGATAGATTTCCCATCACTAATATCAAGTTCTCTTTGACTTCATTACTGATAGTGATATATGGCTCAGGCTAATCATATGGATAAACTGCATGCTCCTCTTCCATATCAAAATTTCCCAAGGCCACAAGATCCATGCTCTCTCCTTTATATATGCCATAGATAGGAGAATAAAAAAAGCCATCAATAGTTTCTGGTTCATTATTTTCCTCCTCATACATGTCATAAACTGGATTTTCCATGAATGTCCAGGAATCCTCATCAACATCTTTGTCGGACATAAGGGAGTCTTCGTCACTTGTATCATGCTCCAAGTTATACTTGTCCTCATTTTCATACTCATCTTCTTCAGAAAAAGCTCACAAGGAAGTAAACCTTCCATACTGTCATCATTATATGGAGAACAGGTAGGAGTCCCATCATGCACGTTATGGTTTTCATCATAAGTTTCACTATAAGATTTTGTAATGGTTTCATCCTGGTGTAGATCTGGAGTACAAATGTGATCATCATCACTGAAATAATCATGAAATCATTCTCTATCATCACTATCCTCTGTTGATGTTACATGAAGAGGGTCTTCAACATTTTTTTCAATTAATGCCACTTCATGCACAGACTCAATGGGGTCATCATGGATTTCTGAATGTTGGGTGTTGTACACCATGTTGATACTATATATCTTAGGATATTCCATATGAAATTATTTACAAGGAAATAAGTACTTCAAATTTGTTTTAATGAATGATTTAGCATTGAATGATTCAATATCATTTCCATCATAATGCCACTGCCTAAAAAATATTTCAAAGAAATTTGCAAGGGAAGTAATAGATTTCTCATGAAAACACTCATGAAGCCAACATGAAGCATCCCCTTGCAGAGAATGAGACGACATCACCATCATATGATCCTCATGTCAAATGTTGTATTTACTCATATGTGATAGAAAAATCATAACATGGAATTTGGTTGAGTGATCATTATCATCCCCCTGAAATCCTAGAAGGGGAGTAAATTTCCTTTCACTAACAAGACGATTGGGAAAGCTAGGGATCCTATAGAAATCAATGGGAGGACAATCATGGGAAACTCAAGCAACAGTTTCTATTCTTTTAATATCCATATCAAGAATCAATAATCATGGAGAATGTCTGGAACTGAAAAAAGGAGCTCAACTTTAAATTTTACTGTTACGAGCTCACCTACACACAATCAATCTAAACAATTTTTGTGAGAAACAAGGGTTTTATCCCTTCAATGGAGTTTCCATGTGAGAATAAAAATATACATTTAAGAACTCTCACAAAAAAAAAAATCTTTGTAAAAATAAAAACTGAAAAAAGTCAGTGGAGTCACGAGATGAAAATTAAAGATCTACTCTAAGCATTCATACTACAAAGAAAAAAGAAAAAAGAAGAAAACAAAATTCGTACTCCGGGAATAAAAATATTTATCCCCGGCAACGGTGCCAGAAAATGTTTCCTCCTTTCACACACCTGAGGGGACGTGGCAGAAATATTCAAGCCACTCGGCGTGTCCTTGGGGGTAAGTCTTGAGTCAAGCCTGTCACCTTGTTCTTGACTCCTCCGTTTAGGCCAACTCCTAATGAAGCCAAGGGGGGTAGACCCTATTAATTGCTAAGGTTGTTAAGGCTTTAGTGTTTTATGGTGATGAATTAGTTACTTATGAGTTTTGATAAACAAATTTATCAAAAGATATTTGCAGTATTGATTAAACACAACAACATAAAGATTCATACTTTATAAGAAAAGTATGCAGAAACATATGATGATATCAAAAAGAGACCATTGCCAAAAATGGAGTCCACAAATGAAACTGTTGTTGTATTGTAGAAAGAAATGTTGCAAGTGCTCTTGGTCAAATTTTAAGTTAATATGGGATGAGTTGATTAAACTTAGGGGGGAAGGGGACTCCCCATATGCCCGAGGGTACGGGGAGGAAGTATGTCCAAAACACTTAACCGATACGGCTACGTGTAAGAAATATGTAGGATGGTTGGAGTCTTTGAGATGGTGTTCAACACTACACCCCAAGGGTGTAGCCTAACTGTGTCTCGAGGTCACTGAACAGTTGTTTCTGCTTCCTTTGGGTAATTTTTCACCGCAACGATTTAATTCGAGGCGTTGGATTTTCGCCTGGGGAAGTTTATTGAAAATGTGAGAACTAATTATTCTAGTCACCCACATTGCTTTTGATGCAGCTGAGTGATCGGACAAACCACAGGCAATGCAGAGCATACACAACAGAGTCTTGGTAATTTTTAAGGATTTTAACTTTGTGTTCTTTGTTAAAAAGAAAACCCCCCAGGAATCTCTTTTGGTCCAAATGGACCTCAATTGGGAAAGTAGGGAGGGGTTGATTTTAGATAATAAAAAAATGAAAGAAAATCTCCACGAATTTTCTAATTAGTCCTACCACTCATCTCTTTCCCCTTTCGGGTCAATCGGGAAGTCATGGGGTAAGTAGTATTGTTACTTTGAATTCAAGAATATTTAAATCTTGTAATGAAGATTCAAAGTATACAATGCTGCAAAACACAACTAAACTAAAGAAAAAGTGAAAAATGCAAAAATCCACAAAAACAAAGATTCCCCACTGCGGGGATGGGTAGTGGGCTCGAAAGAGCCTAGTCTATATCTTTTTTATTAATTGGTTAAAAAAATTTAGAATAAAATCACTTTGTTCCTTGTTATCTTGGATCAAAAGGCTTACAATACAGTAAGAAAAGAAGCCCAGCTAAGGGGGGAACTTCTTGGAACCTCAGGATGGCCCAAAATTTGATTTTTGGGCAACGTATCCTCCTATTTTTTGACACACCTACTAAAAACCAGCAAGCAAAGTTTAGTAAAAAGTGCCCAAAAACACTTTGGAAGTGTCTTTGGACAACGCAAAAATTACTCAAAAAAATCTAAGTTAAAAAAGTTGAAAAAGGGTGCAAAAAGGAACCAAGGAAAGCAAGTTTTCCTTGGGATCTTGGCTTTCCCTTTGGGAAGCCAATATGATTTTCAATTCTATGCTAGATATTACTTTAAAATTTGAAAGAAAGAACTATTGCATGCAAGTTATAGATTTCTCTGAAAAAAACCATGCAAAAATTGATTTCTTTATGCCAAATCTATTCAAAATAAATGAACAATGCTTATTAGATATGAATAAAAATTGAGAACTAGATATAACTACAAGATTTATACTTTTTAATGCAAATATATTAAGTAAAAAATTTGGGTAAAAGGGGGGAAGAATAATTTTTAAAAAGGAGAAAGGAAAGAGAGAGTATTTTTGTTGTCGGGGGTTTCACTTTGAAATACTTTGTAGTGAGATGCCGAGGGACTATGTCTTTTATATTTGCTTTGAAAGGGGTATAATCAAACTAGATACACACCATTTCGAAGCTAGGAAACCTAAAAATCAACCAAAACTCAAACAATACCCATGAGATCTTGAAATCATATACAAAAAGAGGTTAATAACGCATGAAAATAAACTTATTTAACATGCAATGTTTGACCTATAAGCATACATTATAATATAGAAATTAAAGTAATCTTATTTCAGATTCCCATTCCTACCAATTCGGAAAAACCATCATAGACAAGACCTAAACCACAAGTAATGCATAAAAATTGGGAAAATACAATTTTTTACCTCAATAATGCATGACAATATTAATCCACACAACAAAACACACCACCACTAGCCTCCAAAGATTTCTTTTATTCCAAGAAAAATAGCAAATAGCATTACAGATTACAATAACATGTGCTCTCTTACTCCAAACCCAACTAGTTTGTGAGAAGCAGAGGATTTATTTATAGTCGGAGAGGCCCAAAGGGTGCCTATGCCAATTGAAAAAGACAAAGGGTGAATTTGAGATTGAGAGTGACTTTATCCCTTAATTTGGGCGAGTTAGAGGGAGTTACGCTCAAGAAAAATGTGCCACCTCTCAAGAGGTAGGAACAACCTCTCTTTGAGAACTCCAAACATGCCAAATGAGTGCCACATGAGCAATTATTCCCCCTTCTAAGGATAAAAACGTCCCCTTAATCTGACAAACTCGTAGTAGCCTCAATCAACGTTGAAGTTGACGCTTTAACCAAGGAGATGTATTGGCTTAAATCAAGGAAGCTAATAGAAATTGTTTTCAGTCAAATCAGAGCATTTTCCACTGATTTAGGAAATTGGGAATATTCTCCATTTATTAATTATTTTGATTTTTTAATTAATAAATTTGATTTTTTTGAGATTTTTTACTTAAGTGATAAATTTATCACTTAAAACTTAGGAAAAGTGGGTTTTAGGGTTAAATGGGTGCTCCAAGTTAGAAAATGAGCACCCCCGTGGAAAAATACAATCCCTAACCACACTTTTATGACATCCATAATTTTCCCAATTAAATTATTAAAAGATAGCCTAAGTTTATGGGAAAAAATATTTTTCTCAGAATTAGATGAAACTCTAGGGGGACCTAGCACATGTCCATATGACTCAATTTCAATGCCTAGAATGTTTAAAAACATAGACATTGAGGCTCTAATGACCTCGTAAGGATGAAACACCAAGACGACTACCCCGACTTTGGAGGTGTGAGTGAAAAACTCAGAAATTATTACTCGTTTATTCAACAACCAAAGGGAATTAAGACTCTAGGATAGTTGGCTTGATGCTTAAGTATGGTAGCCTGAGCTTTTTTCCATGCAGGATCATGCCACAGAGAGCTACCTACATCAGGTTAGTTATTGTTTTATTTAATGTTCAAGTACTGACTATACGTTATGCAATCTCATAATTTCTAATAAATTTAACTTAGAATAAGATGTTGACGACTTGATTTGTTTTAATGTACAACTATTCAGTGTTGATTCTCCAACACCCAGGTGGGAGGACGTTGGTTCCTTCAACCTAGATGGAGCCATGGAAACTGTAGAGGACATCGCGACACCATACACACATGTAGTTTTCTTTTAGTAATTAAATGTAATGTTAGTAGTTAATATTGTCGTCCAATGTAGCTAATATTTAGTAATTGAATCTAAATATTTTGTGTTTGCACAGGTGTCTGTAGGAGTGAGTGACAAGCCATCCCCATCGGGGATCAGTAGATTTTCTCATGTGTAGGTATCGTGTAATAAAGTATAAATTTAATTTCAGTTTTTATGGCTTATCTTTGTATAGTTATATTTTTATATATATTAATATACGAGGCCATGAATATGTATGTGGGTCCGAGTACATAGGCACGTCAATGTCACTATTTCTCCATCGACTGCATTTTTCCCGCCATATATGCCAGGTATAACCCCTGACATACATTTCCCTTTCCCTGCATCCATCCCCCATGTTCCATCCATCCCTTGCCTCCCATCCACCACCACACCTCCATGCAACTCCCCCTTCTTCGTCACAACCTTCGCTCACTCCCCCCCACCCCAACCATCCACCCCCTCCCTTGTAATTTCCCATGTTTCCACCCTCCCCCCTCCCCCCTCTGACCACGATACACCATCCATCCACATTAACCCATCCTTCATTTCTATCCTAGACCTCATCCCCCTCCCCCATATTCCCCCACCACCCTCGTTTCCCCTTCCAGGGTGGCTCATTCCATTCTACATCCAGTTGAGGTTTATCATCGTACATCACCACTTCTCTCACTCCAGTCCATGCCCTCTCTCACCATGCCCCCTATTTTTGTAGCCAACGTCGATGTGGTTACATCCTTCGCTATGCCATCCACCTTAGCATTAGAGCAGGTTTTCCAGCTCACTGCTCCACCTGCCACCCCCGAGGACCAGAATGTTGTGGTCACAGTGAGATTGATTAGTTTATGAAAATATCATGCAATATTAATGAAAATTAACATAGGAAGTAAATTGTATGAGTTATCTTATTGTTTAAATGTTGCAGGATGGCATTGTCAAGAGACTTGGATCACGGAGGAGGGTATCCTGTTTACCACTTATGCTCTCATCTGAGATGAGCTATTTAATATTTGAAAACTTAATTTTTATTTTTAAATTGTGTTTTATACTTGTGTAATTTCCTGTAGGAGTTGACATTTGATTGTTGTTGTTTCAGAGCCCAAGGGGAGGTGGTTGAACCAGCCAAAAGGATCAATCTTCCTATAGCTCGAATAAGAGGAAGATCGAGTTTGGAGTTGCACCTGGGAGCTCCGAGGGTGGGTAGGAGGATTTAGAGACCCTCCTATGTACACTATCCATGATGTGGCATTTTGGCACGAGTTTCCATATTTTGTATAGGGCACGAGTTGCCATTGTATAGAGATTGGGAACAATGTTCCATTTTTCACTACTACTGTATATGATTGGAAATTGTGTATATGAACATATCATTTTGTACTTCTTTATATTACTTTTCCTTTGATTACATATGTTCATACATTATGTCGAATGCAGTCGTAGATTGCAGTTGATGCGCTTGCAATACTTATTGTTGACAAAGCAATAAACTCTATATGTTCACAATAAAATGCATAGGAAGTTTAACATTGTAGGTTAGTTAACAAAAAAATAATGCAACTACATAAACGTGTACAATAGCAATGATAATTTTAAATACCAAATACTTGATCTTGTAAATCATAGTGCAAATACCTAGCTTGGCCCTTCACCCCTCAGGCCCTTACATTTTTTGTCTCGACTTGTCATACCTAGCTTCAGCCTTGTTATTGCAGACCTAAACCCTAAGTACCTAATCCTAACTAGACACCTAACCTAAACCCTAGCTTTCTACCCTTCCAAACACTTCCTCCCTTCTCCATCTGATAACCTACTCGCTTAGCTTTGTGACCTCTCCTTTCTCATTTCCTAACCCTAAGCTTCGAATCTCATACTCCTATCCTCGACCTATAGGATCATACCTTGGCCCCCTTTCAAAACCCCTTCTCTAGCCTTATCATCCCTCCTAGGACTCTACATATCATTGACATTTCCAGCCATACATAATAAGTTTTGATAGTTATCTACAAGTACATTTGCACTACTAAAATACCAAAACAAACTCTAAAAAACATGTACTAGATGCCATATTTGTTGAGGACTATGATATAGGTACTTGTTGGTACTCTTGTCTTGACTGGAAATTACTATTTGGGATAGTCATAGTAAAATTTGTCTTGTCTGGAAAATACATTTAGTTTGACAATCCCATTCATTGACCAAGTTGGAATTGACAATACTTGTAGTCCACTTGCATTTACCTGACAATTGTCTTCCTAATTACAAACTTGAAATTCACATAGCTATTGCATATTGGAAGTGACATTTTGGGACAGTCATACTTGGTTGAAAGTTATCATTGGTTTGACAATATTATTCATTCTCCAAATTGGAATAGAAAGCACGTGTTTGCCTTTGGTATTTACATAGTAATTATTGTCTCATTTTGCAAGCTAGAAATTGATATTGGAATGATCTTCTCTTACCATTTGATTGACTTGAAATTTCATAGTATTGATGAGATGAGAATCACATTGAACATGATTGTTGTTGGCTTCCATTTGTTATATCTACTTGGAAGACATTGATTTTGATAAATTTGACAATTTATATAATTTGAAGATGAAGTTGACATTGGTTACTCTCATTGAATACATACATATTTGTTATGCTATTGTTAATCACTTGCAATTTTAACGATCTCTTGTACTTGTTGCTTTGTCTAACTGAAGTTTAAGGGTTAGCATGCATAACCTAGGGTTTAGAATCAATGAGGAAACCCTAAACCTAGGAGGGAAACCCTAACACCAACGCTACCTAACCATCTCTTGTGGCCTCTTATAAAGTAACTTTTTGTTTGTATATGAGCATGCATAGGATTGTAGTCATATGTCACATATTCTTTATACACTAATCAAATGAGATACGTTTTATGGTTTATCATGCACAAATTGCAAATTGATGTTAATCAATGGGGAAAATTTAACCCTAATGAGGAAACTATTTTGACTTAGCTGGAAATCATTCTTAGTTTGACAATCCTATCTTCATGAAAAGTGGATTGATTGGGGTCTATGTCAATGTATGTCGATTTCAAAAGAGGTTGAATTTGTACCGTATGATGATAATGTCTCATCAACACCACTAACATGCTTCAACTACATGCATAATTGAAAGGAAAATTACATCCAATGTTATTCGCAATCACCCAACCAATGTTATTGGCGTGCAAGCATATATTCTAGGTATACGGTCTCTTCTAGGTATATGGTTTATTCTAGCTACATATATTCTAGGTATATGGTCTATTGGTTTCTAGTTAAGTGAGAACAACAAATCTAATTATCTAAACCTAATGATTTCATAAAACTCTAGTTTGTAGCTGTATGTGTAAATGTGTAAACACTATTTTTTAGGTTTGTGGTTTGTAGCTCACGAAACACTATATTTTTTGCTATGTGTTCTTGTAGATTAGGTATATGGTCTAAGTGTATATAAACAAGTGAGGCTATAGTTTTTAAACCTCGGTTCTTAGTTCTATCTCTAACATGTGTGAACCATAGTTTTTAGGTTTGTGGTTTGTAGTTCATGAAAACCTAGCTATGTTGTAGTGGAGGTACATATCTTCTAGGTATATGGTCTACTAGTTTCTAGTTGAGTGAGACTAAAAAATATAATGATATAAACCTAATGAGTTCATAAACCCTAGTTTGTAGTTCTATGTCTAAATTTTTTAACCCTAGCTTTTAAGTTTGTGGTTTGTAGTTCAAGAAACCCTAGATTTCTTGACATTTGTTCTTATAGATTAGGTATATGGTCTAAGTTTATTTACGTATGTATATGGTCCTAATTTGTAGATGTATATGGTTTAATTATTTCTAAGCTTAGGTATATGGTTTAATTATTTCTACATAAGTGAGACTAACATAACACATGATCTCTATGTATGTGAATTTATACTTCATAAAACCCTAGTTTGTAGTTATATGTGTGAATTTATAAACCCTAGTTTTTAGGTTTATGGTTTGTACTTCATGAAACCCTAGTTTTTTTTCTATTTTCTCTTGTAGCTTAGGTATATGGTCTAAATGGTTCTACATAAGAGAGACTAAAATAATAGATCACCTCTATGTATGGGAAATTCTTTTAATCCATGAATCCCCAATTGGCTATATACTTGTAATTCATGTATGGGTTTTTACTTCTAATTCATAAAATTATGTGTTTCTACTTTTAATTCATGAAACTCTAGTTTCTTTGTTGTAGTGTAGGTACATAGATTCTAGGTATATGGTCTATTGGTTTCTAGGTAATGGCATTCCAGGAGACCAACGGAGTTGACGGTTCATCAATTCGACCTCCAATTTCCGAGTTATGTCGAGTGGAAAGTCGCATGAAAATGTCCTTCGGGTACACTTGGTGACTCTTGGTCCAAGAGCGAAAAAAGAAATGGAACAGCAAGATTGCATGTTGTTGGATCCAACAAGTGTGTATGGGAAATGCCGATATGGGAACACTACCGAGACTAGAATGGTGGAGGGTTTTATAGAGTTGACCCACCAATGTGAGGGTTGCATTGAAGGAAACTGAGCAAAACCCTATTTTACAAAACCGATGCATAATGAATTCATTGGGCCATGTAAACATGGTGGACAGGCCCCCCTAGAGGTAATGGCATGACAGGATACCAACGGAGTTGACGGCTCATTGATCCGACCTCCGTTTTCCAACTTATGTCGAGTTAAAAGTCACATGAAAATGTCATTCAGGGACACTTGGTGACTCTTGATTCAGGAGCGAAAAGACAAATGGAGTAGCAATATTGCATGTCATTGGCTCCAGTAAATGTGTATGGTAAATTTTAATATGGGAACACTACCAATACTGGCACAGTGGAGGGTTTTCTAGAGTTGACCCACGAATGTGAGAGTTGCATTGAAGGAAACTGAGCAAAACCATAGTTTACAAAACCAATGCACAATGAAGTCATAGGGAAATGGAAACGTGGTGGAGAGAGCCCCTAGAGGTAATGGAATTCCAGGAGACCAATGGATTCATCGGTTCATTGATCTGACCTCTGGTTGTCGAGTTATGTCGAGTGGAAAGTTGCATGAAAATGCCATTCATGGACACTTAGTGACTCTTGGTTCGGGAGCGAAAAACCAAACAAAGCAACAAGATTGCATGCTATTGGCTCCAAAAAGTGTTTTTGGGAAATGACGATATGGAAACACTACCAAGACTGGAAAAATGGATGGTTTTGCAGTTTTGACCCACCAATGCAAGAGTTGCATTGAAGGAAACTGAGCAAAACCCTAGTTTATGAAACCGATGCACGATGAAATCACTGGGCCATGAAAACGCGATGGAGATGACCCACTAAAGGAAATGGCATGCCAGGATATGAATGGAGTAGATGGATCATCGATCCTACCTCGGTTTTTGAGGAGTTGAAAGTCACATTAAAATGTTGTTCAGGGACACTTGGTGACTCTCGGTTAGGGAGCAAAAAACCAAATGGAGCAGCAATATTTCATTTTGTTGGCTATGACAGGTGTGTATGGGAAATTACTATATGGGGACACTACCAAGGCTGTCATGGTGGAGTGTTTTGCAAATTTGAACCACCAATGCGAGAGTTGCATTGAAGGAAACTAAGCAAAACCCTAGTTTACTAAATCGATGCACAATGAAGTCACTGGGCCATGTAAATGTGATGGAGAGCCCCCCCCAAAGGTAATGACATTACAGGAGACCAACGGATTTGAAATCTCATCGATCTGACCTTTGATTGTCGATTTATGTCGAGTTGAAAGTCGCATGAAAATGTCGTTCAGGGACACTTTATGACTCTCAGTCCGGGAGCCAAAAAAAATGGAGCAACAAGATTGAATATCATTGGCTCTGGCAAGTGTGTATGGAAAATGTTGATATGGGAACACTACCAATACTGACATGATGGAGGTTTTTGCAGAGTTGACCCACCAATGCGAGAGTTGCATTGAAGGAAACTAAGCAAAACCCTAGTTTACAAAACCTATGCACAATGAAGTCATCGGGCCATGCAAACATAGTGGAGTGGTCCCAATAGAGGTAATGGAAAGCCACGAGACCAATGGATTCGGCGGTTTGTCGATTTGGCCTCTGGTTTCCGAGTTATGTCGAGTTGAAAGTTGCATGAAAATGGGGTCCATGACACCTTGGAAACGGTGCATCGACCCTGCAAAACCCTATGTCGAGAGGCCGGAAGTGGATTTCCCATGGAGGCCATGCCAAAACACACCTGTAGGAGTTGAAGGAATAAAAAATAGCCACTCGGTTTGGTTTTTGGACCCCGACCTTGAATTGGCCCAGGCATCCCTAAACATCTTTTGCAGGCCTACTGCAACTTGCCATAGATCATTTACTGGGGATCTGATCGACGAACCGTCGGTTTTGCTGGAATCATGGAATGGGATTATGTCCAGAGTGGCCTCTCCCCAACTCTACACAGCCCAAGGCATGCCTTCAGGACATATTTTACAAACTAGGGTTTCACTCGAGTGGGGTCCATGCAAACCTAGAAATGGTGCACTAGCCCTGCAAAACCTTATGTCGGGTATTCAAGGGTGTCCTTCCCATGGATACCATGTCCAAACACACCTACAAGATCCAACGGATTCAAAAATCACCTCCCTATTTGGTTTTTGGACCTCAGCCTTGAATTGGCCCAAGCGTCCCTGAATGGATTTTGCAGGCCTACTGCAACTCACCATAGAACATTGAATGGGGATCTAATAGATGAACAATTGATTCCATTGGTATCATGGAAAAGGATTATGGCCAAGGTGGCCTCCCCCTGACTCTGCACCAATCTGGAATGCCTCCAGGTCATGTTATGCAAACTAGGGTTTTTCCCTAGTGGAGTGTAAGCACAATTACCCAATCTCATTCAATATAGCCATCTGGATCATCTATGTTGCTAATTATCTCCATCAATATATCGTGCTACGAATGAGGCAAGAAGTAATGTACCTTGGTTGAGTTATTGTTTGACATTATCTGTAGATGGATTTTCGTGCCAACAATCAAGTTTGTGAAGTGATAGACCACAGAATCTAGTCTGTAATCCACAAATATCTGCCCACTATTTCTTCTTGATTTCCCAACTAGTGTAATATATTCACCCTCAACCACCATAAGTCCAATAGGAAATTCATTTCCTTCGTCATCAATCAATGATCCGCTCAGGATTTGCTTACCTCGAATGCATCATGCCAAGCAATAATCAGTGCCCCATTCATTATCTTTCGAGGAAACAACTGCATATATGTGTCTTGGTTGTACAAGATCTAAGATATGGTCGTAGTATTTTGAAATCGCTGACTAACCCTCCTCTAAGTGGGTTTTTTCAATGACTACATGTGGGTCTACTGCAAGTGACACATGATCCTAATCATCAACCCAATCCATGCATTCACATTCATCCCATTCACCACTGCTACAAGGGATGCAAAAGCAAGCAATTTTTCGCGTCCATATTTAAAATAAGGTGTTGTTTGAGCTTTGAACTGAATTAAATGCACATGTTCCTTATATTGTGCCATAAATATAGAAACGAGATCGATCTATATCAACCACTTGCCAAAAATTCATGACTAGCCTTCCTACCCCTGTTGATGTATGTTGCACTCTAGTTCGGTATGACATTGTTGCAGAGCACCATTAAACTATGGATTCTGCATATTTGATATGGTGGTTTCTGGTAAACCTCATCTCCTCCCTTCATAGTGTGGTCTTGATGCATGCACTAGCCCCCATCATGCTCACCTTTGCCATGCCCAGTATCAAATTAGTTCCATATATGCAGCACATTGTAAGTCTTATGCAACATACTCATCCATCGGAAGACTCTGTAATTTTTTAACTAGCCCGCACAACCATCTGACCATATCCAATGCTGATCCATCTGTATATCTCCCTCTTCTAGCTAATCATAGAAAATTTGAAAACAATGTTGTACATAATGCAGATCATGGCATCTGTCATCACTTATGTAAAAGTTTGTCTCCTTATGTATTATCTTGTTGTTAATGCTTCTCTCAGTTCCATGCCTATACGTAATATGTGCCATGATGCTGACTTGGTCGGAATGGTAGTATTGACTCTGAATTTCATTTTGTGGATGAAGGGTGTAGTTTTCTGCAAAATCCACAATTGACAGTATGGTCCCAATGGGAAAGTTGTCCCTGCATTTTTCGTATTGCTCATCCTTCCATCGCACTACATGTACATGCTGAACATACTGCTCAGTTTTCTTGTATAACTCTGTCAAAAAATCACATACCCGTACCTATTTCCATGAAAACAAGGGTCGTATTAGAATGTGGCCTTTAAAAAATGTATATCTAGAAAATGAACGTGTAAGAGGAAAAACATGCAATAATCATTTGCACCTGTGACTTAACCAATGCAATATTTTTACTTTCCTTCGCACTATCCAATTGATATGTTATGTACTTGAAGCTATGCATCTCCACGATCATATTGCCAAATTGATGCTCATCGCTTCCATGAATGCAACAGTTCAAAAGAGAAAACCCACTGCACCTGGAACAATTCCCATATAGACATGATTTTCCATATTATTTTTGTCCTTCATGCCTTGGACACATGACGCTGCCGATAAAATCTATCGATGCATTCGGTGGTATTATAGATTCATCACATCCCCGTTCAATGTGAGTATGCAAATCACAAAATATATGTTTATATGTATCATAAAAATATTCATATTCTACATGGTATCTACAACACCATGTGCTCCAATCAATGCATATACGAACATACCATGGTTTACATTTCTCGAAGGACCTTTGGCCCAGGTTTAATTGTGTGTTCTCATTCCTTAATCTATCATAGATTCCAGTCTGTTTCATGTTAAGGAAGTGTTTGACGTGGGGTTCATGTTGAGTAGAACCTTTTCTCAGCTTTAGCACACCTCTTTGGTTAGATGAAGGTCTGGTATGATCATGCCAAAATTTTTGTACTGAGTCCTTAACAACATCAATTAGCTTCATATCTCGACAAGGAAACCTTCCAACAAAAGCCCAACAATCTTTTCCACCTAGATTCTGAAGATTTTCTCTTATAACAGAGTACTTCGTAACAATTTTTCTATTTAATTTGAGCATGTGAGAAGTGTGTGAAAGGAGGTGATGTTGCCATGTGGACTTACTTACAACTAATTCTGATAACACATGATGAATCGCACAAAGATATTTAGTACGAGACGTCTTGCTAATCGCATTAAAAGAAGATTGGAGATTTCTAACAATATGATTGTTAGCCTATGAACTTCTAACCATCTTTATGCCCAGAATTCTCCTAACAAAATCTAAACAAATGGACTTTAACAAACATAGTAATAATTGACATTTACCTGCATTGCATTTGGATTCAAAATATTCCTTCATTAATTTGCTACATTCCCAATCTATAGTTCATTTGGGAA
Source organism: Pseudotsuga menziesii (assembly GCA_001517045.1). Classification (NCBI taxonomy): domain Eukaryota; kingdom Viridiplantae; phylum Streptophyta; class Pinopsida; order Pinales; family Pinaceae; genus Pseudotsuga; species Pseudotsuga menziesii. The sequence continues at coordinate 6,204 of LPNX010269388.1, read as the reverse complement.
ACTTACCTTCAAGGCCTGACATACAACTTTCATCCACATGGATACGTCTAGGAGTCCTTTTTCTTGCATTAGACAATCGAGGTAGGGAAGGTGGACATGATCTATGAATCCCAGAGCTTCTTTATTGTGGTGCTTCATTCACATGTTGGTCCATATTGGGAGTGTGCTCGACATGGTTGTGGTATTCTTGGAGAGATTGAAAATTAATCATAGCTCCTACATCCAGTGCTTGATTCTAAACATCTTTCAATACACCTATGTCTTCAAGAGCTTTAGCATGGCTCATTGATGGATTGTTGGTTGGAGACTGTGTTGATGTTGGAATTTGATTTGGGTCCATTGGACGCAACCACTTCACCCGTGGTTCTGAATTAGAGGTTGTTATGTCATCAACTGTGTTAGGATCGGTCGCAGTATCATTGGAAATGTATAGACCATGTCTCACTTTTTTCATTGCCAACCTGGCCTTTTCTCTTACCTCATTTTCCTTTTCAATGGGAATATTCCTTCTAGTTTTTCTTACTCAGTTACGCCAGTTTGCCATCTCCAAAATTTTCTTTATCAAAACTATGAGGTCTACCCCTGCATAACAAGCAACAAATAAGGTATTAGTTCCATTATACAAAAAACATGACACATTCCAACATAATTAACTAAATTACATATATGTTAGTATGGTAATTATTGGAATTGATACATAAACGTTGATTAAAGGTGGCTCTTTATGTTTGAACTAAAGTTTCATTTCTATACTCTATTTGATTCAAGTAAATAGAGTCAAGTTTGCAGGTATTACAACTATAATATTATGACTTCCTTCATGTTGAAAAAGTAGTGAAAGTCACAAGAATATGAGTGCAATATTATTCATTTCCAACACCTTCGAACGAGATGAAATTACACGTAATATGCCACATTTGTTGTGAGGGAAGACACAAGTGGGTGTTTGGATGTCCTGGGAATAAATTGAATAAATTACACTCATTAAGTTACACTAACTAAAGAGAACAAATTGACTAATTACACAATGAGAAGGTTGCAAATCGCCTGAAGGAAGGAGAAATCACTGAGGTAGAGGCATCCCTGTCAAGCTTAAAGGCATGTCATGATAAATGTAGCATGAAAAGGAGAGCATGGACAAGTTGGTGAACTATTCAATATGGACCCTCTCCCATGATTGCTTCCAAGTTTTTTATACAAATTGAAGAGCCTCAAGAGAGAACCTCATCTATGACTTCCTTGTGGGAAATCAAAATATATTCATGTGCAAATCATTTTTGGTCTACATTGTATAATTCATCGTGTATAGAGAATATGGACAACTTGGTGAACTATTCAATATGGACCCTCTCCCATGATTTATTCAATGTTTTTTTTTCAAATTAAGGAGTCTCAAGAGATAACTTCATCTATGCATATGATAAAACATAAACATAAAACATAAGAGTCTCATAAAACATAAAACATAAGAAATAAGAGTCTCAAGAGATAACTTCATCTATGCATATGATAAAACATAAAACATAAGATTCTCATAAAACATAAAACATAAAACATAAGACATAAGAGATAAGAGTCTCAAGAGATATGATAAAACATAAATCAATGAAATGATCTCAAAGCTTTTGAATGAAAACAATTATTTACAATTCACCATACCTTTTCAAAATGATCTCTTCTTGCAATGCCAACTTGTAGTTTGAATCTATCCAGTAACTTCCAAGACCACTGAAGATGTTTGTTAGATTACAAGAGTGATATTCTATCCAATAGATCAAAGAGTGTTGAATTGATGATTGAGTGTGAGCCAAATTGCAAATTCTAGGAGCACAAAATGCACGAACAGTGGTAGAAAACCTGTGAAAATCTGTAGCAAACCTGAGAAAGAAAATATCTATTTTTTTTAACTAGCAACATATGCACGCATGCATGTCTAGAAGTGCACACACATGTATACGAGCACACACGTGTGCTTATGCATACGTGCATAAACACCCATGCGCGCTGCTGCCTAACATTTACAGCATTAACTTACTAACATTTATCCCATTTAACGACTAATGTTATTCAACAATGTATTGGTATTCACAAATGTACAAGTATTTTTACAATATAGTATTCACCACTACTTTCTTCTTAGGTCCATGGGTTCCATTATGAGGTCTTATGCTCCTTAATTATGGTAAGTGGAGGGTAAGGGAGGCCTCCAACACTTACCAAGGATGGGTGTCAAGGTTTAAAAAAGGTTTAGTGGCGACCATGGTCAATAACACATGGCCTCAATCCCTAGCACAACAATAGTGACAATGGAGACCATGGTCAATAACATATGGTAAATAACACCATTGTCAATAACAAATGACCTGAATCCCTTGTTCAATAATATATAGATGACATTCCAGTATCCCTCTAAAATTTATATCGTTATTGAAAAGCATACAATGGATTTGCTCACCCTGTACATGGCCATTTGAGGTACAACATGTTCGGTCGTTATGGGAAAGAATGGGTGACATGTTCTATGTGTGTGTGAGAGAGAGAGAGAGAGGCATAGAGAGAGAGAGAGAGAGAGATGAGGAGGGTTAATGAGAGATATAGAGAGTGGGAGGGGGGATAGAGCAAGATCATTTGGGCCTTAGGCTATAAATGAGGTAGCATGATGTGTTCTATGTGTGTGTGAGAGAGAGAGAAAGAGAGAGAGAGAGAGAGAGTAGAGAGATGGAGAGTGGGGGGGTAGAGCAATATCATTAGGGCCTTAGACAAAAAACACCACTTCTAGGGTTCAATCACCATGAGCAACCGCTCTAATGTGTAAGACATCATGATATTGTTGAAAATTCTAATGTGTAAGACATCATGATATTGTTGAACATTCTAATGTGTATGATCCTTCAACAATTCCTCGAACCAACACATCACTACAACAAAACCCTATGATTAGCGTCTCTTTTAGCTTCCTTTTTAGCATCCACTATCAAATTTAGTGTATTTTTCATCATTTTTTGGACAAAGTGGACGCTTTTCCATGGGATGGCGCTTTTAATGGAATTATTTACGTGCCTTTTTAAAATTTGGCTCTATTTGGGACGCTAATTAGTGTCCCAAATAGCATCCCAAGTAGCGTCCCAGGTAGCATCCCAATTAGCATCCCATTTAGCATCCCAATTAGCGTCCCGAGTTAAAAGTTGGTGCTATTTTGAACGAATCATTAGTGTCCCAATTAGCATCCCAATTAGCATCCAAATCATCATCCCATGTAGCATCCAAATTAGCATCCAAATTGTTGTCCCGCGTAGCATCCCAATTAGCATCCCAATTTAAAAGTTGGCGCTATTTTGGACCATAATTAGCATCTCAATTAACGTCCCAATTAGTGTCTAGAAAAGCATCCCATATATCGCCCAAAATAGCCTCCAAAAAAATGTTCGGAATAACACTAGGAATTTCCCTAGGTTTAGAGCTAGGAATTGTGTTTGGAAAATGTCTGACATAACGTTAGATTTATCAATGTCAACGTCAGTGATCAATGTCAGTGTCGATGTCAATGATCATGATTTATGTGATAGTACTTTTGGATCTTGATTTATAATAGTGGCACCTAAATGATCATAATCATGGGACTTTTGGATATTGATTAATCCTTATGAGGGGTAAATTACCTTAATGTCACCTAAAATGCTCTAATGGCATTTGAGTGTCCCCAACACATTTTATAGATCCTAATGGCATTTGATTGGCCCTAACAACATGACGATGATGCATTACGATAATTATGATGGAGTGTATGGATATGATTTGATAAGTATAAGACTATATCATCCATTCCTATGAGGTAGTAGGGTTCCTTGCTTAGTACTTATTGCAATTATATTGATGATGAATAAAATGATGACAATGATGTTGATTTATTATATGATGATGATGATGATGTGGATGTCAACGATGATTATGCATGTGGTAGCACTTTTGGATCCTGATTGATTCTGATGGCACCAAAAATTCTATAATGACATCTAAACGACCCTATTAACATCAAAATGACTGTAACGAAATATAAATGACCTTAACAATTACATGACATGAATCCTAATGGCGATGAGTGATTAAGAACACTAATGGCATATGAGTGACCATAATGACAATGATGGCGATGATTTTGTTAATGATATACTTAATGCTGAAGATGAGGATGATAATGAGGATAATGATCATGATGATGTTGATGTACCATATGGCATTGATGACGATGATGATGATGACAACATCAATTCCCACGATGATGATGCATGTCATAATACTTCTCAATACAGACTGATCCTAATGGAACTCAAATGTTCATAATGACATGTGAGAGACATATTAATATCACCTAAATGGTTGTAATGACATTTAGTTGTTGTCGACAAAATTTTAGTGACCTTAATCGCATTTGAGTGATTGTAACAACATGACATGGATCAAAATGGTGATGATTAATGATGAACCATAATGGCATATGAGTGACCCTATCAATGATGATCTATTTGTTGATGAGGACAATGATGACCATGACATTGTTCATGATAAACTTCTTGATGTTGATGTTAATGATGACGATGTCAATGATGATGATGATACAATGCATGGTGTACTTGACGTTACATTCACTTGTCCTCGACAACATTTGAGTGACCTTAATGGAATTTTGAGTGACCTTAATGGCACTTGTCCTCGACAACATTTCAATGATAGGTTGGATGTAGTAAATTTATAACAAATATTAGCTATTGTATATAGATAACCACGTTAATTGGAAAAATGTTGATGATAAACTAAGTTGTCTACCTCGTCAACATTGATCATTAGTGCAAGATGGAAAATTACTATAGTAAAGTTCATATAATTATTCAATAGTGTGAATAATATTAACTAAACAATCATTGACATTTCATTATTCAATGCATAATAAAAAAGGGGAACACATGTGGTTAAAATAAATTGAAACAAAAAATAACATTTGCTAAGCCCATAATAAAATGACTATTTTGAACAGTGATTTCCATGTACATTTAAGTGTAGAGTCGTTAATAAGCAACCTTTTGAAAAGTTCTAAATCAAGAAACTAATTCAAAATTACTAAATCCATGTGATAAAAAAACAATCTCAAAGCTTTGGACATAATATCATAATTATTCAAGTAATATGGATTAGAAATCCTGTAAAATTAGAAGTCTTCTTCATTTACATTATTATCAGCATATATGTCATCCAATGCTTCCTTATCAATATTGATATGGTCCTGTAAGTTTCTTATATTATTCTTTCTACACCATCCTGCTAAAGTGGTGTTATAATCATCTTCATCTTCACTTTCTTCTAACTCCATATCATTGAATTGATTTGCACCATCTTGAGTCTCATCTAGATCTGGATCATGTTGATTAATGGCATGAAAAATGTTGTCATGTTGTGCTTGAATATCTTCATCTTCATCTTCTTATGTTTGAACATCTTCATCTTGAACATCACCATGGGTGGTCATTTCTTCATTGTTCTCTAATCTCTCATCTGGAATTGGTTGGATATCATTGTTTTGCTCAATATTCATCGAGACATCATCAAATACATGTGATAACCTTGGATTATAATGTATGACAAATATCCACTTTGGATCCATAATATCTTCATAGAAAAACACCTGCACGTGAACCATAATCATATATTAGAAATGCTAGTATAATTTTTAATTAATATGCACATTTATATTCATAATACACTATGAATTAACATATTGTATATAACCATTGATTCTTGTGATTATAGGTATGTTATATTGATAATAATACCTGCTCACAATGAATTGGTAAGACATAGGGCTCCTTGTCTTCTGGTAGGTACCTCAAGGAATCTATAGAAAATAGCCCACTATGGGTATCATGTCTTCGCATCCTCTCAAATGCCTCATACCATTTACATTTAAAAATACAACATTTGCATTAGAGAGAATTTGAGGTAAAAAATGGGCCTCAAAAGGACCAAAATGTACTATAAAAATCAACCAATTACATTCTAGTAGATGACAACATCCCCCATGGTTGATGTGGCATTGCATGAGTTAAGAAAGTTTATTTGTCACATTTTCTATGGTGGATGAAAACCCATAGTTAACCAAGGTAGTGGTACAAGTACTTTTAAGTCATAAAGTAAAGTACTCACAATAAAAGT
>LPNX010269385.1:18048-137447 GCA_001517045.1 Pseudotsuga menziesii | reverse complement strand
ATGATGTTGATGGTGGTGATGATGATGATGATGATGATGTTCATGATGTTGATGGTGATGATGATGAGGATGAGGATGATGATGTTCATGATGTTGATGATGTTGATGGTGATGATGATGATGATGATGATGATGATGATGGCAATGATGGCAATGGTGATGATGATGATGATGATGACGATGGTGATGATGAAGGTGATGAAGATGATGATGATGAAGATGATGAAGATGATGTTGATGGTGATGGTGATGGTGAGGATGAGGATGAGGATGAGGATGAGGATGAGGATGATGATGAGGATGATGAGGATGATGATGATGAAGGTGATGATGATGAGGATGATGATGATGATGTTCATTATGTTGATGGTGATGATGATGATGAATGATGATGATGTTGATGATGTTGATGGTGATGATGATGATGATGATGATGATGATGATGTTCATGATGTTGATGGTGATGATGACGAGGATGAGGATGATGATGTTCATGATGTTGATGGTGATGATGATGATGATGGCAATGATGGCAATGGTGATGATGATGATGATGACAATGGTGGTGATGAAGGTGATGAATGTGATGATGGTGATGATTATGAAGATGATGGTGATGGTGATGATGATGATGATGATGATGATGAGGATGATGATGATGATGTTGATGATGATGATGGTGATGATTATGCTAAGGATGATGAAGGTGATGATGATGATGATGATGATGACAATGACGACGATGGTGATAATGTTGATGATGATGATGATGGCAATGATGGCAATGGTGGTGATGATGATGATGACGATGGTGATGATGAAGGTGATGATGGTGAATATGATGATGATGAAGATGAACATGATGAAGATGATAATGATGATCATGGCGATGTTGATGATGATGATGATGGTGATGATGATGTTGATGATGAGGAGGAGGATGATGATGATGATGACAACGATGGTGATGACGATGATGTTCATGATGATGATGAAAACGATGGTGATGATGATGTTCATGATGTTGATGGTGATGATGATGATCATGTTGATGATGATGATGATGATGATGGTGATGATGAAGGTGATGATGACAATGAGGATGAGAATGATGATAATGATAATGAGGATGAGGATGATGATAATGATGATGGTGATGGTGATGATGATGATGATGATGATGATGATGATGATGATGAGGAAGGTGATGATGATGATGACGATGATGAAAATGGTGATGATGATGAAGATGATGAGGAAGGTGATGATGATGATGATGATGACAATGGTGATGATGATGAAGATGATGAGGAAGGTGATGATGATGATAATGATGACAATGGTGATGATGATGAAGATGATGAGGAAAGTGATGATGATGATGATGATGACAATGGTGATGATGATGAAGATGATGAGGAAGGTGATGATGATGATGATGTTGATGACGACGATGGTGATGATGATGAAGATGATGAGGAAGGTGATGATGATGATGATGTTGATGACGACGATGGTGATGATGATGTTCATGAAGTTGAATATGATGATCATGTTAATGATGATGATGAGGATGAAGTTGAAGATGATGATGAACGCTATTTTTGCTTTTACAAAATGCACACACAGTTTGTCTCCACATAACACACATGTGTTTTGTTTCTATATAACGTGTACGCGTTTTGGCTAGTTAAATCGCGCTCGCGTATTGTTTAAATTCAAAAATTTATTCCCTCCAAATGATAAGGCCGAGCCTCCACCCATGCTTTCATGGAATTCCTATGCCTATGTGTCTGCTTTGTACTTTGCTTAGGATTCAACATGCCTGTGCCTTGGAGTATGATCAACCATGGCTAATTCAACATTATATCCAAATTTTTAATATGCTCGTGTTTAGCAGTTCGTCTGATTATGCTGCACACCTCCATTTTTTATGAGATTTTAGAAACAGATATGGTTTTTTTTGCAGATTCTAAATATGTAAATTTTAACAAGAATACATAATTTTTTCTATTTTTTTCTTATTTATCTTTTGTCATCACTCCTCAACTCAAAAAACACACTGGTAGTGTTTCGTCCATATCTCTTTCGTTTCTCAACCATTTAAAAAAAAATTGTATGGGGCACTAAAGAACACCAATCTCTACATGTTATAAAAAACCCATTTCCAAATAATTACATTAAGACATTCAAACACTGCACCCACAAATGATGTACCGTTTTCGAGGTTTGATCTCTTAGATAATTTTAAAAAATATTAAAAAAAATATTTTTATTATTGGAAAAATAGTCGTGCACTAGTCCTATATGTTCTCTATATGTATGCCGGTTTTCGTAAGTTTATTCCATCATTTAGACACTCAGACGCTGCACCTACAAAAACATATACCTTATAATTTGTCACAAAAATAAAAAGTGCCTGTTAAAATTTATCTAACTTTAGATAGTTAACACCATTTTCAATAGAAAAAAAATATATTTGGAAAGGTCATTCAATTTCCTACATTTCTTGTGTTTTACTGATCGCAAGATTCATTGTATAAGTGTCTCAAAATATCCATGCAAGTTGATGGATGTCTGTGTTTTCAGTTTTGTATTGCATCTAACATGCCAAAAGAGACCCTCAACTTCTTGCACACACCCATAAGTGTCAAAACCCCAAAATTTCCAAAAAATTTAAAATTTTTTAAAGTACATATAATTTCAATAATGCAGTCACTAACTGTTTGATTAGTTATCTGTTATCGAAATTAATTATTCATTGGTTATGTTTAGCAGTAGAATAGTTCTTTTTAGTTTATTGATTTTGTTCTTTTTGTGACCAGACAAAAGAGACTGTCATGTAAAAACTGGGCTTACTTAGCTTTCGAGCTAATGTAGAGAGTTCTTCCTGTTTTTACAGATTACAGGTACGAAGCTTCGAGCGCTGCTTAAAGAAATTTTAAAAGCATTTGAATATAGGATTGTCGCAAACATTGAATTCAGTAAAGTAAAAGATACTTAAACAAAATTCCAGTATTCAAGGTATAATCATTTCACTGCTTCTATTCTTTTAATTCTTAAGGAACATAGAAAGTGGTTTGGCAGTGATAGTTGCAACTGTTTTCTTTTTAGTCATTGAATACTATAATCCTTAAAGCTTCAGAATTGTTTCACGTCTACCATGATTGTCAACTGTGAGAATAAATATTCTAAATCATTCTTACAGGTAGAAAAATAAAATCAAGGTCTACATTTGGTTGTCCATCTTACTAAACTATACCATGTTTGAAAGAGTACCACACAGTTCTAAAGAACTTCAGTATCAAATTCTTACTTTTCATTGCTCTCCAGTTTGAGGAAATTACAAACTCATTACATACTACTGTCAAATGAACGAGGCTAGTATTAAAGGTTTTTAAATTCCTCTCTGCTATAATTACTTGGGAAAAATAAAGGTCTATTAGAATCAATAACAATATTCAAATCTCAAGAAAATCTTTAAGCCTTTAGAGACCTGTATACTTTCATACAACCTGCTAGTTCCATACTAGAATCATTCTTAGAAAGTGACTACCATAATTATAGATTTATCTATCATGGTTAGCTTAAGAAATTTGAAGAATTTCTTTTTATCACTTAATAATATCTTAGCTTGATTTTTTAATAAGATTGGCTAAATAAACAATGGCCAAAACTACGAACAAACTGAGTCATAGTATAAATATTGTTACTTAACAAGTCTATGAGTTGTCTTTAAAATTCACATTCTATCCTCTTTACCATTAAGGTCTCCTTAACTCCTTTATAAAAACAACTATAGTTGATTTAATAATATATCTTCTTGGGGTACTTACCATCACTAACATATCCAGGTAGTTGCAAGTAAGTAAATTTATTACTAAGAGAGTAACCTTACTCCTCTTCTCTTAAGCCACACATTATAAGGCCCTTAACATTTTATAACTATAACATTTGATGATATTGTTGTAATGCAAGGAGTTCTAGTTATGATAAAGTGAAGAAATATACTTTGGATTGTAACACAATAAGCATAAACATAAAGTCGTAAGTGTACTCATCCCTTTGATGATTACTCATAAGTTCTATTTGTAACATGATTATACAGGTTCCAAAACTACGTTTACCATGCACTTTGCGTAACTTTGGATATGTCAAATGATTGAAATCATTTGGAAATGCTGGAATTATTGGAACTATATGAAACTACCCACATTGTGGAAAATAATTTACGTGGTACCATGGCCATTCCTGAACCATGCCTTGGGTTGTTAAAAGGCTGCAGTCAAACCCTAACTCCGTCATTCTTCTTTTGCCTTCGGGCAGTTTCTGTTCTACTGCGATTCTCCTCAGAGCGCTATTGTTATTGCTGTGTGACAGCCTCCCCATCGTTGTTCTTTCTTGTAGGTTCGTCCACTTCCTGTAGAGAGGTGCTATCGTGACGTTGTTTGGGTTTTCAAGAAGGCTGATGAGCATATTTAGGTTTTCTTCTTCCCTACCGATTCCTTGTTCAAACCCTCGACTGCAATTTCCTCCTCCATCATGAGTGTTGAGGTATTCCTTGAGACAGTGTTGTATGTGTGCTGCGCAGTTGATCCTTTCCTCCCTTTCTGCAGTAGGTGTTCTTACGGGAACTCATGGGTGCTTTGCAGATAGATGGTGGTCACACTTACCCAAATTTTCTGGTAAGAGGACTGTCAATCCAAAAATCCATTCATTGATTTATTTTAGTGTTAATATATTTATTTCCAACAGTTTTTTTTAATGAATCCTTTTACAGGTCGACTCTTCCTCAGGTTGGCTGTGCGAGATTACAACAGCAAAAATGAGGTTTACGGGTAAGCCTAGTTTTTAACCATGGCCATTACTATTTGCTTGGTCCATCTGGAACAAATTGGTTTCGTTTCCAAAATTGTCACCCTTGGGGTTTCAGTTTGCTTGTTACTTTCTTTTGTTGTTTTTATAGCAATTAGAGAGGCCTTTGAGCTGCGTAATGAGGCTTTAGTTCAGGCTGTAACTGTAATTTAGTTCCGCTGTGAGAAAACTTGGAGAAGCCGTGGCTTAAGAAGTCTTTCAGACTCTTTGCTTGGCTTGACTGTGTAAAAGTTAAGTTAATGAATAACTTGGAAAACAAAGGGTTTTGAAACCCTCGACCTTTTTTTAAAAACTGTTAGTTTTCTTTTTGTACTTACAGGGTTAAAACCCTAACTTAATACACAAGTTGTTAATAGTCCTTTCAGTTATCTTAAGCTTGCTGTGCCTTGTTGTTATTATATTTCTTATTTTTCTTACTTGTATTATAATAACAATAACCTGTGAGCTCAGCTGCAAAAGTAAATTTACATGATCTTGGAATTTTATTCTGGGTTAATATATCTCCATAAGTTATTTTGGTTATTTTGTATTAAATAAAACGACTTAGTAGAATGAGCATACTGTAGCTCCATTTGTTAATTTGTATTTATGGCGAAGTACTTGAGTAACTAACAGTTACTCTCTTTTCAAGTACAAAATTTATGCATTAAACTTGTAATATTAAATTGACTAGATTCCCCATAATACTATATCGGTACATAGTGATTTTAATTTACATTCATTGTTAATACCATACATATAATAAAATGAATATTTGATAAATATCATACCTTATGTATCAGTACTATTATTCTTGTAATTAATTACACTTAGTTACTTTTATCTGAGAGAGTTGGAATTGTTTTCCTTAGTTATTATCCTGCACTATAATAATTTTATATTTTTATTGCAGTAAAAATATATATCTGTTATAACCCGCCTTTTAGTATAGAATTTAATTTCAGTTGAAGTCTAAATTATAACCTAATACATTGTTCTATTATATATATATTAGAGCTGTGTTATAAATGTTAAATATTGTTAACTGCATTCTTATTTAGTCATAAACACAAAATAAATTTATTATTTATCTATTGTGTTGTTACATTTTCTATATTCTGTAATATCTTATTTTACATAACCAGTTAACAAATATATGATTTATTTATAATGGAACTAGTCTAATTTCTCCTTAGTTAGTATGTTACCCAGTTAATCCTTTTTTTTTAGAATTAAAACTACAGTTGCATATATGGTTTATAAATGACTAAATAAGACAGAACATCAAAGAATGACCTAAATACTTATGTATGTGTTCTTTTGGATAAGAATCCTGATAAGAACTGAAATGCCTGTAGGATAACTTCGAAAAACTAATTACTTTGTCTTTCCAGCATATCGAAGTTAAATTCTTTAATAACATGAAAATAACAAAAACATTATAAGGTTTTAAAACCGTAGGTAAACCTAGTTTGACTTTTCTTTAATACCACTATTAAAATCTTCTATCTATTCTTTTCAAATAACAGAATTACTGAGAATGAAGTACTGTAGGAGGAAAAAGTTTATCTATGAGCCTAAACAGCTGTTAGTAAAACAATACTTCCTTCTGATAATAAAATAAGAAACAATCTACCAATTTACAATCTCATCATGCTATCTTTACTATAATTTACCCCTGTGCTGGAGTACTATCTGGTGAAACCCAGGTGTGGAAAAACACTGTGGATCTTTATTCTTCAACAACAATTTCTATTATTTCTATCTAAGAACATTTACATTACTAAACCAGCAAAGCCTTTTCATCAAATATACAACGTAACATTCAAACATTCACAGTTACTAAAAACATAAACAGTTAAGTGTTAGAACCTGTTTAAACTATGGACAACAATAGCAATGGGAGGCCGTTCCTCCCTACCACCTCCTGGAGAGCGCTCAAACAGCGTCTCCTCAGGACCCCCGAGCTTTCTCTGGTCTCCCTGGCTGGAACTAGGTGCAGCAAATTCGGATACTAGTCTTCAAACTCAATATTAACCCAGAACTTGTCAGTAAGTTCTCCCAGCTAAAAAGCTGTAATAAACCAAGTTATTGCAGCAATCCTCTCAGACAACTTCCTTACTGTTTTTCCCCCTTTCCTCAATGAATTTCCTAAATAACATTCACCTGAATGAATTCTCCCTGGAAAATATCTGAGTAGCCCCAGCTCTCTTCATTGAGTACTTTTAAAAGATTGCCTAGGTCTTTTTGGGTTAATTGTCATTTAATGAGCCACCTGCTCTAATCCCACTTTCTTGGGGGATCATGACCCCAAATATAGGGAAGTTTCCACCTGCAACTTAGGAAGTGTTTGACGATGCTACCACTTGTATTTTGCCCTCCACCTAGTTCCATCCACCAGTTTGACCAGTAACCTCTTTTTAATAGCTCTCCCATGCTGTTGTCTCCACAATTTATTTATTAATAATAAAATATTCTGAATTACATTCCATTTCTGTTGACTCTGTTGAGTCATCAGTTCCTACTTAGCATTAAACTTAACATAATTTCTTAGGAATATAATTAAAACAATTAACATCATTTACAAAATTGGGGTATGTGACAATAAGACATCGGTTTTGTGGAGGAGTGCATCAACACTAAGGCATAGGTTGTAAACTCTTTCATTATTTATCAATGCAAAGTTGGTTTTCCTCCCATATAACTTGTCATGTATAATGTTTCATATTTATTATTGGATTCCTTAGTCACCAATATATATCTATAGATAATACTTTGGTACTCTTGATCTTTTGTGTTTGATGTGTTTTTGCAGGTATCTTCTTGGAGACCTTTTGCCATAGGTGAAGGACCACATCAATCTTTGAAGATTGTATTCCAAGTGTCTATAGTTTCTAGGAGAAGTATATCAGCCTTGTTGTAACTTATTTGTTCTGGATATGAACCATTCATACAAGAGGAACAACTTCTATCCGCAGAAGGTGCAAAATTCCTGACAACAAATCTCGCGACTCCGCTGGGGAAGATCTTCAACGGATCTGATCTTCCTTAGCCTTTGAACACTTGTCCAAATCCAAGCTCCAGCTTCTCATCATTTTAGTCGGATCTACCATCTGACCTAGTTGGATTTTGAGTTGATATCGTCATATCCCTTCAGATATGAGCCATCCTGACCTTCTATGCTCTTTATTACTATTGATTTATCATTTTTGATGCTGGTTTGCCAAATTTTGACTTTGTTTTTTTGCTCTTATTATGTTTTGGATACTTGCAGGGAACTGCATTTGTGCAGTGAGAAAAAAGCGGTGCCATCGCCTGTGAGTAGTTAGCAAGAAGCGGTGTCCCCACCTGAGAGCAGTTAGTAGGAAGCGGTGCCTCCTCAAAACCACTCTGTCAATAACCTTCTGCAAGCAGTGTCGGGTAGGTTTTCTCCAGACCTCTGTTTTTCAAAATTTTGAAAAGAAATTTGTTGGTTTTTGGATTTTTTCTCTTCAACTAGCATTGTCCAGGCTTGTTTGCAAATACCTGAGTGGTCAAATATGAAATTTTTGATGCGATAAATGCTTGTTTGTTAAAATCAAAAGGCTAGGTTAGGTTCATCGTTGTTACTGCTTGTAAGTTTGGTTATTTTAAAATGAGTGCTTCAAAAGCTTTATCTCAATTAGATCTCTGCATGTTATTGGATAATACTGAAAAGAAAGACTTGTTTAATCGGTTTGTTTGTTTCCATTTTTTCGTTAAGATAGTGAAGGATTTATTTTGACTCTAAAAAAAGAAATTTGTTTGGTTGAGATTCATTTATATTGTTATTTGAGGGTGAATTGTTGGATCTCTGATTAGCCTCATAAGCTTTCAGATCTCCATTTTTCTTCCCTTTAGTTCATATTTTCATCTCACCAAAAGAAAAAAAATTGGTAGTTTTAAATTTGATCTTTTGAGTTCAATAGAAAAATTGAAAAAATATTCAATATGCCTTTGTATGCTTCTTCTCTTTCTTCTTAGAAAATAGATCTTACCCTATTTGCTTGCTTTCAAAAGATTTGATTTGAAGAAGTGTTGTTTTCTTGTTTTCTCGGAAAAGAATTGTTTGGTATAGTTGTTTGGGAAAGTTTTGGTCTCAAAGAAAAATTGAAAAGAAAAATATTCTCTCTCCTTCCCGTAATTAGGCATAATCTGAATGGTAAAGTGAATGAACATGCATCTCATACTTGCATGGTTTTACTTTTTTGGTCAAAATCTCATGTGTTCACCTAACTCTCCACTTTAAAATTAACGGTAGTTATAGGTCTAAAAATTGTATAGAAATTTGAGTGATAGGTTAGAGACGTGTTCGGGTGTCGTTAAACGTAGGAGCTATCGTTACTCATCCACACTACAACCCGGGACTCACGCGGTTCTTCCACGTACCGTCGGTATATTGAACAAACTTTCACGTACCCTTCAGGTATATAGAAAGGTACTTCATGTACTTGAATGTATATCGAAAGGCCCCTTGTGAATAGTTGTGGATTAGACAACACTACTACCGATTTGAGCTCCCACGCAGCTTGCATATATCGGGAGATCCCACTAGGATACCCTATCCATATGAGAAAAACCCTCTGGCCGTCTTGTGTGGAGCAATACACTGAAAATAGCATTCGGGGAGATTACTATGCACGTACCCTTGTGGTATATCACAAGTTGCACCTACTTGACAATCCTAGTGAGATATCAACTATTTGAGCTCCTCCTATCATTTAAGTTTGCTTTTTGGCCTGCAGCTTGAGTAGGAGAAATTTTTGTGCGTATTCTTATTTTTGAGACCCTAGATTAGTTTAGTAACTCATACCAATCTGGATGAGTTTTAGTTGAGACGATCCAGAAGGAATCAGGGATTGCCACCCGATTTTCCTCCTGTTACGGGATAAAGTCCAATGGAAGCCATCGACCATGGAGCTGCAACTACTTCCCATGAGGAAGAAAATATAGTTGTAGAAAGTGGAGACCAATTCACTTCTTATATTTATCCCTTGGTTCAATAGCCTCCTATGGATGATACTTCTTTTCATCCGCATATGGAAGGTCGTACCAATAGTATTGCTCCACCTAAATATGGCCCAGATGCTCTATTTTAGAGAACTTCCATTAGTCAAGACATTTCCTCATTCGAGGTTAATAGAACCTCTCTTGAACAGAATTCTCCAGATGAAGAAGAATATAGACAAATCCAAGCATCAATTCATCACGCACGAGATTTTCAAGAGAGAATGCAAAGGATAGACAGAGTTTTGGCCACACCTGCACTACATATTGAAACTATATCAGCTAGATTACCCCATAATACAGATCCTTGGACTGTGGCTGAAATTAAACCTTCTTCTGATGGTCATCCAGCATATGGTGAGACTTCTCACAATCCTGGTCAAACCTCCAATTTTGCTCTTGCATTTTTAAATTCTAGGTTTGTCTCTAGTCACCCCATACTTTTTATGGCTGGGGGGAAACCTTCAATTCCACTAGTGTCTGTACCTTCTGACACTGTGGGAAACCCTTGGTATGACCTATGTTACCCACTAATGGAATTGTTACTAATAATAGGAAAACCTCTACTGTAGGACAATCCACAGTATATGTCTCTCCCACCAACACAAATGTGGTAAACCCTCCTTCAAGTTCAGGTCAGCCCTCGATGGAACAACCTATAGTTCATCAACCCTCATAGGGTTATGGTTACCCAACAAATCAAATGCCTGTAGGGAACATGAATTATCAACCTACCCCTATAGGAATGTCTTACAATGGAATTCCATACCTTAGAATGCATCTACACTGTGGGGGAAACCCAACTGGTATTACATGCTGATGATGGGAGGAATACCTATTCATACTACTGGAAGTGCCTGAGGACCACCTTACAGAGGTCCTCCCCCTAGAGGGCCCAATGGTCCTCCTCCTAGTGGTCCTGGGAGTCCTGGTGTTCCTCCTCCTAGTGGTCCTTGGGGTCTTGACGGTCCTCCTCCTAGTGGTCCTGGATGTTCTGGTGGTCCTCCTCCTGGTGGTCCTGGTGGCCCTCCTCTTGGTGGTCCTCCTCCTAACGGTCCTAATGGTCCTGGTGGCCTTGGAGGCCCTAATCCTAATGTTCCTAATGGTCCTGGTGGCTATAGCGGCCCTAACCCTGGAGGTCAATCTTTGGGAAGTACATCATCTCATTAAATATTTCAACAACTTGTATATCAGTCAACCTACGACCCTACTAGTGGTTACATGCCTTATCAATATTACCAGTATGTGGAACCCAATCGTCAGTTACCTTTCCTAGCAAGTTTGGACTTACCCGATTTGTCCAAGTTGATTAATGACCCCATTAAACACAACCCTTCATGGCCTACTATTCCAGTAAAGTTGCCATCGGACATTCCAAAATTCGATGGTAAGCAGGGGGATGATCCCAAAAATCATGTTATGAATTTCCATCTATGGTGTTCATCAAACTCCTTGGTGGATGATTATATTTGATTAATACTCTTCCAACGTACTTTGATCAGTATGGCCATGAAGTGGTATATTGAACTTCCACGACATTCGTTTGTGTATTTTAGTGCATTGGCAACTGTTTTCCTCACACACTTTCAACTACCCATTCATTATGAAACGGGTACATAAATTTTGACCTCTCTGCATCAAAACACCTCCACACACATATCGGATCATATCCATAAGTGGAGAAGACGGAGAAGGATCATTAAAGCTCTTATCCCATACCAACTCTTAGCTTATTGGTTTACAAAGTCTTTGTTGCCACCCATTTCCCGAGATGTGGCTATGGGTGGTGCTATCATATAAGAGCAGGCGATCAGTCGCACTCAGTATCTAGATTTGGTGTATTCCCAATCCAAAACTTTGTATGAACTTATTCCTCAAGCTCCTTGTCCCAGCACAGACCTGGCTAAGCCACCTGCAGAAAATCCTACCGATGGGGTTATCAGTTCAATCCAGACCCCGTCAATGACTAAATCTGCCAAGCAACCCAGTGCTTCACGTACTGCTCCTTCTAATCCTATGGTTTCGAACGAGGTGAATGCTATTCAAAGTACACAATCATCTGATAATAAGAAAAAGGGAAAAGGTAAAAATAAAAAACCCAAAAACCAACAGGAAAATCCCAAACCTATGGCCCCGGAGAATGACAATAAAGGAAAAAGGAAAGCCAAATATCCCTGCATGTTGTGTGGTGGCAATCATTTCACAAAGGAATTCCCTCGCCGTGATGAAATTAACAAGTTTTAAAAATTAACCCCACACCAACAATTCTTACTTTCCCTTTCCTTCTCAACAACAACTGATTGACCATATGTCCAATCAAGGAAATTCTGGTCCTTCATAGGAATTTCGAATGATGTCATCGGAAACTATTAGTTTAACAACTCGTAGTCAGTCATATGACAAACCTGAAGAGAAGAAAAATTAAAATCCCTCTCCAGATAAAGCTCCTCTCACTGGCTCTCTCGCATCCTCGTCTAATGATACTCTAACTATCAAGAAACCTAATCTCGACATGATTTTGTGTCCTCCCAAGAGTACTCTTAGAAAGTCTATTTTTAATCCCAATGCTCGAGTTGCACAGTTCTATAATGTTGTTGA
Source organism: Pseudotsuga menziesii (assembly GCA_001517045.1). Taxonomy (NCBI): domain Eukaryota; kingdom Viridiplantae; phylum Streptophyta; class Pinopsida; order Pinales; family Pinaceae; genus Pseudotsuga; species Pseudotsuga menziesii. Next base: position 124,970 of record LPNX010269385.1, on the reverse strand, counting down.
ACACCTTGCTCAGGCACCGTGTGCAATGTCTACCTTAGAAGTACTCTAAATCTATCCTACACAACGCAAAAACTTGTTAACTGGCTCAGGAGCCCTAGACCTAGATAACACAAATTTGATCCATTTTAACCTGGAAAACGACAAATCTAGACTACCTCACCAAATCGCTTTTCAGATCATAACAAAAGTAGTTGGGAAAAACATCTTTAGGACTATTCTAGATGAAGGTGCTTCAACCTCAGTTTTGTCTCTATCCTATTGGAAATCCATTGGCTCTCCCAAGCTTGCAAAATCACTGATGAACCTAAGAGCCTTTGATGGCAAAGGTTTCCAACCCCGTGGTCTCATGCCAGCACTTTCAGTTGAGCTGGGGGGAAAAAATATTTCCATTTAGGTGGAAGTAGTGGATGCCCTGTTAGACTGCAATCTTCTCCTAGGAAGAAATTGGTTTTATGCTATGACTGCTATCGCTTTGACAGTATTTAGAATGCTCTAGTTTATGCATTTGGGAAATATTATGACAATTAATGAACTTGATTTCTATACGCCGGATGTTACTACCCCTACGACAAATAACATCCCTATGCTAGGTCATTCCCCTCCTCCTTATCAGTTGATTGGGGTAGGTATGCTAAAGGACTCTACCCTTATGGGTGTATTCCCATCAACTCCTTCTAGCACAGAGATGACAACTGTCAATATGATCTCCTCATTTGGCTATGATCCCAAGGGTAAGAAATTTGTTGAGTCATCCTCCCACAACCCACATGAATCAGTTTATCATGCTATCCAATCCATTTCTAATGACCATAAAGATGATCTTCATCTTGTGGCTTTACATCCTTACCACCTACCCTATTGGTTATAACCCTCTCTTCCTACTCTAGATTATCTCTCCTAGACTTTTTCGTTAGAGGAAACTATCATGGAGATTATGAGTATGAATGAATCAGTATGGGAGGATCATCATCAAAGATCCTCATTCTTCCCCAACACCAGTTCGATAGATAATGATTTTGTATCTCTCTTAGGTACTGATATTGTCAACATTCTGCAAACACATGTGTTGTTGCAAGATTATGAATCTAAAGGAAATCTATGCAACATCACCAAGACAACTCCAATCGACATATCGGTCAAGCCTGGAACTATTGAACATGTTCACATTGGGAAGAGATTTTCAATAGAAGAAACTGAAGAATATAGAGCACTTTTCAAGGAGTTCCGAGATATTTTTTCTTGGTATTATGAAGAAATGCCTGGGATAGACCCATCTATCATGGTCCATGAAATCAAAACCTATCCCACAGCCAAACCGGTCAGGCAGAAATTGCGTTAAGTCCATCTCTGGAAGGCAGCGCTATCAAAGCCGAAGTCTAAAAACTTCTGAAGGAAGGATTCATCTATCCTGTACCCCTGATGGAATGAGTATCTAACATCATTCCTATGAACAAAAAGTAAGGAACCATTAGAGTCTGTATCAATTTCAGAGACCTGAATAAAGCTTGTCCAAAGGACAATTTTCTGACTCCACACATTGATCATATTATCGACAACTGTGCCTGAAGTGTCATCTTCTCATTCATGGATGGAATTTCTGGCTATAATCAGATTGAGATATTTCTCGTTGATCAGCACAAGATGGAATTTATATTCCCATGGGGAACCTTCACCTATAGGAAGTTACCTTTTGTCCTCAAGAACGCTGGAGCCACATTCCAACGTGCTATGTCCTATGCATTTCACAATATTAAAAACATCATGGAGCTGTACCTCGATGACCTCCCTGCGCATTCACAGCAACGAGAAGACCATCCTCAACATCTTAGAGACATTTTCCTGAGATTTCATCATTATAATATATGGCTGGAGCCACACAAATGTGTTTTTTGCATTGAGACAATATGTCTCTTAGGATTCATGGTTTCTAAGGATGGCATCCATATTGATCCATTGAAGATTGCTACTATACTCTCCCTACCTGCCCCAACCAACATCCTTGAGCTCCAAAGTTTGCAAGGGAAAGAAAAATTTCTTCGTCATTTTGTATGTAACTTTGCTAAGAAAATGCACGGTTATATGCGTCTCCTCAAGAAGGACACTCCATTCTTTTGGGATGACTAGGCCTAGTGATCCTTTGATAATATTAAGCACACTTTGACTCATTCACCCATGATACACCCCCCAAACTATTCAAAGGAGTTTCTCTTATATCTTGCTACCTCTACTACTACCATCGGAATGGTTTTATCCCAAGAGGATCAGAACGACCAAGAACATGTGATATACTACTCTAGTAAGAATCTTCTCGATTCTGAAACTCGATACTCACATGTGGAGAAGCTAGCATTAACTACAGTCATTGTTGTCAAAAAATTTCATCATTACATTTTGCTTCGCACTACCACGGTATTTGCAGACCAGAACCCTATGTACTACATCCTGACTCATCAGGTTGTAGGGGGGAAATAATCCCATTGGATGGTCATCCTGGAGGAGTTTGACGTTGAGTTTTACAAAGCTACTTCAAAGAAATCATTGGTTTTTGCAGAGCTGATGTGTGACCTTCCCTCTAATTGGATGGATTCTGAGCCCAATGATTCATTCTCAGATTAAATTTATGTTCCTAATAATCACGACTGACCCGTGGTATGGAGATTTAATCATTTATCTCCAGACACAAAGATTTCAGCCCAATTTGTCTCATGATGATCATCGCTGCATCCGTCACCATGCAAAATAATACCTTATCCTGAATGATACATTGTATAGGTGTGGTATAGATTCCATTATCCAATTATGCCTCACCCATGAAGAGGTTGAATAGGTTCTCAATGACTGCCACTCTGGAGCATGTGGTGGTCATCTTTCTGGGATGGCTACAGCCCACAAAATCCTTTGCCCTGGCTATTTCTAGCCCTCAATATTCAAATATTGTCACGAGGCTGTTAAGAAATTCCTACCCTGCCAACATTTCTATCCAAAAAAGTGCACCCACCCAGCTCCGCTACACCCCATCATTGCCGTTGGCCCTTTTTCCAAATGGGGGATAGATTTTATGCATTGTAAGCCTACCTCAGCCGAGTAGCATCGTTACATCATTGTAGTGATGGATTATTTCACTAAATGGACTGAGGCTATGCCTACATATGCAGAGGATGGTAATAATATCATCCTCCTCCTATTTATTCACGTAATATCTACGTTTGGAGTTACATGGTCCATAGTCACTGATCACAGATCACATTTCCGGAATCATATGATGGCAGAGTTAAGTGCCAAACTGGGTTTTTTCCATGAAAACTCAACTCCCTATTATTTGCAGGCTAATGGTCAAGTCGAGGCCATTAACAAAGTCTTAAAAAATATGTTGTGTTGGATGGTTAGATATCATAAATACAACTGGCACCAAACTCTCTTTTTCTCTCTTTGGGCTTATAGGACTTCAATGAAAACAACGACTAGTTTTACACCTTTCTAGTTAGTTTATGGACTAGAAGCTGTCCTACCTATTCAGTGCCAGATTCCATATTTGAAACTTGCCATCGAACTTCTCCCCAATACTTCCATCGAGGAAGAAATATTTCTATATCTAAACAACCTTGACGAAACTAGACGAGATGCTTCCTTAGTCAATGAGGCACATAAGAAATGCATCAAGGACCAGTATGAAAAATCTATCCAACCTCGTGTATTTAATGAAGGTGACCTAGTTCTAAACTATGATCAGAAACATGATAAACTAGGAAAAGGGAAGTTCAGATCAATGTGGTACGGTCCTTTTATCGTTTCCAAGGTTTTAGAGAAAGGAGCCTATGAGCTTGTAAATTATGACGGAATCCCCTTCGGGAAACCTTACAATGGGTTGTACCTGAAGAGTTACTATGCTTAGAGCACTTGTGTATGGTACCTTGTATATATGTACATTTTTTACTTTCAGTGTGTTTTAGTATTTTCAATATGGTTTTGAGTTTAATGTCCAAACTGTTTATACCATGTTTTGGCTATGCAGATCGGATGGCATTCTATGGCTTCGCTGATGGTGCTTATCTTCATACCCTGAACCTTGCTTCAGCTGCTTGGGTTATGTATTCCCCTGCACATGACTTAGTTAGTTCAGGAGTGGTTTTTATGGGTCCAGCTACCAACAACATCACCAAGTATCAGGAAGTAATAGCTCTACTGACTGAAGATGCATCTCAGGACATTCATGATTTGGTAGTATTCATGGACTCGCAGTTAGTGGTTTGTCATTTGAACCATGTCTATGCCATCATAAATCCCATACTCCTCCATCTCTTTCAAAGAGTGCATCTACTGGAAAGGTCATTTGAAGTTATTACTTACAAGCATATCCCTAGGGAAGACAATGCAGTTGTTGATTTGTTAGCAAACTATATCCTAGACTAGTATATTGCTCATTCATAACATGAAAATGAAACATGGTTCATCATATTGTAAATAAAGAGTAGATAGCANGTTTTTACAAAAAATGGTTACAAGACTTCATCTAAAGCACAGTAGCTTTTAGGAAATTACAACATCATACAAAATACTGAAGTTGTCTCAGCTTTCAGTAATACATCATGCAGAACATCATATAGTGATGGTCATGGTAACACATGACATCCCATACTAATCTACCTAGCAGTCGGCTGAAACGGCCTGGCACTCCTGCAGTGTGCCTCTGGTACCTCATCGAGAGGTCATCAATATCTGCATCTGGTATGTCCAAGGTTAACCTCTCCAGGTTCTCCTCTAACTCTCCCAGCTGGTCATCACCTCAGTGAACAAACTGAGCTCCCGCTTGCCTATCCATTAGGGATGATCCCCTACGTCGTGTGGCACCAACATCTACATGAGAAAATTTATGTCTTGTAATTGCTCATAAAAAACATTAAAACATGAAAATTGAAAAACAAAATCAACATTTTAGAGTCTTCTTTCTTACCGATGTCTCCCCACTATGCATTGGGTGGAAATGGTAGGTCAAGGTCACTTCTGAAGTCAGTACCCACATATGCATAATCCTTGATCATGAAGATTTGGTCCTCCAACCAGAGAAAAAATCCAACATCATACTTCAATTGGCTCTGCCGCCTCTCGTACGAGCCATAAGCTCTACCCACCTCAACTTACGGGGGTCTTTGGGCCTCATATCTGTAAACATCACTTGGGGCCTCATGTGGGGCACCCACTCGAAAAATAAACAACATAAAATGGATCCATAGCCGAACTGTTTCAATTCCCCTTGTTAACATTTAGTTAGTTGGTCCTTGAAAACCAAAAGCAGTTCCTCTGCCCAGTTAAAGAAAGTGGGTGCCATAGCTTCTATGGCATACAATAAATGCACCCTGGAGTCCTATTGAGGCCCTTGGCTTCCTTCCAACCTCTACATAGTGAAAATAACAGTGCGTAGTGTATCATCCACCACTGCCTTTATGGGGATATTCTTCCCCAACATCCTAGTACCAGGCACACAGTAATGGTTTATCATCTCCTGGGTGGTCACATCCCCTCCTTGGGAACCAGTCAATGATACTTGAGCACCCTGTCTAGAAAATCCTATCAAAAAGTAGACGTTTTCTACCTCTATGGTCAATATATGAGGTCCAATCTCAAAATACTGTTGTTCAGGGTTCCACATGTGCAATATATGCTCTAGCAAGTGCTCATGAGATATCATACTTAGAGTACGAAAAAAATTCAAGAGGCCACGACCTCTCAAAGTAGCAATGCACCTGCATTTCCCTTAGCCAGGGCATCATCATTGTCATGTTGTCATTCTTTCCATATAACCATTTTTTACTGGATAAAAAATGCCAAAAACACCAAATGAGCTAGTCAAACTCATATTCAATCATTAAAATCATTAAAGAAATTTTATTTTGGATTTCCCACTTAGTTTTCCAACCTCATGGCCGAGAACTCCTTTCCTCTGTGTACACAGATTGGTGGCACCGCCCGAGTGATATTGAACAGGGGAGGTTTCTATAGGGCACTGCTTGGCCCATCAAAGAACAGGAGTGGTACACGCAATTTGGTTTTAGGGCTTGTTCAAAGACCCTTGAAACCCTAGCCAAAGAAAAAATGAAAATGATAAAGTGGAAGAACAAGGTGCTAGCATCTACCTGGCTCTAACGGTACTCGAAATGAACGGTGGATGCTCCTATAATCTTTGGTTGAAGATCTGGCTCCAAAAGTCTCCCAAATGCTCTCACAAATTGGTAAATACTAAAATGACTTGCTTTTACTATTCAATTGCCTTTTAAATATATATTTTTAGGTTTTTTACATTATTATTAATATTTTTAAATCATTGTGATGTGAAAACACCCTTCAATATGGTTTATAAAGTCATTTATTCAAATGTTTAGGGGACTAATGGAATTTTTAGGTCTTACAGGGACGGAAAGATAAATAGTAGTATCTATGGAGGAGTTTGTTTTTGGATTTTTCACACTTCCAGAAAACAAAAAAAGTCCCCGAGTGTTGGTCTTCTCTGGGCAGACCCGGGTTTACTGTATTGTACCAACAAAACCCCTAGCTCACTGGCCCTTTCGGTGACAGACCATGGAACGGCCTGAAGTCTCACCCGAAGTGATCCTAGATGGGGTGGCTGAAGAATCAGGTTTCCTCAACCAGGTTCTGTAGCATCCTAGGTCCTCCTGACTCTAGTTAACCAGCGGAATCTCTCAGCAAGGTCTGTTTCTCTCTTCCTAGATGACTCTGCTATGGGACTGACTCTTATTGTATCGTAGCTTCTAGGATGATGCGCAAACATTCTCTTCTACTCAACTCTTAACCTGTGATATCTCACATCGCAGCTCCTCCGACAGTGCAATATCGCCTTTCTATGCTGTGACATTTCCTACGGTAAGACTCAATATGCGCATCAACTCTCAAGGTCCAAAGGATTTATCCCTGGGTATAGTAGCTCAGTTAACATTCATTAGGATGTTAAACAACTTCTCTTAAGCTTCTACAATTTAACACACTTAACATCCATTATGCTCAACTCGCTGAACTAAATATACAGAAGTTACTTAACACTGTAACTGTTACTGTTGTGAATCAAGCATTGATAAACTCATATATAGAATACTCAACACATTCAACTTGCATTTAACCTTCTATGTTACTATAAACTAAAGGATAGCATACATACATTCATTAACTGATAAGCAACATTCATGTAACGAATAAGAGATAGCAAATAAGTTAGAGCACAATCACATGAAACAGTCGCACAACACACGGATTTTATGTGGTTCACTTCCAGGGGGGAAGCTACGTCCACAGGAACTATGTTTATATTATATCTTGAGAGAGTAACACAGTTCCACTGCAACCTCTATGCAGCTTGAGATCTTCTGGGAAACTCCACGCACACAGCTAGGAGCCCTTCTCTTAGATCTCTTTTCTTCCTATAATGCTTTCTTCTTACAATATACCCTTCCTCTCTCTCTCTCAATCCCTGCGGATTGTTACATTCATGCTCAAGGAGCTGGCCACTAGTTACAGTAAGATACCTACAGACTTAACAACAGAACCAGAGCTCGACTCTTCCTCAAGGTCTTACAATACTGACGATAACTAGCAACACCTAACTAGATAGCTAGCTAACTATGAGCCGAAGGTGGCCCGAAGGTCTCACCGTGATACAACACTATGATCCTATCCCAACAGTAACCCAAAACCCTAACTGTGACAGTCGCCCTTTTTGTACCTTGAACTGCCGCTTACTGGTCATGCCGCAGCTTTTTGCAGTCTTCCATGATTTTCGGCGTTGATCGTGGGGATGGGTGCCGCTTCCTCAGTTGCTCCCCTTCTGTCCTTTGTCTTTAATACCTCAGCCTGTTGCTCCTTTTCCATTTATGAGGGTAGCTGAGCCCTCCTGTCGTCTCCACTGCCTTAAATGCAATGGTTGAGATCTCTTCTCGACTGCTTTAGGTACTATTTCCTTTGACTTCCTTGTTCTGATATAGCAGCTTTTCCTGTAGCTGCGGGGCCCTGCACCAATAGTCCCCTAACACTTACTTGTGGCTTGTCCCCGAGCCACTAATAGCTGGCTTCTCTTGCTGTAGCTTCTCCTTGGCTTCCTGCGAAGTACTTGCAAATCTCTCCCTAAGTCCTGCGACATCTTTGTCCATAGCTTCGACATAGTCTTGTGTCGCTTCGAGCATAACTTGACTAATCATGTGGTATTCTGTGCTATCAATTTCACTCTTGCTTCCAGTGAACTCCTTAACCTTCTGCTCAACCGCATCGACTAGTTCTGTGATTTGTTCCTGATATGGTTGAAGCATATTATTAAATTGTATCTCTTTTTCTCGCAACCGCTACGCTTCCTATTGCAACCGGTTCATCTCTTTCATCTTATTCATCTTTGCAAGAGCTCCTAAGCTCTTGAATTCTTCTTTTATTGCTTCTATTACATTCTCTATGTTCTGGATGCTCTGCTGCAAATCCAGTTTATTTGGGAGCTCTTCTAGCTCCGACCATGTCTTCGTCGCATCAGCTAGCAATGACTCTGCATCATCTATGCGACACTTCATCTGTGTTGAAGTGAGTCTAAAGGCCTGTTCCCTTGCTTCCTTTTCTACCTCAAGTGTGCCTGGTGCTCAAGCCTCAAGCTCAGTAATCTGTGCCTTGTGGTCTTCCTCCATCTTGACCACTGTCTCTTCCATGTATCCTCATCCAGAGATTGACACTTTCCAGAGGATATCAGATCCAGAGGAAGAGATCTGGAACTCCCGAGTTCAAAGCTTGCATTTCCATTGCTAAACAACAATTTTCTACCCTCCACTTTAGGACATTCCATGGGCCTACAAATCATACGAGCTTCACCTAGATCACCGTCGAATCCCTCATGCAAGATATACTCCAAAGTTGCATATAGGTCCTTTTGTGGATCAACATCTCCCTTTCATTGTAATCTAGAAGACCATCAAGAGATAATGCCATTGAATGAATCTTAGAGTCTTTGTTGCATTTGTAGTAAGAAAATATCTTGGATATGGTGGTACTTCATCAACCTTTTCCTTCTCTTTCTTTTTCTCATTTTTAATTTCTTCCTCTTTCTTTTTATCCACCTTTTCCTCACTCTCCTTTTCATCTTTCTTCTCATGATTCTTCTTCTCTGTTTTCTTGTCTTCAGTGATCTTCTCATCTTTCTTCTTCTCTAGTTTGAGCTGGACTCTTCTACTACCTGAGCTTGACTCTTCATCCTTGGCATCTTCCTGACCTGTGTTGCACCTAATTTCACAACCCTGGGTGGCGTCGTCATAGCAGACTCGAGGCCACCACGCTTGAATCGTCGCATGACGTCTTCTAAAGGTTCCTTCTCTGACATAAACCACCTGGTACGATACTCTGGACTGGTAATGGCTGTGAAAATGGGGAAACCAACACTCTGTAACTGGAGTATCTCTGCACAGGGAAAACTCTTACAAATTACTCTATAAATCTCAGAAATCGCAAAAGTAACCCTTCTGTTTCAATGATCTATGTATTTATAATGAAGGTGATAATCTCTGAAGCAATGGTCATTTAGGCTGGACCCGTTGGTGGTATTTATTGCATGGACAAGACAACACCTGACGCCCCGCTCCTCATTAATTGCTGAAAATACGATCAAATCTCCCTTGAAAATTGTCTGCAAGCGCCGGTCTCGACCAAGATTTACCAAATCTAAGACAATCGTTGTACTATTTCCATATCTAGGGCAACATATACCTGTCATATCTAGATTAATTGCTTGTTAGAAGGTGAAGTGACTGGTCCTCTTTCCCTTTCAAAATCGTCTTAACTGCATGGGGAACATCGCCTCGCTGCGATGTCACACCACATCGTCCTAGACCAAAAATTTGGCGTGAAACTCCACAACGTTCAAAAACTCCACAATCGTCCTATGACTTGCGCAAAATAAACTTTCCTGCTGCGATTCCTCCTACTTAGAACTTTTTCACCTGGTGTAGACTAGTTATGGGTGCGATGCCTCCTTTCAACTACACTAGACATCTGCACCACTTAGTTCTCTGAGTTAGGGTTTGGAGGTGGAGTGGCTATCACTGTAAATATTAAGCCTACTGCCATTAATCAAGGTAGGAACAAGTTCCCCGTTTAGTTTACTGAGCTGAATGACACCTCCTTCTGTGACTTGCTGAATCTGATATGGCCCCAACCAACGTGTCTTGAAATTCCTTGGAAACTTAACAAACTTGCTATCATAAAGGAGCACTAGGTCTTCTATCTGGAAAATCTTGCTCTTGATGTGCCTGTCATGCCAAGATTTTTCTCATGCCTTCTACACTTTTTGATGAAATCCTGCGATGAATCTGTCTTCTTCTAAGGCAAGAAGCTGCGCTAATCTTTCATTCATCGCATTTGTATCAGCCATCTCAGTAATTTGAGAGACTCTTAAACTGGGAATAATATATTCCATAGGAATAATAGCCTCTTGTCCATACACCAAGCTGAAAGGTGTGTGTCCTGTAAGTTTCTTGCATGTAGTCCTATAAGCCCATAACACAGCATTAACCCTGAGGTCCCAATCATCTCTTTGGTTGTTACAGATCTTAGTAAGAGCATTTTCTAGAATCTTGTTAAAAGCCTCCACTGTACCATTAGCTTGTGGGTGGTAGGGAGTGCTCTTATGATGTTGTATCTGAAATTCCTCCGTCAAGGCCTCAATAGTGCGATTCAGAAAGTGTGTGCCTTGATCACTCATCAAAATTGCTGGACATCCAAATCTACTTATGATGTTTTAAAAAATGAACTGTGCAGCTGTAGCAGCATCACAATTCCTTACTGCTTTGGCCTTTGCCCACCTGGTGAGGTATTCTGTTCCTGTGATGATGTATCTTGCACCAATTCGTTTCCTTGGTGGGTTGATAGGACCCACAAAATCTATAGTCCATTTGTCAAATGCCCGCAGTGTAATCTATGGTCGTAGTAGCATTTCATCTCTCCTCGAAGGTTTTCCTACCCTCTGGTAGATATCGTAGCATCTGTAAAACTCCTTAGTGTCTTTATGCAAAGTAGGCCACCATAATCCTGCAGCTAGAATTTTCTGAGCAGTCGGCTTTCCTGCAAAATGACCTCCTGTGGTACCTAAATGTGCTTCTCTGATAATGGCCTCTTTCTCATGTGGCATAACGCATCTGCATAGGAATTCATCTGGATTTAACTTGTATAAATGTCCCATGATCAAAGTGAAATCTGCTGCTTTAACAACTAACTGTTTCTTTTGCTGCTTAGTAAACTCAATCGGTGCCCACCCTGTAGTGAGAAAGTGGATAATATCTATGTAATACTCATTTGCGATCTGGATAGAAAACAACTACGCATCTGGTAAATTATCCTCTAAATTAATTGGTTCTTCTCCCGAATCTATCTGTGACAGATGATCAGGTCCGGCATTTAATCTCCCTAGTTTTACAATAATTTCAAAATCATACTCCTAAAATAGGAGTAACCATCTGCAGATCCTTCCCCCTAACACTGGCTTATTGACCAAATACTTTAAATCAGAATGGTCAGTGAACATCTTGAATGGGGCACCCAACAGGTAGTTCCTGAACTTCTGTAGAGCATACACCATAGCTAATCCTTCTCTTTCTGTAGTGGTGTAGTTATTTTCTACGGTATATAACTTTCTGCTTGAGTACGCGATAGGGTGATTGATACCCCCTTCTCCTGGCTGTGTTAAGACAATCCCCAGTGTGATGCTAGATGCATCCACATGTACATGAAATGGTTTGTTTCAATCTGGAAATACTAAGATGGGTGTTGTAACCATCTTCTCTTTAAGAGTGTCTAAACTTCACTAACATTCTTCATTCCATAGGAATTTCACTTCTTTCTTTAATAGCTTTTCCATAGGTGCTGTGATCTTTGCATAGCCCTTAATGATTTTTCTATAGTAACTTGTATGACCAAGCACTGTCCTCAATTGCTTGACTGAGTTGGGTGCTGGAATATTTACAATGATGGCAATCTTTGCAGGATCTACCATCAGGCCTTTTCTGCAAACAATATGACCCAACAAAATACCAAATGGTGTGCAGAATATACATTTCTTCCAGCTAAGAGAAATCTGATCTTGCCTACATTTCTCTAACATGAGCCTTAAATCTCCTATATGCTTTTTGATTAATCCAAATACAGTCCAATCATCAAAATAGACTTATAATAATTTATGGATGTATTACTTAAAGACAGCAACTACTACTCTAGAAAAAATAGCTGGTGCATTTTTAAGACCAAAGGGCATTACCGTATACTGGAATGAGCCCCATTCTATCGTAAAGGTGGTCTTATGTCGATCTGCTGGATGGATTCTTATCTGGTGATAGCCTGAAAAGCCATCAATGAATGAGTAGATCTCCTGTCCTCCCACATTGTCTAAAACTTCATCAGTAAAAGGTGTCAGAAATGGGTCATGAAGTGATGCATCATTGAGTTTGTGCAAATCGACACAAATCTTAATTTCTCCTTTAGTTTTCTTTTCCTGCACAACCATGGGACTAACCCATTCAATCTCTTCTACTGGATCAATGATGCCTGCTGCTAGCATCTTATCAATCTCATCCTTAACTTTTTCTTTATAACGAGGATTTAATCTATATGGACACTGCTTAACTGGCCTAGCATCCTCTTTCAAAGGTATCCACATGACTCCCAAATCTCCTACTATTCCCTTCATCTCTATAAACTTAGTGGGAAATAAGTCCTGATATTCATGTAACAAATATGCGATGTGTCCTACCGTTTCATCATCCCAATAGTCTCCAATAGAGGCAAACTTTGGTTCTATTTCTGTGCCAATATTGATCTTTTTAATCTTAATAGGCTCTGTGACAGCCGGAATCTCTAGATTTGGTCCATCAACTTCGTGAGTCCCTTATGACTCTGGAATGTTGATACTGCGAGGATTCTCATCCTCATCACCTGGCTCTTCTGCAAAGTTGTAACACTCTAGCGCATGTTCTAACTGGATGGCCCAATCAGGCTGAGCATACACTGGTAGGGTACAATCATCAAATATCTTAGTCTTTATAATCTCTAGAGCCTGATCAATGCTTGGATACTCATATTCAAAAGTGAAAGTGAGTACAAAGCTGTCTATCATAACTGGCCATGTAATCGTTCCTCTGCGCAACTCTGTCTCAGTGTACCAGTTTTTTGGGACTGTGTCTAAAGTGTGAATGAATAGGTGAACCCATTCATCCTCTGGAATGTCCGACCAATTCTGTTCACAAATATTAATATGTGACCTGGGGTCACTTTCTCCTGTATATTTCTGCTATAAATGCTCCTTGTCATTAGAGAATCTGATCACCATCAATCTCTTAAAATCATCCCATGATGGGATATTTTCTTTATGTGCATGCCACCATCTTGTAGGTGTGGCTCTTACTGCAAGGTCAATAGCTGCCATCCTCTACTCATGAGGGATTTCCTGCTCAAACTGCTGTAAAAAGTCATTGACATCTACTAAGCCATCAAACGATGGAATATCCTTAACCTCTTTGCCAATCCATCGCAGTGACTTAGTCATAAATACACATTAACGAGCTAAAACTTCATAAAGTCTATTCTGCCAATTTTCTAAACCAACATCCGAATCCGATGCGCATGAGCTGTTGCATCGCCAACTAATATTTCCTTCTGCAGTGGGATTGATATAATCACTCTAGTTAGCAGTCATCTGATAGAAGCTCTCCATATTACACACCTCTTCCTCTGCTCTAATAGGTTCAATGTATCGAGGACCCTGAAAAGGATCCAACAGTGCGATGACTCGAATTTGTTTATCCTCAAAGGTAATTTGTCTTTTCTTCAAATTGATAATAGCATGTTATCAATTGCCCAATCAATACCTAATAAAGCTGGATACGGTCTGCTATCGCCAATAATTTCTATGACTTCAAACTCTGCAAGGATGCGAACTCCGTCAATATCAACTGGTACTTGCGGTAATCGACCCAGTGGTGATACCCTTTGCTGATTGGCTAATCACAGATGGATAGGTGATCTGGCTAACTTAGGGCTACCCATCTGTTCCCATGTCTTCTTAGTAAGAACATTTACCTCTGATCCTAAATCTAGGATTACCTCATCCATTTCAAAGTCTCCAATTTGCGCTGTGAGTCTCATTTCTCTTCTTGTTCTTGTATGGCCCATAATATTATGAATAGCACGTTGCGTACTTCTCACGGAAGAAGACTGCTAATACTGATCTATGATGCATTGAAGCTCTCCTATGGCTTTCTCATTTCTTACGAGTTTCAAGCATCTCCGCAGGAAGGATTGTACACTTCATGTCAACTCATCCTCTTCGCACCTTCCAGATGTGGTAGCGTGCGATGTCTGCACAGGACTAACACCACAAGGTTTTTACTGTGGTATGGCCCTACAAGGCAATATATGCGATCCTGATGGTGTAGGGTCAGTAAAGAAAGTTTTAGCTTGCTGAAATGTTTCTTTGTTCTTCTACAGGTCAAGTGGTGTAGATTTATCAGTGGCTTTGTGCACCCACTTCGGACCTGTATTCTTTTCAGTATCCTGCGATGTTGTACTAGTAGAAGCACCACTGCGAGTCACAATATTGACTCTTGGTTCTGGTTCTTTCTGCTCAGTAGCAATAAACTGAATATTCTGGTTTACTGCTGGCTTAGGATCCTTAATCTTAGCTATCAAGATAGGACATTCTTCTATAGTATGATCATAGGACTTGCAACACTTACATGTTGTAGTAGGGTTCTGACAATCCCTAGCATAATGTCCTATGGCTCCACAGTTGTAACAAACAATCAGTCCTCAGCCACGGCCAAAGCCTCCACCATGGCCTCTTCCTCTGAATCATCCACCATGGCCATCATGAGCCGGTTCATGCTGTGGACCTACTGCTAGTCCTGGTGTCTCTGACTGGACTCTGTAGAAGTCATGTTTTCTCTCTATCATGAGATCACAAGCTCTGCAATTATTTTCATCATGTCCTACTGACTTACAGAAGTTACAGTATAAATTCTTAGGAGTTTGTACATACTTCTGAAGTAAAGGGCATTCCTGTGGTCTATGTCCTCTTGTTCTACAGATTTCACACCATGGCCCTTGATTCTGTACTAAGGGGTTAGGAGCCCCACTTTCTATATACTCAACAAATACTGGACAATTATCTTTGGTATGGCCATGTCCTTTACACTTTGTACACCATAATTCTTGTTCAAGCTCTTTTCCTTTCTTAATCTCATGTAGCTGTAAAGTGATATTGGCTAACTGGTTCTATAAGTTTGTCATACCTGCACTAGTCTCAGCTAAAGGTGAAGCCTCTAGTTTCATTGCCATCTCCAATGCTTCATCATGTGTATGGAGTTTCTGTTGCATTAGTGGAAGTCTGATGTGAGGGAGAAGTGCTGTGATGAACCATTCCTTATGCTTCTCTAGTACAAACTCAAAACTAAGTTGGTCTATAAGAGCTTTAAATTTCTAAATCCCATACTGACTCTGTGGGTAACTGTTTAATGTCTTTAAGTTCTGTGATACATTGTGACTCAGACTTGGGTTTCTTAAATTCCTTAATCATTGCAGTCCTGACCTCTATGAGTGTTCTGTTCTGCACTGATGTATACTTCATATACCATGTTAAATATCTTTCTCTAAGTGTAGTGGCCAACTGGACAAGCTTAGTATTGTCATCCTGGATCTGTTTAATGGTCCATATAGCTTCACATAGGAACCAATGTTGTTCCGGGTCTTCTGCCCTTGTACCCCTAAAGGTAGGTAATTTCATGTCATCCCCCATTCTGTTTCTATGAGGTGGATTCTGATTTGTTGTATTACTACCACTTGGCGGTGTAAATGTAGGTGGTATAAAGGTAGTATGTATTGTGTGTGAACTACTAGATGGAGTTCCTGCGGGATTATTCTGAGTCCTGATCGGTTTCTGTGGGGTATAAGGGTGGTAAGGGATACCCCCTACTATTCTTTCTCTATTACTTTGACTCTATTCTCTAGTAATGTCTAAACTGTCTTCAAAGAAGGAAGATCTGAAATCTAGTTTATATCTCTTACCGCTACGTGTACATCTAATTTCTTCTGAATCACTCTCAAACTCTTGTGACATTACACTTAACTTATTCATCTAAGAATATATCCAGTACTCCTTTTTCATATAATAATGTCTTAAGGGACAAATTTAAAGAGTTCAAGTACTGACCGCGATCTTTTTTGAAGAAGTACCTTTCCGCTTTGCTGAAACTCTTTCTTTGATCAACTACAAACTCTATAATGAAACCTTCCAGCAAACTCACAAGCCAGAAGTCTACTGCCTGTGAAATGGGATTATCTACGCTCTTCACAGTGTGAATCAGCTCCAGTGTCCAGACAATGTTCCTTTTCTTCTTGAATACATACTTATCATTCAAATTTGACAACCAATCATACAACTCATTTGCATAGGTCACAAAAAATATCTCATGCAGGTCTGTGAAGATATGTTTATGTAGCTAGTACTTTGTACTCAACCTAGGACTCTTGTTTTCTTTCTCAGCAAATTCTCTTTCCTTAGACTCAACCCACTGGTTAAGTTCTTCTTTAGTAGGATGCCAACAGAACATCAGCTCTTCAATTTGTTCAAAACCAGCATCGGAACCATTTGTTGGTATTTCTCTGGGTAGACCCGGGTTTACTTTATTGTACCAATAAAAACCTAGCTCACTGGCCCTTTTCGCTACAGACCGCAGAATGGCCTGAAGTCTCACCCAAAGTGATCCTAGATGGGGTGGATGAAGAATCAAGTTTCCTCAACCAGGTTCTGTAGCATCCTAGGTCCTCTTGACTCTTCTTAACCAGTTAAATCTCTCAGCAAGGGCTGTTTATCTCTTCCTAGCTGACTCTGATATGGGACTGACTCTTATCGCATCACAGCTTCTAGGATGATGCTCAAACCTTCTCTTATGCTCAACTCTTAACCTGCAATATCTCACACCACAACTCCTTCGATAGTGCGATATCTCCTTTCTACGCTGTGATATTTCCTACGATAAGACTCAATATGCACATCAACTCTCAAGGTCCAAAGGATTTCTCCCTGGGTATAGTAGCTTAGTTAACCTTCATTAGGATGTTAAACAACTTCTCTTAAGCTTCTACAGTTTAACACACTTAACATCCATTATGCTCAACTTGCTGAACTAAATATACAGAAGTTACTTAACACTGTAACTGTTACTCTTGTGAATAAAGCACTGATAAACTCATATACAGAATACTCAACACATTGAACTTGCATTTAACCTTCTATGTTACTGTAAATTGAAGGATAGCATACATACATTCATTAACTGATAAGCAACATTCATGTAACGAATAAGAGATAGCAAATAAGTTAGAGCACAATCACATGAAACAGTCGCACAACACACGGATTTTACGTGGTTCACTTCTAGGGGGGAAGCTACGTCCAAAGGAACTGTGTTTATATTATATCTTGAGAGAGTAACACAGTTCCGCTGCAACCTCTATGCAGCTTGAGATCTTATGGGAAACTCCACTCACATAGCTGGGAGCCCTTCTCTTAGATATATTTTCTTCCTATAATTCTTTCTTCTTACAATATACCCTTCCTCTCTCTCTCTCTCAATCCCTACGGATTGTTACATTCATGCTCAAGGAGCTAGCCACTAGTTACAGTAAGATACCTACAAACTTAACAACAGAACCAGAGCTCGACTCTTCCTCAAGGTCTTACAATACTGACGACAACTAGAAACACCTAACTAGCTAGCTAGCTAACCCTTCATAATACAAAATACATGCTTAAATAGGTGGCCCGAAGATCTCACTGTGATGCAAAACTGTGGGCCTATCCCAACAGTAACCCAAAACCCTAACTGTGACAGTCGGCCTTTCTATACCTTGAACTGCCACTTACTGGTCACGCCGTAGCTTTTTGCAGTCTTCCACGATTTTCGGCGCTAATCGTGGGTATGGGCACCACTTCCTTGGTTGGTCCCCTTCTATCCTTTGTCTTTAATACCTCAGCCCATTGTTCCTTTTCCATTTATGAGGGTAGCTGAGCCATCCTGTCGTTTCCCCTGCCTTAAATGCAGTGGTTGAGCTCTCTTCTTGACCGCTTCAGGTACTATTTCCTTTGACTTCCTTGTTTCGATATATTAGCTTTTCCTATAGCTGCGGGGCCCTGCTCCAACACCGAGCGTTTGTTTCGACACTTTGGTCACACTCCTAGAACTCAGTATCAAAGTTTCGAGTCTTTTTCCAATTCTTTTCAGTCTTGTAAAAACTTCTCACCGTGAAAAAGAAACCTAATGGAGTCTCCTATAAACTCTTTTAATACTCCCTAAATATGAAAAGATTGTTGAGTACTTGTCATCTTCATACTCGTAAAAGTATTTGAAGAGTCATCTCTTTGACGATAGGTTATCTCTTTTTTGGTTCGGATAGACTATTTAAGAAAAAGGAACACTCTAGCCAATCATGACTGGAAGAGTTCTCTCGGGTATTATTTTATACTTTTTTGGGCCCTAGAGACTAAATCATATGAAAAAAGACCCTTTGGAGTTTTCTTTCATCTTCGTTCAAACTCTCTAAACATGAACGATACCAAGTTTTCTTTCATTGGACTCGTTAAACTAAACACTAAGAGACTCGTTTAGGGAACGAACCCCTCCTTTCTCAGGTTCGTGAAATATATGAGATTCGACTTGTCTTCGGACGAGCTACAATAAGTGTTTGTTACCCTCTTTGGACTCGTAAAAATGAAAAGAGGAACTCATCAATCATGATGGGGAAATTAAGGGAAGGGAATCATTTTGAAAATAAATGGCAGTTGTTTTTCACCTTTGAACATGGCACTTGTCTGCATAACATTCAGTCAATTGGGTATTCAACTAACTTACAAGTTGATCCACTTTCATGAGTCATGTCACTCATTTGATTTTTTCAAAAGAATGCATTGTCCACTGTCGTATTGTGTGTCTGTCTAGTCCAGTCATGCTACCAAGTCTTTTTTCGTGTTGTTCGATGTTCCAAGGAAGTTAAAAGTTTAACCCTGCAGTTAAAACAAATTTTGTGTCAGTACTTTTGAGTAAGTTCTATGGCTACATTATCTATGGCATTCTAGAACTTTGTTCCGAGTTTCATGTCGTCGATGTGGGATTCATCATGGCCCTCCTTTGATGAGACTATTCCTAGCGACATCAGCTCATCATCTGGGACATAGTCTTAGAAACAAATTTAGTACCTTGAGATCTGTATGCCTCAATGACATATTCTCTCGCTCTCGACATAGGTTCACATCATTGACCTTTGATTGAAAGATTCCACTAGGTGTTCAAAATCAAAACATCTATTCACACTCAGTATATTGTACTAGGGTTCCTTGGGAATCATTGACATCAATGGTGACATTCCTCGCACTTATTAATGGTTCACATCATTGGCCAGTAATCAAGTGGTTTCTACCATGTTCGACTTCAGATCATTGTAATCACATGGATAGAATCGTACTTTGTGGAAGACAAGACGAAGACCCTAGGTATCTATTTGAAAGCACTCATAACTTTCTCCCTAGGTTGTGATGGAGTATATTGTATGAAGTACCAACATGGATCCACATTTTGTATGGTCATGGTTATGCTCAAATTTGTGTCTGTATGACATAGATCTACGTTGTATGTCTGGTAGCTATGTCCAAGTTTGAGTCATTTATCACATGGATCTACATTGTATTCTAGTAGCCATGTTCGTTATTTTCTCCCATGGATCTGCCTTGTATTGGTCTACAGCCATGGTGAAGACACATTTTTCTCATGAGTCAAAAGAATTGATGTATTGCAGATGGCTTGTTGATGTTGATCTCCGATCAAGCCGATTCTTTCCTTGAAGTGATAACTTGCTCTATCAAATCTCTCGCCTATCATATCCCTCTAGCCTCATGCTTTGGGTGGCATTCTGTTACACCCAAATTTTATCATCAACATGTGATAAGATCCTAAACATCCATGTTTTCCCTCATTCCCAAATCTTGAAGTGAAAACCTTGATCCAAATGTCAAATTTGCAGCATCGTTTCTACCCTTAAGCTTAGGATCGATACCTTCTTCAGCACCTCCTAAGTTGTGTTGAATATAGGTGGTGGCACCACCTTTTCTCTTTGTTTGAAGAGCAATTCTTCCTAGCACTGCTCTGTCATCAAGAATCAGGAGCAGTGCCCTTGGTAAAAAGTGAAAAATAGAGACTTCATGAAGCTTCGTGGCAGGTCTTATCCCTATTCATGTGGGTCATTTGAGCTCGAGATCCATGCTTTAGGGATTTCCTATCCACCTCACCCACCAAAATATCAACCATCCCTATCCATTTGAGGCCTATATAAACAGGTTCATACCCCATGGTTGAGGGGAGAGCAAAGTGATGTTGCCATTTTGACATTCTGGCCTGATCTATCAAGAATGAGCATAGAGAAGCAAGTTGTATCTATCGGGGATAAGACATCGATTTTGTGGAGGAGTGCATCAACACTAAGGCATAGGTTGTAGACTATTTCATTATTTATAAATGCAAAGTTGGTTTTGCTTCCCATATAACTTGTCATGTATAATCTTGCATATTTATTGTTGGATTCCTTAGTCACCAATATAGATCTATAGATAATACTTTGGTACTCTTGATCTTTTGCGTTTGATGTGTTTTTGTAGGTATCTTCTTGGAGACCTTTTTCCATAGGTGAAGGACCACATCAATTGCTGAAGATTGTATTCCAAGTGTCTGTAGTTTCTAGGGGTAAGTCTATCAGCCTTGTTGTAACTTATTTGTTCTGGATCTGAACCATTCAGACTAGAGGAACAACTTCTGTCCATAGAAGGTGTGAAATTCTTGACAACACATGGAAGCTATAGCCTGAAGACCAGGGATTTGGAAAATCAAGAGTCCTCTAAAGGAAAAAATTTTGTGTGGTGCCCCCTTTCTAAGAGAATCCCAACTTGGGATAGATTGCAAAAAAAATCTCTGAAAGGTCATGGATGGTGCACTACGTGCAAAAATAATGAAGAAAACACCGATAATATTTTTCTAAACTACTCTTTCTTAACTCAGGTTTGGTCACATTCACAAAATCTACTCAATATCATATTTGATTGGTTTGGACCTTCCCTAAGAAGCATGGAAAGTCTGGTCTTCCTCTCCTCACATTGCCAATATCAAAGCTCTTCCTATCATTCACATTTGGGGAATATGGATTGCCTGAATTGCTACTATCTTTCAGGAAAAGTCCTCCTCTCCTGAATCCATTGCCAAACATTGATATCTTATCTTTTTTTACTCAAACCAAAGATGCAACAACAATCCAAATCATCACTGAAGAACAGATTGACTTGTCTATGCCGTGGGATTTTTTTGACAAGGCCTCTCAAGATCGCATCTGTGGGGGTGGAGCTACTCTTTTTCTAAACCAAAATCATCATTTTTAGATTCAAATGGTCCTATGGGTGGGAACAAACAACTATGCTGAGATCATGGATCTAAAACTCCTTCTTTGTTTCTCCTTGGAGAAAAATTGTAGAAGGATCCAAATATTCGAGGACTCTCTAGTGGTTATAAATTGGGTGAACAAAGTCCAAATATGTAGAAACATTTCCCTTATTTCACTCTTTGAAAAAGTTATCAGAATTATGACACATTTTGACTCCATCACATGTCAACATGTGTACATGGAAAGAAATTTCGATGCTGGCTGCTTATCCAAATATGGGTTGATGATGGAGCATGGCACCTGGGAATTTCTGGAAGCCAAATATGATGAAGGTTTTGAGTTCTACCATAAGATGTTTACCGAGCCACAACCAACAGTCATCAATACTTGAATAGACAATCATATTTTATAGCAGCAGTGGACTATTTTTGCCAACTTTTACTATTGCTCCTATAGATATACTTCAGTTTACTCATGAAGATTACAGACAGATAGGGAGGTCTACAGTTTCTTTTTTGGAAAATATTGGGATTGCCATATTTTTGTAGAAATATTTATAGACTCTTCTCTAGAGTTTAGTTTTTTGGGGAATTATGTAATGGTGGTGCAAAACAGACACATCATGACCTCAGTATGAAGGCATACTCTATATGTACTTTTCCTCTTCTTTGATAAATAAAATATAATCTTTTTTTTCTTCGAAAAAAAATAATAAGTTAAAGTTCGACATGTTACTTAGGATTATAGCATGATTACTTTCTTTTCTAATAGTAAGGTATCTTAATAAGTAAGAAATGTCTAAACATTTCCTAGATTCAAAATATCATGACTTAAGCCATTGTATGGACAATTTGTTTTAGAATGGTTTTTTTTTAAAGTAGGGAAAAAAATTAATTGTTGGATAAAAAGATTAAGTGTTGATATATGAAATCATCATCCATATATAATGGTTGAAAGGGTCTTTATTTTCAATCACAATGTACACTGAAAAATCTTCTCTTACATAACAAGTTACGCTTCCAATGTCTCAGAGAGGAGTTTTTTCTCCATATTGACCACAAGGCCATTCCATGTTAGGTACCCTAGATTCTCCATGTTCACACTTTTAAATAATAAATATAATATCAATTTCACTAGGAATCCCTCTTAACATGATACTTGTACCACACATAAATCCTCATAAGGTTCAACACTCTTGGACCTTCATGTTTGTAAAGAAACATGAGCATGCACATGCTTCTAGCATGTGCACATTAGGAGCGTGCACATTCTCCTCATAAAAAATTATTAAAAAAAGGTTGTGGGGTTTATTGTTAGTGTTGGAATATTAAAAACCCACATATAGACTTAGGATATAATTATTAATCAATTTGATTATTTTACTAGGTGTAGACTAAGTAGCTAGCCATACTTGGTCATATTTGACCACCACTTTCCATCATTAGCCTATACAGTGCACCTAGATAAGATTATGATGATTTTATGATTGTCCAAAATGGAAACGGTGCATTCCTACTTTAGGTTGCTTTTGTCCTACTTTTTAAGATTTTAATTGGATTAGGATAAAGCTAGTTGACTGAAAACTGTCGTATTTTGTGGCCAACCCATCCTCCATGATTTTATCTCCAAAAATCCATGATTTAGAATCTTTTCCACTACTCATTAGCTGACCATACTATTTTTTATAATTTGTGAAGTCCTGGGCAGATTAGGAAACTACTTTTAACACCTTGGGGTTTTTTTTTGTCTTAAAGTAACCCTTCTTTATGAGCTAGTGTTAGTTTCCTCTTTGGCAGTTCGATTTTCCTCTACGAGTATGTATTATTTATGTAACCATATCATTCTTTAATGAATAAGATTGAGATATAGAGTTTCATGCATCTAAGTTTCATTCTTCATGTGTGTGCATTATTATTCTTCATACTTTGAGAGAAACCTCCTACAATAAATAATGAAAATGCACGATATAATAGAAATAATAGAACATAGAAGGAATTTATTAATTGTAGGCCACTTCGATGGGGAAACCTCCTTTGAGTAAGATCAATACAAATAACTCATGGATGCCTTCACTGCCCTCAACACATACTTATATACTAAGTCTAATCTAAACAACTATTAATCCCCATGAATGTGGGATAAACACATACTTATATACTAAGTCCAATATAAACAACTATTATTCCCCATGAATGTGGAATAATACAATATACTCACAGGATGACTTACAAAGCATACGTATCCAACAACAATATACTAACAAAGTAAAGAGAAGGGTTAACACGGGTTCCTAACATCCCCTCCCTCTTAGAAAATCTTTATCCTCAATGATTTAGATGTGGAAATTGTTGTTGAATATGGAGTGGTTCCCTTGTATAAACATTTGGTTGCATGCCATCCCACTAAATTAATACCTTTGTTATGGATCGAGAGAGAATATAAGGAGTGTGCCTATTGAGGATGGCATCTAGCTCCAAAATGATGGATCCATAATTATCCAGTTTTGGTAAAACAGTTTTTGCTCTAATGTTGGTTTCAATAACTTTCTTAAGACTAGAGACATGAAATATTGGGTGAATATGAGAAGACGGAGGAAGTTCCAATTTATAAGAAACAGGCCCAATCTTTTGAAGAACCTTATATGGCCCATATAACTTTGGATCCATCTTATGATGCCCTTTGAGTTTCCAGGAGAATTTCTTATAAGGCAATAAACGAATAAAAAACATATCACCAATTTGAAAATTGCGCTTAGAATGGTGTTGATTGGCTTGTTGTTTCATTTGGTTTCTTTTCATGTCAAGATTGTTCTGCAAAATATGAATAATTTGATCTTAGTTGTTTCAGAGAACAGTGTCAACTTCATGAGCTGGTGAATTAATGGGGGTGTATGGAAGGAGCACTAGCAGTGCCTAACCATATACTACTTGATATGGAGTCATTTTAGATGCAGTGTGGTAGGAGGTATTGTACCACCATTCAAGGAGAGGGAGCCAATTTTACCACTGATGTTGTTCAGAGGTGAAGCAAAGAAGATAAGTTTCCAAAGATTTGTTGATAACTTCATTCTGACCATCTATTTGTGGGTGATACCCTAAAATCATCTTCAGTTTGATGCCATTGTGGTGAAATAGTTATGTCCAAAAATGACTTGTGAAAGTTGCATCGCGATCTGAGACAATGGAAGAAGGGATTCCATGAAGATGGAATATCCGGTCCATGAAAATTTGTGCGACTCAAAAGGAGGTATATGGATGGTTGAGGCCACAAAAATCACTGTATTTGGAGAGGCAATCAACCAAAGCCAATATCACTTTCTTCCCTCCAAATTTAGGGATCCCTTCAATGAAAGCTGTCGAAATGTCTATCCAAATCTGTGTAGGGGTGAGAAATGGTTCTAGCAATCCCGGAAGGAGTGTCGTTTCACCCTTGTAGCGTTGGTATGTATCACATTCAACCTGCATCTATTGAATTTCCCTTTCCATTCCCTTCCCAAAGAAGTTACGTCATTCCCACTCATATGTTTTGAGGAACCTATAGTTCCCTCCCGATGTAGAAGCATGTAGTTCATAGAAGACAACTCGTTGAATATATGTGCTCTTCGGAAGCACCATAAGACCCTTGTATCTCATAGAAGCACCATCCTAAGAGTAATGTGGTACAAATAAAGGGTTATTGGCCAACCGTTGGATGATTTCAGATAATAAAGAGTCATTAACATATCCTTTCTAAATATAATTTCCCCTTTTTTGGATTTTTATTAAAATGCCCAATTTTCCAATTTTTTCACAATTTTGGCTCTTGACTAGTTTTGATGTCTAGACCTCCAAATTGACCCAAATGCTTCCAAATTTTCTATGAAGGTACATGAATGATAATATAACTTAAATATAATTCTCATTTATTTTTTTTTACCTCCAAATTAATTCTAAAAACTTGTTTAATGTTCTGTTCAAAGTAGGAGTCTTTACTAGCAAATTGGGGCTCCAATTCCCCCAAGGTAATTGCCGGAAATGCCTTCACAAATGATCCCAAAGTAAATTGAATTTATTAAAAGAGGATGGTTATGTGTAAGGTACATTTTCAAAGTCTCATAGGCATCATGTTTCGGTTTATACAGTCTGTTATGACTCTTTCCAAAACAACTCCCAAGTCATAATTTTGACCCTTGGGGAAAATGCACCAAATCTTCTCCCAATGCAATAAAAATGAGTAAAATGGATTACAATGCTTAATTAATGAAAATTAGGATTGAAATAAAAATTAATTACAGTCCATCCATCATACATTTATCATATATACATTCCTCCATTCGAAATAATAAGCATTACCATGGCATATATCAAAATAGAGTGGAAATGGTCATTGTTTGCTCATTAAAAGTCATTTTGACATACAAATCTTGGGAATTTATACTTGAAACTTTCTGAGAATCAATAAAATATAATATTTAACTGATTCCAATCATAAATGGACAATTAAAGGCTTTCCCAATTCAAAATCATCAGCATTACAATGGTTCACAACAAGATAGTGGGGAAATGACACTATTTCTTCATTGTTCAACATTTTTACATGAATTATTTTGGGTATTTCAACCTGAGAGTATTATGAATGTGAAATATAGAGGATATACATCATAACATAAGATAATGGGCATTATAATCTTCCCCAAATATATCAATAGCTCACCCAAAGCGCAATCCATTAATGAACATGAGTAAAATGGATTCCAATGCTTAATTAATGAACATGAGGCTTGAAATAAAAATTAATTACAGTCCATCCATCATACATTTATCATATATACATTCCTCCATTAGAAATAATAAGCATTACCATGGCATATATCAAAATAGAGTGGAAATGGTCATTGTTTGCTCATTAAAATTCATTTTGACATACAAATATTGGGAATTTCGACTTGAAACTTTCTGAGAATGAATAACAGAGAATTTGAACTGATTCCAATCAACAATGGACAATTAAATGCACTCCCAATTCTAAATCATCAGCATTACAATGGTTCACAACAAGATAGTGGGGAAATGACACTATTTCTTCATTGTTCAACATTTTTACATGAATTATTTTGGGTATTTCAACCTGAGAGTATTATGAATGTGAAATATAGAGGATATACATCATAACATAAGATAATGGGCATTATAATCTTCCCCAAATATATCAATAGCTCACCCAAAGCGCAATCCATTAATGAACATGAGTAAAATGGATTCCAATGCTTAATTAATGAACATGAGGCTTGAAATAAAAATTAATTACAGTCCATCCATCATACATTTATCATATATACATTCCTCCATTAGAAATAATAAGCATTACCATGGCATATATCAAAATAGAGTGGAAATGGTCATTGTTTGCTCATTAAAATTCATTTTGACATACAAATATTGGGAATTTCGACTTGAAACTTTCTGAGAATGAATAACAGAGAATTTGAACTGATTCCAATCAACAATGGACAATTAAATGCACTCCCAATTCTAAATCATCAGCATTACAATGGTTCACAACAAGATAGTGGGGAAATGACACTATTTCTTCATTGTTCAACATTTTTACATGAATTCTTTTGGGTATTTCAACCTGAGAGTATTATGAACATGAAATACAGAGGATATACATCATAATATAATATAATTGGAATTATAATATTCCCCAAATATATCAATAGCTCACCCAAAGAGCAATCCCTCCATTGGCATGAATATGGTGTGAAAACTGGAAATAATTGAGAGAGAGTGATGCAATAGAAGAATCCACATGATTTCCTGTAAATTACACCTAAAAATAAGACTCCATTAAATCTCCATGAAATACCTGAGTGGCCTCTCCAAACACCAACTAGGATGGGAATCTTTCACCCTTGAAATTGGCTTAAGCAAGAAAACTAGTCATCCACTAGCTCTTACAATTCACAAATGAGAAAAAAATTCTTCTCATGGATGATACGTATATTTTATAAACATTATTGGTATTCTAAGGTTACAAATCCATATATAAACCAAATAAAAGTCAAATTGGTGTGGCTGCTCATGCTATGCCATGTGGCCTCTCTCTTCACCTTCCCTCTTCTCCCAAATTTGAGTAGGAGCCTCTTGGCCTTCTCCAAATCCCAATTTTGACCTCCAAGATGCTCTATTCAGGCCTGATATGTCATTATGTTAGTATTTCATCCTTCATATCTTTCTTGGGTCATAATTGTCATAGAATCTCCATCATTGGTGTCACAACTGTCATAAATGTAAGGGGAATCTAACCAAGTGTCCATGAAACTCCCATTTGGCTCTTCCTCTCCCATGTAAGTTAGAATTCATACCAAATTAGACCTATGAAGCATATGGACAAGTATATTAACATTATAATCCATACAAAAACATTATACTTCCCATATATTCAAATTTGCAAGAGAAAGATACCATTTAATATAGGAATTCTAGCTAGTGTGGGCCCCATAGTCTCCATGTGTCTTCATGCTCTATTTCCACTTCCATTTTCTATTGTATTTATTTAATAAGATAAATCATTAAATATTTATCCCCTTATAATGTCTAAACATCATTTATTATCCCCCTTATTCCAAATCTCAAAGCTTCCACCCCCAACCTAGGAAACTAGTGATTTTCCTCCTTGGCAATTATTTGAATTTTAGCATCCATTTGAAAACTTTCATGAATATGGAAAATGTGATTTGGCCATTGTGACCCACTGCCAAATTTGGGACATTACAAATCCTCCCTTCCCAATATTTATTTTCCTCAAGCAATTTCAGACATGGTTGTTGAAGAACCTGCTTTTTGTATGATTCTTTGAAGTTGCCACTAAGCTTCCCACTTTGAGTCTTTGAGATTCCATGAAGATTTCAGAGAGGAACCACCATGCTTGCTGCTGCACTACTCTGATTAACATCACCTTATTAATTTGGGAATCCATCTCCCATACTGCTTGTTTCCCAAAGAATTTGAAATCGGTCGGACTAAAAACTATACCAGGGTCCCATTGCTTGCATTGCACTCCAATAATTAAGAGTTCTCTCCAACCCATACCATTTGGAAAGAGAATTCCTGGATCCCATTTTATTTTATTCATTCTTCCAAACATCATGAGTGCATAATATATATCATCAAAGTATATAAAAACATAATAAGAATGTACATCAAGGAGGTGCCTCACCAATAAATCATGAAAGTGCTTATACCTCCCAATGAGTAGACTACCATTTGCCAAGTGCATACAAGCTTCAAGTGACCAATCAAATCTGCTCCAATGACATAGGTGAGGATCCCATGTCCCACTATTCTGCTCCAAATATATATAATGTGCATCAATATAATCAGCCATGTGTTCTTTCATCCAAGGAGTGAATGAAGAACCTCCACCAAAATCTGAACTAAATAATGAGCAAAGAAAACATGAAGACTTCAAGTGGATCAAAGAAGTCTCATCAATACACCCATGAATATGTATGTCATCATGAAATAAAAAATTATTTTTCTTCCAATAAGAATGTTCTTCAATCACATATCTCTTCACCCAAGTGTGTGATGAAGTTCCTCCAACATCAAATAGACTAGGCAAGGAGCAAGGAAAATCATGACTCTCCAAGTGACTCAAGTGAACATCATAGGTGCACTCATGTAGATTTGTATAATCATAATGTAAACAAGTATGCTGCTGCAAATGCAAATAATATGGTTCTCTAATAATTCCATCATCAAAAGGAGAAATAGAGTGTCCATGCTCTTCATGTGGCACCATAAAAAAGAAACCTTTCACCCATACTTCATTAGGATGATTGCTGCAAAATTTAGAAGTGTAGGATGTAGGAGAAATAACCAGCTCACCCAAATGATCATTAAGTGCAAAATTGTCATAATGTCACAGGGGTAGGATTATGCAGCTCCTTCAAGATTGTGAAACCTTTGTCATAGATTGGTTCCAATGTAGAGGAATCATGTTCTTCCTTAAAAATTGCATACCCTTAATCAAGGGACAATTCAAGTTCCTCTTCAACCACATCAAGTGTTTGGATCTCTTAAAGCACATCTTCAAATACATCAAGTACATTCAAATTTCCAAATTTCTCATGATCCACCATGTCATGAGAATCCTCCAAACAATCTACCATTTGACAATATGAAACATAGGAGGAAAAACAAGTGTCTTGCAACTTTTCAAGAAGTTGCTCATTTTGAATTGTGAGTTTATGAATAACTTCATTATTCTTCAAGTAGGATTCATGTAGAAATTCACTAAGTTCAATGACATTTTTCCTATCAAAAAGCAAAGACATGAAATTACCTTTGATGTTGCACATTGCTCTTTGGATCTTCTCCATGTCTTCAAGGAAGGATGGCTCCTCGAAGGAAGTAGATCTCCAACAAGAATTTGATACCAATGCTTGAGTGTCATGGAGTATGCTAAGGGCCTCTTGGATCTTCTTTTCATTCATATTTAAGGACCCTTCAAGAAAATGAGGCTCTTGCAAATTAACATCCTCGTATTATTCCTTCTTGCTTGGACCAAATTCATGAAGCTCAAGTGGTGATGGGGAAGTTGATCTTATTTCTTCTTCAACTGTGACAAGGTCTTCATTTTCATGTTTAATGGAATTTTGGCTTGCAGCAACACTTTCAAAATTGATCTCTATGTCACCAAAATAGAGGTGTGAGCACTCATCAATAGGTACTCCTTCATAGTTCAAGCATCCATCAGTAGATTCTCTTTGGTCCATGTCCATAGTATAATTTGTTTCAGAATGATATTCAATAGTTTCAAGGTACTCTTCTTCCTTCTCATGTGATGTTTCCTCATATTTTTCAAAGTCATTTGGGAGTGAATTTCGATCCTCTTCATGTAATGCCTTTTCTTCTTCATCACCCACAAAAATTTTTAGCTCCTTGGTCTCCTCCATACTTTTTCATTGATGATTATTCATTAATGATTTCTTATTTGAATTATTTTTTATAAATTCCTTCAACCAATCATTAAGGTCTTCATAATGAATAGTTTTATGTGCCAATTTGAATGCTTGCTTAACATGCATGGACATATCATCACCACATGGATTAATGAATTTATTAAATTCATATATACCATACATAACTTCAATAGGTTCCAAGAACATGCTCGAATACCACTGTAATGTCCCCCTTTTGGGATTTTTATTAAAATGTCCAATTTTCCAATTTTTTCACAATTTTGGCTCTTGACTAGTTTTGATGTCTAGACCTCCAAATTGACCCAAATGCTTCCAAATTTTCTCTAAAGGTACATGAAAGATAATATAACTTAAATATAATTCTCATGTATTTTTTTTGACCTCCCAATTACTTGTGCAAACTTGTTTAATGTTCTGTTCAAAGTAGGAGTATTTACTAGCAAATTGGGGCTCCAATTCCCCCCGGGTAATTTCCGGAAATGGATTCACAAATGATCCCAAAGTAACTTAAATTTATTAAAAAAGGATGGTTATGTGTAAGGGACCTTTTCAAAGTCTCATATGCATCATGGTTCAGTTTATATAGTCTGTTATCACTCTTTCCAAAACAACTCCCAAGTCACAATTTCGACCCTTGGGGAAAATGTACCAAATCTTCTCCCAATGCAATAAAAATGAGTAAAATGGATTCTAATGCTTAAGTATTGTTATCAATCCAAATGGAACTTCTCTATATAAGTGTCGACAATTCATTTGTTGGCACACAAAAGGACACTTATGGATTGAAGGTTGCCTAAAACACTATAGATGGGCATGACATGAGATGCATTCACTATCCACCTAGCTTGCCATTTTTACCGTTTTACATGTTGATTGATGTATGAAACTCTTTCCATAGAAACTCACATACATGTGTGACTATCTCCATAGCACAATGCATACTATACGTGAGTATTGTCGTTGCAACCCACGTACAGATCTGTATGTGGGTTTCCCTTATAGCAACTCGCGTGTCATACACGGGTTGCCAGTATCAATACTCGCGTACGCCTCCATTTGACATTAAAAATAATAAAACATGATTAATGGATATTTTTTAATCCTTAAGCATTAACTATCTTAACTGTCTCAACCTCCTCAACCTTCGAAACTGCTCTATTTTCCTAAGTATAAATAGAGGCCTTGGGGAGGGCATTAATCAATCATACTTGGAGAGAAAAGTTATGCTGGTGGTATATCTTCAAAAGCCTTTGGAGCAGAAAAACTCAGAATCATTTGGTTGTAGAGGAGTCCTTGTTTCAGGCATTGGGTTGTACACTTATCTCATTCACTATTGTTAATAAAGATAATCCTTCTTCGAACTTTGTGTTGACTCTCTTTCATGTATCATGGTTTGATGAATATTTATGATTAAGCACTCTATATATTGTTTATCTAACTTTTCATATATACATGTATAATATTGTACTTGGAGGATTTGGTTTTCATAGGTGAAGGAGGTGCATCCCTGAAATCTTTGGAGAGGAGCAGAGCAGGAGAAGACAAAGCTTGGATCAACCATCGTTAATCGGGTGAGTCCATTATATCTTCCTATTTCCTTTCTGTACTTTAAATATGATTGTCTGCAAGTTTTAAGAGTACGTTGGTAACCCCAGACCCTTGGTTATAAGGGTTTTTATTCCTTGAGAATAAAAAATTTGGCCTAAGGATCCTGTGGGATCGACCTGGTATGGTTGCTAGTTCTGTGCAAGGATTTCTCCCTGCTACAGGGGAAGGAATGGCTCCCTTATGCCTATAGGGCACAAGGGTAGGTTCCTGCTAATGGTAAATGCAGAAAAATGAAATGAAAATAAAAGAATCATAATAATAAACTAATATAAGCTAATATAAACAAGAAGAAGAAGCAAATGGCAAGAACAGTAAACTAAATCTAATGGCAGAAAGAAGAAAATGAAACTATGGTGAACCCCTCTACAGAAAATGGGTTAGCGTTTCACCTCCTTAAAACCTGCAAATAAACCTAAGCTATAATGGAGAACCTACAAAACAATGTTAATGAAAAACCTACAAATATAAATGAGGGTTAGAAAGAAAATAAAGCAACTAAACAAAGCATGCAAAGAAACATTATACCTTCTCTTGTGTGAAAATGGGCCACCATGCCTTAGCTCATGGGAGCACCTCTCTTGGTTTGGGAGCAATGGCTCAATGGGAATGGAAATGGAGGAGGAGAGGGAGTGTGGGTGGTTTGAGAGGCAAAGGTCTCAAAGCATCCACAGGCAGCATAACAATAGGCAAGGGAGAAGTGTTTTGAGAGTGACCCCCCACCCTCCTTTTATAGCTTTTCCAAGGGGTTTTAGGGTTTTAAGCCCTTAGTCAAGGTTTTATCCCATTTTTTGGGCCTTTAGCCCATTCTACTCTAACTTTAGCCTGTTTTTAGGGTTTTATCCCCTTTTTGAGGGCTTTAGATCCTATGGGGCTATTTTGGGCTCCTTTTTGGGGGTTTTTAGCCTTTTTTCTTCATCCTTAGGCTATTTTGGAGGTGTGAGGGTCTAATGGAAGGTCTTATGGAGTGATATGGGGGTTGTGAGATGGTGTCCTTGGGTGGCATAGGCCATTGAGAGCTATGTGGGGGATTTTTGGGTTAACAATACCCACACAGGGGTTTCCTTGGTGACGAGACATAACTTTCATAAGGTGTCTCTTCCCTACATTAAGTTATTAATATTTAATTTGTTATTTGTTTATATTTAATTATTTATTATTTATTTAGGTGTGAACAATGTGGAAGGAGCTTTAGTGAGGCCAAAGGGAATTCCCAAAAACTCATAGTATCCATCGTGTGTGTAGAAATATGGTTTAGGGACATCATCCTCATGAACTTGAATTTGGTGATACCCAGAATGAAGATCGAACTTGGAGAAAAAATGAGCACCATGAAGCTCATCAAGAAGCTCATCAACAAAAGGAATTGTAAACTTATCCTTGATTGTGATGTGATTAAGTTCTTGAAATTCAATGCATAAGCGCCATGACCCATCTTTTTTTTGGACAAGAAGAACTGGTGAAGAAAAGGAACTGATACCAGGGAGGATAATATATTGCTTCAGTAAGTCCTGGATGAGCATCTCAATCTTTGTCTTTTGGTGAAATAGGTAGCGACAAGTCCTGATGTTATGAGTGACGCTTTCAAGAAGGAACAGAATATGATGGCCCTCTGGTATTGAAGGTGGAAATCCCACAGGTTCAGCAAATGAATATGCATATCGATCCAACATTTATTGTAGATCCAAAGTAGTAGCAGAGATCATTGATGGTTGCATCTGAATGGAATGGAGCTGAGAGATGAACCCATGTGAATTCTTCTTAAGGATATTTTCCATGCAATGTGAATTGATGATGTTGAGAGACCTTGGTTGTAATCCCTTAAATGTGTGTTTTTTCCCATTGACTAAAAACTGCATCCAAATTTCAGCAAAATCCCATAAGATGGGTCCAAGTGTGTGCAACCATCGAGTGCCAAAAACAACATCACATCCTCCTAAGGGAAAGGAAAACATGTAAGAGAATAAGTTATAATCTCCAATGGATATACGCACATTGTGACACTTCCCCTTGCAAGGTAAGGTGCTCCCATTGGAAATCATGACTTCAAAGCTGGAGCAAGGATGGACAAAAAAATTATTATGTTTGGTGATACAAGGGTCAATGAAGTTATGAATGCTACCAAAATCAATAAGTATTGTAAGAGGGGTATTCTTGAAGAAACTCATTGAACCGCATGGTTTGTGGGGTGGTGAATCCAAGTAATGCATGGAGAGATATCTCTAGGTGGTCATCCTAAGAAGGAGGGTCAACATGTGGCTTTTTAATGTTGACCTAATCATCTATTGGATCTTGAGCATCTTCAAAAATTCCAAGTGCAGGTGGAGAATCCACATCCAAGAGATAGAGCGTTTTCTTAGCACATCTGTCCCTAGGTGAATTTCTCATTACAATTATAACAAAGCCCTTTTTATCTACATGATCGCATGCCACCTTTAGACAATTTTTTGATAGGAGTGGTTTAAGGATATTGTGTGATTGGAGGTATTTGGGAAACCATATTTCTGAATGGAACAAAAGTGGGTTTCGAGCATTGTTGAGCTATGATCTTTTCCTTCGCCAACTCAGCAAACCCCAGGGATCCATCATTGTGCTAGCACATAAAATTTTAACCTAATATTGGATTGCATCCTTTAGGCCGCTGATAAAACAACTCATGTAGAATGCATCAAACAATCCTTGTATGTGATTAGCTAGTTTCTCAAATTTTGTCTGATACTCTCTCATATTGTTAGTTTAGCAAATTTTAGTGAGTGCTCATGTGAAGCCATCAAAAGAACTAGGGCCAAATCGTTGCAAAAGGAGTTGGGAAAAACATGTCCATTTTGGATCTTCATGGGCCTTCATGCACCAACATAACCATTGAAGAGCTTCATGTTCTAAATGAAAGGATGCAAGTGGGACTTTGTTGACATCAAAATTGTTATGCAGACTGAAATATTTATCTTATTTGTATATCCATCCAATCGGATCGTCACCATTAAAGCAAGTAAAATCAAGTTTTGACCACGAAAATTGCTGGAAGAAGAGATCCTAGTGTCTATAGAAGACTTTGGCTATCATCTATTGTTCATGGCTGAATGCTAAAGATGGAGGTGGAGAATTTTTTTATCAATACCTTGGAGTTTGGTCTTGAGGGTGGCAAGTTCATATTCCATTTGTTTGTGATCTGGATTTATGTGATGACAAAATGAAAGAGCATATATATTCACATACATAGATATGTGGCAATAAATACAGTGGCATAACAAACTCAGATTCTATTAAATGCATGAAACATAACAAATTGTAAAACAAAAGCAACTAGAAGGGTGGTAGTTGTATCTCTAAGAAGAGATGTGGCGGCTACACTCACTCATGAAAAGATGAATACAAAAGGAAGCTTACGGGCCTTTTTATAATAAATCCTTGGATAGGAATAAAACCCTAACCCTAACCCTAGGAAATGAATCATCATAAATTTTGTGGCCCCAAGGTGGTTAGTTGAACAGTCAACTTTTAAGGATCATAAATTTTGAATACAATATTTTTTTGGGGTGCTTGATATCCCATTGGAAAGGTCTATATGATCCTTTCTACTTTCGACTGGGGCCAATTACATCCTATAGCTTCCACCCCCCCACCCCCGGATCACAAAAAACATCATTTAGGGCCTGAAAACAACCTCATAAGTTTGGAACCCAAAAAACCGTAGAAATTTATAAGAAAATTACCAAAATGAAAAATTGTTTTGAGGAAGTGGAGTATGTGGGTGGCCACCAATACCCATATGGATAATATTGTTTGCTCCTGCGTTGGTGATAATCGGAACTAGGATTTTTTTTGGGGGGGGGTGAATGGTAGAAAAAAAACAAATTTTTTTTACAAAATGAAAATTTGGAGTTGGGAAAACTCTGATGGGGAATTGGGGTTTGACAAGGTTTTGGAAACTTTCCAAGAGACAAGGAAGAAAAAAATGGGGATTTCATAAGCATGGTGAAAGAATGGGAAATTTTTTCAAAGATGGACAAGGAAGAAGAAATAGGAACATTGTGGCAAAATTTGAAGATGATTGGGTGAGAATCGAAGAAGTTATGGAAAACCCTAAAAATAGACCAATGCCATATTTTTGGCTTCCAAAAGTGGAATTTGGGATAGGGTCCTCAAGGAAGGAAATATGAAGAATGGAATTGAAGGTTTTCCAGATAAGATATGGCGAAAAAACATAAATTACCTTTTCTGTGGAATTGATCTATGATGGCTCTGGGTAGATGCAATTTGCTATTTATCAACTAGAAATAGATATGGACCCTAGGTATGTTCATATTCCTAAAGGTTCATGGGATTGAATCAAACATAAATGTTTTCTAATGACTTGCATATTGGGGAAGTACCCCTCACTCCATGACTCAAATAAAAATGATAATTTATTTTCCCCAAATGACAGCTCTTGGTTTACCTCATCGATGGTAACTAGTCAATCAGGTAGGGGTCGTTTCCCTTTTCACTAGTGGGTCCTATCAATGACCATCTACTTAGGGGTTCTTGTGGTACTCCTCACAATTATTTTTAAGGCTATGCCTAGGTAATTCCCATAGTTAAACAGATAGGGGTTATTCCTTGATACAAAATTGCAATTGAAATGAACAATACAAATGCAAAGAAGAAGAACTACTACAATAATCTCAGCACCAAGAAGCAAATGTGAAAAAAAAATGGCAGAAATACCACCCAACGAGCCAAAGAAAATTCTATGATACCAGCTGAGAGAAACCTCCTGCAATAAATAATGAAAATGCACAATATAACAGAAGTAACATAACACTGAAGGAATTTATTGATCCTAGGCCACTTTGAGGGGGAAACCTCCTTTGAGAAATCTCAATACAAATAACTCGTGGATTCATTCATGGGACTAAACATGTAGTGATATAATAAGTCTTATCTAAACAACTATTAATCCCCTTGAATGTTGGATAAACACATATATAATTAGTCTAATCTAAACAACTATTTCTCCCCATGAATGTGGGATAATTCAATATACTCAGGGGATGACTTACAAAGCATATGCGTCCAACAACAATATGATAAAAAATTAAAGAGAAGGGTTGACATGGGTTCCTAACACACTTTATGCTAATTCTATGCAATTCTATGTGAGGTTAGTTGTGTGCCTTGATCCTCAACTTGTTTATGAAATTCCTTATGCTACCTTGGCTTTAGAATTTCTACATGGTATCATAACTTTGGGAGATCAGTAATTAATCCTCCATTATATATTTGTAGGTTTATTTTGTATCTGCAATAACTTCATGTATCCAAAATTTGTTCCTCCTCTTACTACATTTAATTATGCTGAGTGGAAACCAAAGATGATTTCATCTCTAAGGAGACAAGGTCTCTATGAGATATCTATTGGAGTTGGTGAAGAATATTATGAAGAGAAAAATGATTGGCTAAATGAATGTGATAGAGCATATGGAATTATTTGTTTTTAAATGCCTCTGAAGATGCATTATCTCATATATTCTGTTGAGTATCCATTCGAGCTCTGGAGCAATATAGAAAGAGCCGTTTGTGAGTAGAATGAAGAATATGCAGATTGGAGCGAATCGAACACTTCCTCAAGTGTTCTCTCTCAATATGTATTGACCTCTACAGTCTCTGGTGAACATTTTCATGATGAATAATTTGCAAATTCACCATAACAAGTTCCCATTGCTACCATTCTCTTTGATTTGAATGCTTCCTCTTCCTATCAAGAAGCAAATATTGAAGAGACATATTTTTATGTGTTTCTTGAAGTTGAAGATCTTGATTCATATTCTTATGATGCTAATGATGAAGAAGAATTAAATAATGGATCTACCATTGTTGAATATTCATTCACACATTCAATGTTCTCTATGTCTTTTATTATGGATTATGAGATCCATATGCCAGCTATTTCACACCCTATACATACTACACTTGTTAATGGTGTGCAAATCAGTGTCTTCCTGGATGTTTTCTCAACTAGATCAAGTCTTATATATGTCTTACCACTCACCATACTTGATCTCATGCTCATATGCATATCCTCCTTGGTTCTCGGCATCAATAATTGGGGCCTCCTTGAAGATTTTGAACATCTCTCTCTGTCCTCCTTTCATACTTCTAACACTAAGGATTCTTTATCAGTTTATGATCTAGAAGATGAGCCCCTTTATTCCCATGAGTCTAATAATGTGATAGTTTGTGTTCCTTTGGATACTTTGGAAGCTATATCAACCTATGGAGTCTCTGCATTTGCACTCCCTAATCCTAAGCCTCCTCCTTTTTCCTACATGGTCATTTGTACACTTCCTCTTAGTGTAGATGAAGTTGGAGACGTTAAGCATTCACTTGGACACTTTATCCTCACATTTGGAGTGTATTTCACCTATGTTGTTTTGAATTCCAAGTCATCATACCATCTTGGAGCTTATTACAACTCTTAATTGATGTTTCAAGAGCTTTGACTCATGCTTGCACATTACTATCAGAGGATCTCAGTTGTTCTACATGGCTATATTTTCCATCATGTAGTTGTCTATGTCCCTGATCCAGTTGAGCATATTTCTCTTCTTCCCAAGAATAATATTCCTCCAAACATCATCATTTAGTTTGAAGCAACATTTCAGCATTTTTGGTTTACCTTTCATGTCCATTTTTGAGGGAGGGTTTTGTTCCCATCAGGTTTCCTCTGTTTCCTTAGCTCACATGGATGAATAATGTAAAGGGTGATCATAAGGATATGTTTCATGGACCCTAATTTTGGCTTCATATTTACTCACATAAATTCAGGATTAATGGGGGTGTTGGAATATTAAAAACCCACCTATATACTTAGGATATAATTATTAATCATTTTGATTAATTTCCTAGGTGTAGACTAGGTAGTTGGAAACATTTTGTCTTAATTGACCACCACTTTCCATCATTATCCTATGGAGTGAACCTATATAATATTTTTGATAAGATTTTGTTTCATTTATGAG
This sequence comes from Pseudotsuga menziesii, assembly GCA_001517045.1. Classification (NCBI taxonomy): domain Eukaryota; kingdom Viridiplantae; phylum Streptophyta; class Pinopsida; order Pinales; family Pinaceae; genus Pseudotsuga; species Pseudotsuga menziesii. The sequence goes on along the minus strand of LPNX010269385.1, from coordinate 85,901 downwards.
TGTCCAGAATGACAAGGGTGCATTATTTATTTAGACTTCTTTTGTCCTTATTTTTCATCTTTTCATTGGATTAGAATAAATCTAGTTGACTGACAACTGCCATCTTTTGTGGCCAACCCATAATCCATGATTTTTTCTCAAAAATACATGATTATAACACTTTTCCACCAATCATTAGCTGACCATACTATTTTTTCTAATCGGTGAGGTCTTGGATAGATTAGGAAACCACTTTTGATACCTTGGGGTTTTTTTCCCTTGAAGTAAGACTTGTTTATGAGATAGTCTGATTTGCCAATTTGGAAATTTGATTTTAATCTATGAGTATGTATTATTTATGTAACCATGTCACTATTTAATGAATAATATTGAGATGATATACTTTCATGCATCTGAGTTTCCTTCTTCATGTGTGTTTGTTATTCTTCTTCGCAGTTTATGTTAATTCTCTAAAATTCTCCACGAGTTTAATTGTGTGCCTATATCCTTAGCTTGTTCATGAAATTCCTTATGCCACCTTGGATTTATAATTTCTACAGTTAAACAACCCTGTGACTGATAGGAGGCAACAAAATACACCCTAAGAGAACGCGAGTACGTAGGTGCTACCATCCAATTGAACAAGGGGCCAATCCAAGCATTGAGGAGCTACCATCCAACTCAACATGGGGCCAATCCAAGCATCAAGGAGCTACCATCCAAATCAACAGGGGGATAAATCAAGCATACTAGCCAGGTAAGTATTATTTTTTTTTAATTTTTCGTTCTTTTTCATTAATGTTTAAATCCAAATTTTAATAATTACAAAATTGTAAATATTTCTTTTTAATTTTTTTAATTTTTTAAATTTGTAGAACATTTTGAATCCACCTATAATGGAATCCAATGAGAACCAACAACCCAAAAAAAGAATTAACCTAGAATCCAATAAGAACCAACAATAATTGGAAAATGTTAATCAAAACCTAGAAGAACTCAACCACAACTTATATCAATTAAGGAACATGGTTAGGGAATTAAGAAGCATAGGGGAACCATCTTGGTTGTCCCTTGCCACCTTATTAGACAACATTATTGATTCCTTTCACCATTCCCATTCTCAATTAGTTGATATGAATGGATATAGGAAGATAATGAGACAATTTTATTCCATCGGATTGAGTAAGGAGAAAAATCAAAGATTTGAATATTACCAAATCCAATATTTATAGTAAGTACATTGATCCCATAACAAAACAAACACCCATCGTCACAAAGATACGAGTTTGCATGGACTGGTTATGTTTCTATCCATGGAAATATAATTGGATGAAGATGTGGTTCATAGTATTTGATAAACCTCCCTACAATAATAGGGAGGCTCCACTATATTTCCTTAGAAACCTATGGGTTGATTTTTTTTTTGGTTTACATGTAAACTACTTCAACATTACTAAGCTCCAAGGTAGTGGTATAATCTCTTCCTAAGATCAACCTACTACTAGGAAGAATCCACTTAGGAAATCAACTGCTCCTAGGCATGAGCTTAAGCCCCCTCCCCAACCACCTTATATATCTGATAGACTTGATGATATCAATGAGGTGATGAGACACATTGCAAGTGGTTTACTTAAACACATCACATTTTTGGAAATATATCAAGTAGATAAAAAGGATGAGCATAGGAGAGCACACGAGTAGTCTATTTGGGGAAGGATGAGGAGAGACTAGTCACTGGTTGTAGCCATGATAGGCTATTCACTATAAAGAGAAAAACACAACAGAAATGTTCTCATTGTGGGAATACTTCCCATGACCCAATGCAGGAACCATCCATGGAAATTATATGGAGTAGGTTAACACTTTTTTTTAAAATTTATTTTCAATCATTGAGTATATATTTATCTATGCAATAGGGAATTTTTCAATATAGGTAATTTTAAAGTATTTTTATTTTTATTTTTTATGTGAATGTATAGTTTTTTAACCTCAATATTCTCTCTTCAATGTGGGAGGATATAGTTTATCCCAATCTGGATCGTGTGATGGAAGCGACCACAAAACTTTTGGCACCTTACACACATGTATTTTGATTACTTGGAATAATTTAAATGCATTCAAAAGTTAAAAAATGACAATAAAAATGCACACATACATACACACATTCTTCCTCTAAAAATTTCTTCTAGGGTCTATTTACCCTTCAAGTAGATGACTTATTCCATGACATGCACTACATCTACTTAGAATCCTCCAAAAGTCCAAATTTAGAGTAAAAAACGAATTCCCTCAAGATATCTAACTATTCATTGGATTCCCTTCTCTGAGGTATAAATCCATCAATATTAGGATAACCCTCATGTCTTATCTACTCATAGATTTATTGAAGGCAATGAACCTGCCAAGAGTGTTCCCCACACCTTCCAATATTTTATGATTCCAATGTTTCAATGTAAGCCTGGGATAAAGGACACACACCTATTTCACATAAATTAAATCTTTTCATGGACAAAACCCATATTTCCATTTTTTAAGATGATACATGATGTCCTCAACAACCAAGCCTACTTTAGGAGAAACTATCTATCGTTCAAATTTTTCAACAAGAAGCACAACCACCACCAAACTAAAACATGGAAAACATGTGTATATACTAAGACCAAATATCATACCTCCATGAGGCATGAATGAAGAGATTCAACTTTTAAATACTTACCCATAAACTTCCAAACCAACCTCTTATCCATAAAACACTTGACCTATGATAATCCCACATCCAACCCCACCACCATTTTTACCCTTTCCAAGCTTTAGTTTGATGCATTTATGACTTATTTTTTTGTGAGATATCTTCAAATATTCCTTATTTTTTTGTCCTCATGGATCAAAATCCATATCTTCTAGATTCCCTTCACCCCATTCACTCTTCTTCAGCTTCCTCACAACCTCTACAAAATGACCCTATTAAGACCAACGACTTCCCCAAGTATTAGAACTTAGGGACCCTTTCCTAATATTGAAATGTTGTTTGTTTCATGGATAGGAATCCCTTGTTCTATAATTAAGAGGGAATGGTGATTATCTTGATTCATATTACTTGGTGGATATATTTTATGTTCATGTACATATAATACAACATGATCCTTTGGTGGCTTTAAAATTGTACCTATGTTTCCATTCTCCTAGAACTATGATATTGTACATTCATCCAATAGCTCAATATTTTTTACATGTATTTATTGTCAAACACTCAAGTTATGCAAGATGTCCCTTGGATAACTTGCTATCTAGAATAATTGTGCCATTGCATAAAAGAGGGAAGGAACTAAGTGGTGGAGAGTGTGAGTGTCACTGCAAGGATTTCAAATATAAAATCCATGCCACATTCACCACATCACTTGTATACAAAAAAACAAAGTATAGTTTACATCAAGTGTGATGAAAATGGATCCCTGGGAAAGTTCCATGGTGTGACTACCTATTCCTCACATGGATACATGGGTTAGAATTTCATATGGCACACAATCATAGCTCACTAAACCAAATTTTTGAACGTAATGATGAACTCACCATAGCATGTTCCTTTGAAAGTTTAAAACTTCACAAAAATTGTGCCACATTGTGTCCCTTTGAAAATTCAACCCTTATACAAATACACCACTTCACATGGATCCAAAAATACAAAACTTCATGATGGCCATGGTCATGTTGTGTTTTTTAAAAGTTCAAACCTCATGCAATTATGACCATATCACATTCTCAAGGATGTTTAAACATTGTGATACGAGTGACTAAGTTGCACCCTTGATAAACTTACAAACTTCATGGTGCATGTGACATTGTCATTTGCGTAATGCACATTTTCAGTCAGAAAATATTGCAATCCCTAATGGTCAAATGGGACCATAAACACCACCAATAGGATTCAAAGGAATACATTAGATACTGACACTTATTTCCATTATCATACATCAAATTGTTCAAAACATAGGATTGGAAAGGATCAACATTTCCCATCGTTCATAACAAAACCAAGGGCCCATTTACACTACCAAAACTTGAGACAAACAATCATCCATCAATAGTTACTACTCCAAAACTTGTTGTTCATGACACCATAAAGTCTCTGGTAACATTTCTTGTCCCTACAATTTCCCATGCATCGACCATGTCCTATAATTTTCCCAGGTGTTGTGGTAATGTCCTATAATTTTCCCCTTTCATTTTTAATTAAGTCTATTTGTCATTGTGATTAATACTGTTACTATTGTTTATATAAATTGAATCGGAATATTATCGTGTTTCTAGAAGTGTTCGCATATTTTTATGATCAACCTTCTTCATCGAGGATTGGTAGATCACCCTATTCCCAAGTATCATGTGTAATTAAGTACACTATTAATTTGATTTTTTTATACTTAATATGGTTTATTTATATTTTTTTGTTCATACTAAACTATGATATTACAAATGTTTATGCAGGTTCCATCATTCCACCCTTTCCTTCCATCTAGTTTATATGCCAAGTGTGGCCACTAGTATGTCCCAACCATTCCATCTTCACCCCATCTTCCATCCAATTTATACACCAAGTGTTGATATTGGTGTGTCCCCACGATTCCATACCCCAACCCCATTCACCCTTCCCCATCCATACACCCTTATTTCCATCCACCACCCTCCCCTAACCATCTATTACACCTCCCTTCCATCCACCCTACCCCACCGTCCACACCTTCCCTTCCATCCACCCTCCCCCCACTATCCACGACTTCCCTCTCATCCAACATCCCTCCTATACCCATCCATTCCCTTACATCCACCCTCCCCTCTCTGTCCATCCCCTAACATCCCCATTTTCCTTCCTAGGTAATTTCCCTCTATCATACAACTAGTAGGGGTATATCTGTGTAGATTACCATCACACTATGTTCCACGCCCTTCCACATTTCCTTCTTCCACCTTTCCTTCCACAATTGCACCCACCATTGTGGAAACTAATGTACTAGTCATTGTAGCTACATCTATAGTGGTTTAATCTATAGTTGTTGTAACTACATTAGAGCCTAACCCCATGACTGCATTGGAGTAGGTTGTCCATCCAAATATTCCATCAACTATCCCAGTAGACTAGTCCTCTACACTGCACAATATGTTCATGATGAGATTGATTAATTTATGAAAATATTGTGAATCACCAACATAAATTATTTTATGCTTCTAATCTTTTCAATAAACCGATTGTTGTAAATGTTGCAGGGTGTCATTCCCGAGAACATTGCAACAAGGAGAAGGTAAACCACCTCATGAATTACAGTCTCATATATGGTGATTTATTTAAGATACGAATACTAATTTTATTTTATAACTATGTTAATTTATAGAATTGCAATAAAATTTTGATATCTTATTTTTTCCATTTCAAATCCCAAAGCGGCACAACACTGAAAGACACACGAAGGCCCTAGATTTCTCTAGATCAAAGAATAGGAATATTGATTTTGGACATTCCCCTAGGAGTGTCAAGGGTGGCCAAGGTGATTGAGAGATCGACCTATGTATATCGATGATGATGTGGTATTTTTTTGTCATGAGTTTCCATATTTTGTATCTAGGGCATGAGTTTCCATATTTTGTATAGGGCATGAGTTACCATTATTTATACATTGGGAACCATATTCCATTTTTTCCAAAAAAATGTTTATGTTTGGACAAATTTTGCATATGAATACATGGATTTTCACTTATGTATATGTCTATGATTGTGCTTTCTTAGTTTTCATTATAATATTAATTTAAGGATGTCCTCAAATTAATTAATTTGTAATCCTTACTTGTGGACTAATTACTATTATCCTCCATGAAAAAACATTACAAGAGGGGGAAATTATATATGTTTCAATCTTGATATAAAACTAAGTAAAGAACTATCACATTTTTTGGAAAAATTGAATTTCTTTTCAATTTAAATTTATTATCCTTGAAAAGGGAGCCCGGTTTAACATTAATTCTTTACATTTATTATATCATATGCTAACCTAACCTAGATAAACTAAACCTAGAGTTACATACTCCACTAGACAACCATAAGTTATCCTAGACCACCCACCCTTAGTTACTACCTTAACCTCACCTACTAAACCTAACTAAACTAAACTACCTTAATATAATTTAGTCTACACTTACCTCAACCATTGACTTACCTAAACTAAACTACCTTAATATAACGTAGCCTACACTTACCTCAATCATTGACTTACCTAAACTAAAATACCTTAATATATTTTAGTCCACACTATCTTAAACCACATAACCTACTTTAACTAACCATTCCTTGGCCCAAAACACTCTAGTTTAATACTTGTTTACACTAAACTAAAAGCAAAATAACCTATCCTAGCCTACCTTAACCCTAATCTCTCTTATATCCTACCATATCCTACCTTAAATACTTCCATAATCCATAGAGTAAATTTTCCTAACCTAGCGTCAACATACATCATATATCATCCATTACCCTTGGCGTCATATATACTCCGTTACCCTTATCTTCGTGACCTAATAATTCCTAGCATGTAAATGTAGCCTATCCTATAAACCTAACCTAGCCTAGAAACCCTAGTTTGTATTCTAAACCATAGAAACACTAGTTCGTATCCACCAAGTTATCATTAACCAAATACAGATATCATTTATGCAATGTAACCATTAAACAATATCTATTATCAAACATATTACAACTTTGCAATGTCATTATTGGCCAATATCTAATATCAAACGTATTCATGTATTTTTACAACTTTGAAAGTATATCATCATTGAGAAATATGTTCTATCAAAGATTCATTCTTTTACAAATCTAAACTATCATCATTGACCAATATCTATTATCAAACATTCATAATTACATAATTCATGCAATGTCACCATTCAATCAATGTGTGATAGGGCCTGGTTTGTAGAAACCTTCGCGTCTATCCTAACTTCTAGTTTGTAGTGTAAAAATTAGTTTGTAGGCTAGGACCTAGTTTGTCAAAGCACTAGTTTAATAAATTACTAATATCAAATGCAATGTCACCATATTTACCAATATATACTATCACACATTCGTACCTTTACAACCTAGTATAGCCCTAGAAACCCTAGAAACCCAATCTAACCCTAGAAGAATTAATATAAGCCTCGACAACTAATCTAGAAACATAGAATCCTAGGAACCTAATCTAGCCCTAGAAACCTAATATATCCCTATAAACCGTATATGTATTCTTTATTCCAAAATTGTTGAAATGTAACGTCCCCGACCCTTCTGTTGGAGACATTTACCACCATAGACACTCATTTTGGTCAAATTGGCCTAGTTAAACCAATATCCTAAGTATTATTGACTTAATTGACATCAATGGAGCATTAATTGACATCATCCAGTCACACCCACGCCTACCTTCAGTCAAGGAGTCTAACTTGGCCTTCTCCTACATTCTGGGAGGCTAACTGGAGCACTCTGGGGCTGATCTGAGTGATATTAATGCACCTAATTGCTAACTGATGGTTACAATCAATTAATATGGAAATGAAGGTGCATCCTTTCATTTAATTGATTATTTAATGATTAATTAATGAACTGGAGTCAACAAGGGCACCTCCACCAACTTCTAATGTTCAGTTCAACTTCAGTTAACTTCATCAGGGTTCATTGGAGTCATTGAAGCGCTAGCACTTTATGGTTGGCTTGCTATGACATGTGTATGATCTCTTTCAGTTGAGACTTAGTCATTTATTGCACTCCGACTTCATTTAGGGCTCAGTTGAGTCAATTAGGGTTTTGATCAGTGGTTAACTGGAGTGTTGACTATGGCTTACATTCAGTTAAGCTAGACTCACTCATTCAATTCGAATGACTTCCTTGAGGATTCGAATTGTCTCTTCATTCATGCTTGTAGCATGTCATTGCAATTGTAATCATTCATTCTTTATGTGAATACAGAGCGGCTACTATTCCTGTAGACTGATTACACCATTTCATGAGTTATTTGTTGATTAATTCTTGATGAGATCGATTCTTTGTTCCTAGATCAATAGATAAGATTAATATGGTATCAGAGCTCATGGTGGGACGAAGTTCATATCTCTCAAAAATAAGGTTTTTGACAAATCTTGCATGAAAAATTGAGCAGAAGCTCAAAATTTTAGTACTACACTAGAAGCCAAGGCTTACCACTTAATACCCCAAGTAAAGGAATTGTTGGTCAAGCTTGCTTAATCAACTATGTTGGGTGTGATGAAATCCTAAAATGTGTAGGTTGTATGACCTTACAGTTCCCCTTTTGTTGTGATTTGCAGGTTTTAATAGGTACAACTTCAAATGGACTCATCAGTCCCTCTTCTCACCCCATTCACAAGCTATTCAGAATGGAAGTTGATGAGATTGATTCTTTGTTCCTAGATCAATAGACAAGATTAATATGGTATCAGAGCTCACGGTGGGCTGAAGCTCATATCTCTCAAAAATAAGGTTTTTGACAAATCTTGCATGAAAAATTGAGCAGAAGCTCAAAATTCCAGTACTGCACTAGAAGCCAAGGCTTACCACTTAATACCACCAGTAAATGAATTGTTGGTCAAGCTTGCTTAATAAACTATGCTAGGTGTGATGAAATCCTAAAATGTGCAGGCTGTATGACCTTACAGTTCCCCTTTTGTTGTGATTTGCATGTTTTAACAGGTACAACTTCAAATGGATTCATCAGTCCCTCTTCTCACCCCATTCACAAGCTATTCAGAATGGAAGTTGAAGATGATTGCATCTCTGAAGAGATGAGGTATCTATGAGGTGTCTATTGGAATTGGAAAAGAGTCTTATCATAATGAGAATGACTGGCTAAATGACGGTGATAGAGCTTTTGGAGCAATATGTCTGGCCCTTTCTCCTAGCTTGCGCTACCTTATTGGTTCTGCTAAATACCCAAAGGATCTCTGGACAAAATTGGATAGAAACTTTGGCAAGCACAATGAGGATCATAATAGAAATTTTGAGATCACATCCAGCACCACAAAATTTCTTTACGCAAAAGTATCGGTCTCTACTCTCTCTGATGAAGTTGTTCAAGATGAAGATGAAGAAGAATCTTCTACACGTTCAATTCGAATTGAAAAAAGTCTCCATGCAGTGACTCCTTCTCCTGATGCTCCAAAAGTTCATGAGATCTCTGATATCTCATATCCTCATATTTATGAAATAGAAGAAGACATTCGAATCTCTGATATTGAAGAAAAATACTGCTGCACTTCCATGCAAACATTCACCGGTGATTTTTCTTTGAATTTCGTGCAAAATTTACCAGTAATTGCTTCCGAAAGTGAAGAGAAATTTGATTTTTATTCCTCTAATGTTGCTGCTAGTGTGCAAATATGTAATACCTTGGGTATTTTGGAAAAAATATTAGATTACAAGAGTGATCAATTCTCTCCCCATGATATAGATCTTCCATCAAATTCTTGCAGGATTGCATGCATCAAAATTCAGAATTTTGAAGAAAAAGACAACTGTGCATCCACCGTCTCGGTTGACCATACTTTTGGATCTGATATGAAACTTATTGGATCTGATATGATATTATTTGGATATTATCTGATATTTCTTGGTTCAAAATTTCAGGTTCATAAACCTTCAGTACTGCTTGTAGCTATTCTCATCAACGGTGTGAAGAAACAAGTACCGCAAGTCGCCTACAAAACTGCTGTTGGGGATTTGATTTCATTTCATAGTTTTGGATCTGTTTTGAACTTATTTATATCTGATTTAATTTATGATATGATATTATTTGGTTCATATTTTAAAATCCAAGAGCTTTCATCCATGCTTGTATCTGCTCTCACCAATTCCGGTGTGAAAAATCAAGTACCGCACTTTCTCTTCAAAACCGCTGATGGAGATTTGGTGTTAGTTTCCTCATATGAGGTTGCTGATATTTTATTTTGTGATTCATTAGGCATTTCAGAATATATATCAGATTATGGAGCTCAAGCATTCTCTCTCCACAGTCCTAGGGCTTCTCTACCTTTGGTCACATGCTCATCTCCTCACAGAACTAGTAAAGAGGAAGACATTCTGCATCCGCTTGGACACTTGCTCCTAATATTTGGGGCTGATTTTACCACTCATGGTTTACTGTTCAAGGCTGCAACATATCAGTTTCTTGATTGTTCCACACATGGTTCGAATCCTCAAGAACCTTTTCTCTCTCTTCAGATGATTTCAGCTACTCTACATGGGTCCAGTTTTCATCGTGTTGCTGTTTATATTTTTTATTCAGTTGAGTGCATTGTTATTCTTCCAAACTGGAAGATTCCTCCAGAAATATTCATTTATTTTGGATTTAGAGGTTCACATTCACAGTCTCAGGATGCTACTGCATAGAAGAACCAATTCTTGATTTACTGCTTAGTTTGACGAGGGGTATTTTTCCCATGAGGTTTTCCCCATTTCCTTGGTTATATTAAGCAATTAATTTATTGTACAGGGTGACCTATGGCCTTTGTTGCTGGGGCCCTAGCATTTTTATGCATTTATGTTTTCTAACTCATCCTGAGTATAGCTTAAGGGGGGGCGTTGGAGACATTTACCACCATTAACACTCATTTTGGTCAAATTGGCCTAGTTAAACCATTATCCTAAGTATTATTGACTTAATTAACATCAGTGGAGCATTAATTGACATCATCCAGTCACACCCACACCTACCTTTATTAAAGGAGGCTAACTTATCCTTATCCTACATTCGGGGAGGCAAACTGGAGCACTCCGGGGGTGATCTGAGTGATATTAATGGACCTAATTGCTAACTAATGGTTACAATTAGTTAACAGGGTAGTGAAGGTGCCTCCTTTCATTTAATTGATTATTTAATGATTAATTAATTAATTGGAGTCAACAGGGGCGCCTCCACCAACTTTTGATGTTCAGTTCAACTTCAGTTAACCTCATCAAGGTTCATTGGAGTCATTGAAGCACTAGCACTTTATGGTTGGCTTGCTATGACATGTCTCTGATCTCTTTTAGTTGAGACTTAGTCATTTATTGCACTCCGACTTCAGTTAGGTCTTAGTTGAGTCAATTAGGGTTTTGATCAGTGGTTAACTAGAGTGTTGACTATGGCTTACATTCAGTTAAGCTAGACTCACTCATTCAATTCAAATGACCTCCTTGAGGATTTGAGTTATCTCTTCATTCATGCTTGTAGCATGTCATTGCAATTGTAATCATTCATTCTTTATGTGAATATAGAGCGACTACTATTCCTGTAGAATGATTACACCATTTCATGAGTTACTTGTTGATTAAATATTGATGAGATTGATTCTTTGTTCCTAGATCAATAGACAAGATTAATACCTTCGACCAACAAAGAGGACGCTACCATACATCAAATCATCCGGGCATCTAGCCCCATGAACATGGACATACATACATATACTGTTGAAGCATGATACTTAAAAACATAAAACGCATTACGAAGCATAATCATTCATATACACAATGGAAGCAAAACATATCAATCAACACTCATGCATATACAGATCAGCATTTAACATGTACATCATCATTCATCAACGGTAAATATGATTGCAGACACAAGTTAAGTAAGAATACTTATCTTATTAAGAACTTGTTACACAACCAACTATGTTGTTGCAACATTCCACCCAACCATAGGCCCATGTGCTCCTTAATCTCTCAGCAATGTTGCCACCCCCGAGTTGGGCATGATTCCCCAAGGAGTAAGGAACTAACAGGCTTACACATAGCCAAGGATAACAACACCATAAGGGTACACAGTTCAACCTAGCCAACTAAGTTGGGTTTATCATTCCATCGAGGAGCTGGGAAAGGCTAAATGCTAAGCTGGCGAGCTCATTGAAGAGCTACAGACACCAACACCAGAGCCAGACTGTCTTCTAGAACACCCACACACACCCAACATAAGGAAATCAGTCCCTTCTCTGCAACGCAGTCCCTCAGACCCTGATCTCCCTTCCAGTGCTATTAAGGGGTTGTGGAGAAGAATGTCAGCTCAGAAGCTCTGTCTGTGTGGTTCTCAACCCACCAGGTTTATCAAGCACCTCGGGCCCTCATTCACCACTCCAATGTAGTCTGAGGACAAAACCACTGCATGCAAGCAGCCAAATAGCTGTTTAAGCTTTTACAGGGGGAAAACACAGCCAATCCATCGTGGAAAACAACATCCCACAAACAACTATGAACCCACAACACCCGATCCTCAAGGAAATCGCCGAAGAAATTATCCAGACAGCAATGGGGAAAGAAACCAATTCTCAATTTGTGCATGAGGGGAAAAATACACAGCCAGAACACATAACTGTGAATGCCATTATGACCACGATTCCACGATGGAATAATAGAACATCACGTAGTCTAGTCAATGGTCGAAAAAGACACAAAGCTCTGCATGAATAGAGGAAAGAATTGATCCACAGGGCAACAAATCCGTGAGGCATAGGAGAAACATCCTTCTGTGTGAATGGGGAAGAAACTCACAGACTAGTAATCCATGTGAGAGGGAAGGTGAACCCCCAACAATGGAATGTGGAACCTTTTAACTCCCCCCAGCGTGAGGAAATGAACAGACTCTCGATCCCCATAGTGGACAGACCATCCTCTACCCCAAGGCATGTCGTGGAGAGAGTGTGAGCATGGTGGTCTTCTGCCAGCCAATCGCTGCTCCCAACTAACAATGGAATAACTAAGGTGGTGGTGAGAAAAAGAGAGTGGTGACACATGGCTCTTCCCCCATGACTCAATGTTCAACATTCCCCTTCGTTATCCTTAGGATTCATGCCCCTTCTCAATTTAGTTGCAGAGAACATAGCTGGTTGGGTTATTTAATTAAAAATGCACATTTACATGATGTCACAATTTAATATATCCTGTATGTCCCGATATATCATCGATGACCATTCCAATCCGAAACATAACACAACCAAATCAATGGTGAGGATTTTGCCTTTAGCTCCTCACCATGATTATTTACAATATATGTATCATGTATATTTAATGCAAATGGGGTCAAAACCGGGGTGTTACATTCCCCTCCCCCTTCAATAGCACTATCCTCAGTGCTTTACAAAATTTGAACAAAATGCTAAAGTGGTACTGCCTCAATGTTCTGCATTGTAAACCTTAGTTTGTAGGCTAGGACCTAGTTTGTGGAAGCACTAATTTAATCAATTACTAATATCAAATGCAATGTCACCATATTTACCAATATATGCTATCACACATTCGTACCTTTACAACCTAGTATAGCCCTAGAAACCATAGAAACCCAATCTAACCCTAGAAGCATTAATATAAATCTAGACAACTAATCTAGAAACATAGAATCCTAGAAACCTAATCTAGCCCTAGAAACCTAATATATCCCTATAAACCCTATATGTCTTCTTTATTCCAAAATTGTTGAAAGGCCACTATATGTCTTCTTCATTGCAGGCCCGTCGATTGGGATTCCTTAATGGTATTGGGTGCATATGTGAGATAAAGGGTGTATATCTGAAATAAAGGGGAAAATATATGTTAATAATTCGACAGTAAATTGTCAATCCGGGGAGTCGTAAACTTAGGGTTTTCGGAACTGTATGTTTAGGGTTGAAGTCTAATCTATCATAACTTGACCTATCCTAATTTTGACAAACACACTTCACCATGCAGATAGACTAACACCTAAAGAGGAAGCCCGACATGGGATACCTTATATCATGAGTTATGTATCTAATCCTGTTATTGGTACTTGGATCTATATGGAAATGAAAGTACAAGAAAGTGAAAACGCAAAAAAAAGTCAAAGTGCAGGGGAGTATAAATTGGGTAAGGAAAATACATTTACAATTAATTTCCAACATAACCAAAACTCAAATCTTTAACAAACAACAATTTTAATCTACAAAGTTTAAAATATGGTGTCAAACCTAATTAATAGGTATCTATCAAAATGAAGATTTAAAATAAGCTAAACATATACCAAATAAACTCTATGCTTTGGATTCATACTCCAAAGTAAAAATAGCGTGTTGGTTTAAATGGACAGAGCGTGGTTACATTGGAACTTTGTTATGCAATTGAACACTATTGGAATAGTGGCTACATTTTTTTAAGCCTTCAAATTCACACTTACAATTTATTTATAGAGAGTTGTCAATGCTATGGAAGAATGCGTTAAATGAAATAAAAAGATTCATTGAATGTAATCAAATCCTACATAGACAAGGCTAAGCTACTATGCAAAACATATCTTCAAAACAGAGTATTGACAAATTAAACATCTATTTTCTAAATGATATTATACCTAAACTTCTCAAAGGCATTTAGCTACAATGAACAGAGCACACTTGGATTGAAACCACACTATGAAATCAAGAGAAAAACTGATAGAAAGAAACCTAGGGTCAACGCAAACTACTCATCTAAGATGCCAAAGTCAAATCTATTTGTGTAAAGTTGCAGGAAGCTACAAGAAATGGAAGAAAATCAATATCAAGAAGAAAATTGCTACAGGAAATGGAAGCTACAAGAATCAACAATATTGCTTGCAATATGGACAAAATAAAAATCAAATAAACGAAGCATTAATTTCATTTCTACATTTGATTTCTCTAAATTGTAGTCACATAGAATTCACAGCCTTCTAAATTATGCGAATGAAGATATACTTACAAAATAAACGTTTTTGTATTTGATACAAAAAATCATACTAGCACATAAATCAATCCTACAACTGAGCTATGCAAATTAATAAGAATATTATGTACATGTGTAAAGCTGAAAATGAAATTACAAGAAAGAATAGAGCATGATCCATAGGATGGACAGTCCCGGGGATTCACAATGTAAACACACAAATTATATACAGAATCTCATTTCTAAAAATTTGATTCTTCATTCAATCAAAATGGGGTTACGAAATGATCAGTCTTATGCCCAAATCTCTTCTTCCCTATTTTCCAATGAGTTAAAGGTATATATATATATATAAATTAAACAAAGGGAAACATCAACCACTTAAAGGATCGATCCCCTAGAGATATCAATTGCCCAAATAAACATAGAAATTTCAGTTCGATATTCATTGCAGATCGATGACTATCTTGAACCATGAAATCACAGCTCTGATGTAGGCATTGATTTTGAGACAGTTGGTGTTCTTCAAGTGAAATTAGTGCCAAGATTCTAGGGGTCGAATGAATGATCTGGGTGGAATATTATAGATCACTAACCATCTCGCATCACCAACAAACAACACCCATATGGCATATTTGGTGACGGAGGCTCGCATATATGTTAACCAATGATTTCTCTTTCGTAGAAGTGTCAGAACAAGTGCTGGAACAGGTACTAGATTGTGAAATATTGCAGAGGTGCCGTATTGAGTGTCATATTGCGAAATTTCATATATGTCCAACGCAACAAGGTATAAACCAAGTAATGATTTCGGGTATGATTTTGAATTCATAAAAGGGTTAAAAATAACTAAAATTAATGCAAAATTACTTTGATTAATCCTCCATAACATAATCTCCTCAAAATGTTAGATTAAGAACCAAAAGGAATGATTGATATGTACAAACCTAGTCAAATATCTAGTTCTCCATACATAAATAAGCTTAAAATTCAATATAGTATGGGAAAAATAGGGACCCATCACTCCCACACATCGAAGATCTTGCAGGTCCCACTGCAAGAGAAGCAAAACTAATAGAAAATTTGAATTTAGCACCTACACTTAAGAGGGAATGAGGTTGGTTTATGCAGCATTACTCTAAGCTCTTTCAGTTGTTTTCTTATATATTTTTTATTTTAATAGCTCCCTTAGGCTCCTATTAAAGCAACGATACAGTTCATATATATGAGAATTCAATCAAAGAAGTTGAAGTTAGGAAGGGTAAATATTGAAAAGACATAAAGAAATGGACAAAAAAAATTCATACCACTCTGTCACCTATTAGAACAATGATTATGCACATAGATCAATTGAAATTGATATGGAAAATCCAGAATATTTATGTCTTGTAAAATGAATGTAGGTCAATATCCAAGTCAAATAGAGTGATATGAATTTATATAGATATTGTCAAATATAGGTTTGCTCCTATTGTATGCATAACAATATAGGAAAAATATGGCCTACCATATAAGAATATCATTATCAATTCCAGGACACAAGAAATAGCATGGTAAAATAAGTAGATATAATTTCCACAACTCACTTCAGGACTCTTGTGATCAGCATTTTTCTGCATACCAATTTCAGGACACCATTCATAAGAAGATTATCATATTTGAAGAGAGAATATCAAATTAATTCTGATCCAATGAAAATCAAGATTGCCATGAGATAATGATAAATATTATGAAACTATAGGAGACTTATGTAATCTAATTTGTTTTGAATTTGAGTCTCCTTGTTATTACTATGCAAAAGAAATTTTAAAAGGCTGTTACCATGGCCGAAAACTTGCACTTATACACCTAACAAAGAAAACTTACAAGATTAAAAATATAAATGAATATTAGTGGATTAACTAAATTAGACCAATCAAATTGAGCCTTCAAATTTCTAACATAAAATGAACTTGATTTTTCCTTTCTTTATGCAATATTTTCTAAAAATAAGATAACGAAAAGAGCCCTTTTAAAAGTTAATGGAAAATTTAGAACAAAAGGTAGTCATTATAAATGAAATTCATAGAATATTAGTCATTCCTTTGGCTTCACAAAATCACAATCCTTCGATTAATAATGATTAAGTTCACATTTGATTTTACTAAGTTACCAAACATAAATGCACCCTCAAGGTATATACCTTAGATACAATAAGAATCAAATGTCAAGAGTCTTAAAGACATATTAATATCATTATCCAGTGTAATAGTTAATGAGGTTCATTTATCCTTTAATTTAGCCAAGCATGATTTTTCCTAGTAATTTACACAAGTATATTGTTCATATAAACAAGTATAAAGTAGACATAAAGAAACATATCAAAATCAGAACCCACTACCAGCTAGCCTGTTCCGTACTCTGACGGGGTCATTTTGACACCTAAGAAATATATTCCCTAGGTAGAATGCCCCATTGCTAGTGAGCATGTTCAGTACTCTAATGGGTTTTCCTAGTCATACCATAGGCCAGAACCCGCTACCATCATACCTGTTCAGTATATCGGTGAGTAAGCCTTTTCCACCCTTAAAATAACGTTGATTTATATTGATTTCTAAAAATTTATTTCGCAATGAGTGGATGGGATGGTACATGTGTTGGAATATATTTTATAGATTTCCTGTAAAGAATTGTTTGTATGAAAAATGAACTCATGTTTTACATTTGTCTAAATTCATGTTACAACAAAATGTATTTAGTGTGTGTGGGATGCAAACACTGGATAATAATCAAAAGGTGCTTCTAGTCTCTACAACCAATATTTTATCATTAAGATATTATGGTGTCCTTATGAAAATTAAATCAATGTAAAACATACCTATATCCACATATGAAAAATTTATAGCAGTGATTACCTGGATATGGAGAATCAACTGACTTACTTGTTTCCGCATCAGAAAGTGTTGAAGGAAGGAATGGTATTGTGGCCTCATTGCCTCTTGGAACAAAATTTTGATGTAATCTTGATACACCCCTTCCTTCCTCATGCCATGTAGGTCCTCTTCTTCTGAATGTTCAATTGCTTGAGTACATGAAGGATCTGTTGATATATATGTGGATCACTCTTCAATTTCAGGGCTCTCTCCATTGAATGTGTTATCCAAGTTTATGTTTTCCTTGGTAGATTGGCAAGGATATTTGGTTTGTATCTCATGGTACTGTGGTTCTTCAATTATTTTTGGAGAGGTAGATAAATTCTTGACTTCTGTCAAGATGTGTTCTTCTTGAGAAGAAGAAATTGAGATCCCAACTGCTGGTAGGATTTGAGAGATTTTTCTTAAACTCATGCTCACCTCTAAATCCATTTTGTTGGTTGATAGACCCTACTTCACACATGGATTAGTGTCTAGGGTTCTTACATCACCCAAATAGATAGATATATATATATATTATTGATTTGAATAAGAAGCTACCAACAAAAATACATTCCTAAAGCAAATTTGTGCACACCAAAAGAAAACTAAATTTGAACAACTAGTTACAAAATTGAAAAATAGATCACACCTATAGATAAGATAAACACACTTGTGAAAAAGAGATCAAACCCACACCTACATAAAAGAAAACACACCTGCTGTAGATAACTAGAATGCGAGAAAGTAACCAAACTCAAATTTGCAAAAGAAAAACACACTTGTAGAAAAATAAATCAAATTTTGCGAAATAAATTGTGGAAAATTAAACACTCTGACTTGAAAACTAACAAAAATAAATAAACAAATCAATGAAAAAGAAATAACACTTTCACGAAAAAGGTCCAACAATGCTTTGGGGTGACCCACTAAAGAGGATGTCTCGATCTATTACACTACAAAAAAATCCGTAGTGAAGTCGTCTTTGTGTCTTATTGTTTCCCCTCCCCCTTGCTGTGTAATGTAAAGGAAACCTATCCACCTACACTTCAACCCCTTTAGCATCTCCTCGACAATGGCGCCAAAATTGTCTCGAAAAATATATGTTAATAATTTGATAGTTAAATTTTCAATCCAGGGATTCGTAAACTTATAGGTTTCGACATTGTATGTGCAGGGTTGAAGGCTAATCTATCATAAATTGACCTATCCTAATGCTGAAAAACACACTTCAACATGCAGATAGACTAACACCTCAAGAGGAATCTCGACATGGGGCACCTTATCTCACAAGTTATGTACTTAATCCTCTTATTGGTACTTGGATCTATATGAAAATGAAAGTACAAGAAACTGAAATTGCAAAAAAATTCAAAGTGCAGGGGAGTATAAGTTGCGTAAGGAAAATGCATTTACAATTAATTTCCACGATAACCAAAAATCAAATATTTAACACACAATAGTTTTAATCTACAAAGTTTAAAAGATGGTGGCAAACCTAATCAATAGGTGTTTACAAAATGAATATTTAAAATAACTTAAGCATATACCAAATAAACTCTATGCATTGGATTCATACTCCAATGTAAAAATATCATGTTAGTCTAAATGGATAGAGTGTGGTTACATTGGAAATTTGTTATGCAATTGAAAACTATTGAAATAACATCTACAATCATTTAAACCTTCAAATTCACTGTAAAATCCCCGACCCTCCTCCTAGTGAAGAGGACGCTACCATGGCCTTAACCATTCGGGAAACCAGCCCCATGAACATGTGCATTCATAAAATGTTGGAACAAAATGCATTGAATTAGAACATACACAGATGTAATTATTTATCATACACAGCAGAAGCAACATACATTCATACAAGCATTCAACATGTTCGCCATATTCATTAATAGTAAAATGATTGCAGGAGTAAAATAGACAAGATTACTTATCTTATGAAGAACTCGTTTCTCAACTAGCTATGTCACTGTAACGTTCCACCCAACCATAGGCTAGCATGCTCCTAAATCTCTCAGCAATGCTGCCACCCCCGAGCTGGGCATGATTCCCCAAGGAATAAGGAACAAGCAGGCTTACACATAGCCAAGGATACAAAAAACACAGCCAAGCCAACACAGTTGGGTTTATCAGGCCATCAACAAGACAGCCAAGCCAACATGGTCAGGTTTATCAGGCCATCAAGGAGCTGGTAAAGGCTAAATGCCAAGCTGGTGAGCCCATTACAGAGCTAGGAACACCTATACCAGAACTAGCCTGACTTCTAAGACACCCACACACACCCATCACAAGGAATCAGTCTCTTCTCTGCTACACAGTCCCTCAGGCCCTAACTTCCCATCAAGTGCTATTCAGGGGTTGTGGAGAAGAAAGCAAGCCCTCTAGCTCTTTCTATGTGGTTTCCAAACACACCAAGTTTATCAAGCAAACCAAGCCCCCATCCCTGCTCCCAACACAGTCTGAAGACCAACCACTGCAAACATGTAGTCACACAAGTGATTTACAGCTTGGGAAAGGAAAACAACTCCTGAGTCATTCTTGGCCCTATAGTGGCAAAACGACTCCCAAAACAATCTACAGCAGCCCCCAAAATGTAAATAAGACCCCAAAAAAACACAACGTAAGGGAGACCACAACAAACCCACGAATCAGTCTGTGAGGAAAGTATACACCCACACCATCCACAAAATCCGTAGAGGAAAACTGCGTGAGTAAAACCAGGAAAATCTTGTTCGTGAGAATGAATAGACTACCATCTTTGCATGAGGATGAACAGATAATGGAGAGAATGGTGTAGTGGAGTGAATGGCGGTGGCGTTTTTTGCTTACCAACGTGAGGGTCAACCTGCTGGTGGAGTGTGCATGTGGGCAAGGACTGACAGTCCTGCCACACTCCACTCCCAGCCATAACTACCTCAACTACTCAGCAAAAACATAAACCATTAAAGTGGTAGTTGGATAAGACAAGGAAAGATGGGAAATTCAAACAAGGTGGTGACACATGAATTTCCCCCCCATAGCCCAAGGTTTGACATCCGCCACCCTTATCCTTATGAGAATCATGCCCCTTCTCAATTTAGTTGCTGTGAACATAGCTGGTTAGGGTTCATTTTAATTAAAGATGCATATTTACATGATGAAAAAATTTAATATATATGTCGCACACCCCAATATACCATCGGTGACAATTTCAACCCGAAACATAGCATAACCAATCGATGGTGGGGCCTTGGCATTTAGCTCTGCACCATGATTATTTACAATATATACATCATATACATCTAATGCAATGGGGTCAAAACTGGGGTGTTACATTCCCCTCCCCCTTCAATAGCACTGTCCTCAGTGCTTTACAAAATTTGAACAAAATGATACACTGGTATCGCCTCAGTGTTCCATAGAATTGAACAAAAATGGATGTGTCGAACGCATGGCATCCTCCAACTCCCATGTAGCCTCTTTAGGTCCGTAGTGCTCCCATTGCACCTTTAACTGACCTATGGCCCGGTTCCAGAGCATTGTGACCTTCATGTTGAGGATGTGCATTGGCTCGGTTCGGAACTCTCCCTCGGGTTCCACCTGAATCACATCCCAATTTATCACATGGTTAGGATCATGTACATATCTCTTAAGCAAAGAAACATGAAAAACATTATGAGCTCTAGTACTAGCAGGCAATGCAAGTCTATATGAAACTGGCCCTATTCTTTCAAGCACTTCAAACGGCCCACAATATCTTGGTGACAGCTTGGCACAACTTCCAAGCTTCAAGGAACTCTTCCTTGCCCTCACTCTGAGGTAAATATGATCCCCAACACTGAAATCCCTGTTCACCCTATGCTTATCTGCATAGCTTTTCTATCTGTCCTGTGCTGCTTTCAGATTCTGCCTGATCTTTACAACCTCTTACTCCATTTCCTTGAGCAAATCTAGTCCAAGAACAATCCCGTTCACTAGGTTATCCCAAGTCACTGGTGTCCTACACCTTCTTCCATACAAAGCTTCATATGGACTCATCCCCAAGGATGCATGCTGTCCATTGTTATAAGAAAACTCTACCAAGTGCAAGTAATCTTCCCACTTGGTTGGTTTGTCCATCACATACATGCGAAGCATGTCTTCAAGCACCTGATTAACTCTCTCTGTCTGCCCATCTGTCTGAGGATGGTATGTAGTGCTGAAGTTTAGCTTTGTACCCAAATCTGCAAACAACCCCTTCCAAAAGTTGGAAGTGAACTTGACATCTCTGTCAGAGACTATTGCCTTAGGAAATCCATGCAATTTGAAAATCTCCTTCATGAAGATATTTGTAATGTCATCAGTCTTATGCATAGACTTAACTGGTATAAAATGCGTTGCCTTTGTCAACTTTTCTACCACAACCATGATGGAATCATGTTGTCTCCAAGTCATTGGCAATCTTGTAATAAAATCCATGGAAATAACTTCCCATTTCCATTCTAGAACTGGAAAAGGCTGCAACAAGCCTGCAGGGTGTTGATGCTCAACCTTTACCTGTTGACATTTCATACACCTCAAAATGTACTCAGCCACATCCCTTTTCATTCCTGGCCAAAAGTACTGTTTCCTGGATATAGCAATGGTCTTCTGATATCTTGGGTGACCAGAATACGGAGCTTGATGGATTTCATCCATAACAACTCTCCTCAAACCTACTACATCTGGAATATAAATTCTACCTTTATAAGTGAGAAGTCCATCTTCTTCAAATTTATATCCCTCATGCCTCTTCTCAAGACTTTGCTGTTGCGATTTGTCTTTTACTTCCTCATACAATTCATCTTCGGTAGCATGACTAACAATCTGCTGCTTCAAATCCAATTGGCAAATACTAAGAGATGCCACATGCATTTCTTTCATCTTCTTGCTAAGTGCATCAGCTACCTTGTTTTCCTTTCCCTTTATGTGCTTGATTTGAAAATAAAACTCACATAAAAACTCTAGCCATCTTGCTTGCCTAGCATTCAAAGTTGGCTTATCAAACAAATACTTCAGACCATAATGGTCTACCCTGAGCTTGAATATTCTACCCATCAAGTAATGCCTCCACATCTTGAGGGCATGTACTATGGCTGCAAGCTCTAGATCATGAGTTGCATAGTTCTTCTCATGCTCCTTCAGCTTTCTTGACTCATAACATATCATGTGGTTATCCTGCATAAGGACTTCTCCAAGCCCTTATCCGCATGCATCGGTACACACCACAAAATATTTTTCTGGGTCTGCAACTTTCAATATGGGTGCACTGGTGAGAATATTCTTCAACCACTGGAAACTTTCTTCACACCTCGATGTCCATTCGAACTTCATCCCCTTCTTTTGCAAAGAAGTGATGGCATGTGCAACTCTAGAGAATCCCTCAATAAACCTTCGGTAGTATCATGCAAGTCCCATAAAAGATCTTACATCTGTCACATTTCTTGGAGTAGGCCAATTCATAATGGCTTCAATCTTTTCAGGGTCCACAGATATATCCTCCTCTGAGATAATGTGACCCAAATACTGAATTCTATCTCTATAGAAGTCACACTTGCTTAGTTTTGCATACAGCTGATGCTCCATGATCAATTTCAATGTCAATCTCAAATGCTCTTCATGCTCTTTCTCATTCTTATAATAAACAAGAATGTCATCAAGGAAAACAAGAACAAACTTGTCCAAATATTTGCGAAAGACATTATTCATAAGGCACATAAATGTAGTGGGTGCATTTGTGAGACCAAATGGTACCACTACAAACTCATAATGTCCATACCTTGTCCTGAAGGCTATCTTATGAATGTCTTCATCCTTGATTCTCACCTGATGATAACCAGACCTCAAGTCGATCTTGGAAAATACCCTTGCTCCCCTCATTTGATCAAAAAGGTCATCAATCCTAGGAAAAGGATATTTATTCTTCACAGTAACCTTGTTCAACTGTCTGTAATCAATACATAACCTGAGTGTACCATCTTTGTTCTTTACAAATAGAACTGGTGGTCCCCAAGGAGACACACTCGACCAGATATACTTCTTTTCCAACAACTCTTGCAGTTGCATCTTCAATTCTAGCATCTCCGGTGTACTCATCCTGTAGGGTGCCTTGGACACAGGTGCTGCTCTTGGCACAAGTTCAATTGTGAAATCAATGTCCTGCTTTGGAGGAAGCCCTGGAATCTCTTCAGGAAACACGTCCCTGAATTCTTGTAACACCTGATGGTCCTCCAACCTAGGAGTTTCATCTCCTGATGTCTATAAAATATGAGTTGCATACAACTAGAAACCCTTCCTATAGAACTTCTTTAACTGCATTGCTGAAACCTGCCTTACTGAAATCACCTTCGGAATACCTTTCACAACTACTAGGTTCTCTTCTTCATTCATGCATTTGAAAGTCTTATTTTAGCAGTCAAGCTTCACCCTATGAGCTTCTAACCAATCCATTCCAATGAGAACATCATAGGAACCAAGTGGTAGAACATCCAGATCTACACAAGTGACCAATCCATTCCTTACCAATAGAATTTTCTCTGCCATTTCACTAACCTTTCTCTTAGTTCCAACAGCTAGCTGAACTAACCAAGAATTCCTATGCTTTACTTTCTTAAAAGCACAAATCTCCACTACTCTAGGAGTAATGTAACTATGCGTAGAACCAGGGTCAGTCAAAATAGAAACAGATTGCTCAAAAATATTACCTGAAACTTCAACCATAGCTGACTGGTGATCTTCCTGGTGGTCCTCCAGTGCTGCATAAATCCTAGGGACTACCCTTGCTACTTGACCCACTGTTTTTGCTTCTTGAATGTTATAAGCTAGTCTTGCAGTCTCATTCTCGAGTGGACAATTTCTGCGCATGTGGGGTCCTCCACATTTCCAACATTGGAGTGGCCCTCTATTCTATTTTGGATCTTTAGGGCTTTTCTCTTGTCACTCCAACTGGCTTACTCGCAGCTTGGGATGGCTGCTTCTGTTGATTCCTGAAGTTAGAAGGTTTGAAACCTTTCTTTCTTTGGTCAAAATTCCCGTTCTTCTTGTCCTTCCATGCCTTATGGTAATCCGACTTACCTTTGCTTTGCTCATAGCAATACTTAGCCTTCCTTATTGCTTCCTCAAGAGTTCTAGGTTCATAAAACTCAATTCTATCTTTGTAAGACTGAGGTAATCCACTTAGAAAATGCTGGACCTTCACTTTTTCATCTCTGATGTACCGGACATACCTCAACAACTCCAAAAAATTATTTGCATATTCTTCCATGGTCTGCTGTCCCAATCTCAGCTCATGGAACTCCTTAATCTTGTCATCATAATAATTGTCAAAGAGGTATTTCTGCTTGAAATACTTCTTGAACTATTTCCACTTAAGTCTCCTTTCATTGATCCTCTTTACTTGCTTGAAGTGTTCCCACCAAATGGATGCTCTTCCATTCAAATTGAATATGGCAACTCTTGACTTCATGTTTCCTGAATAATCATGCACTTGAAAGTACTTCTTTATCCCAAGAAGCCAAGCTTCAGCTTCTTGTCTAGTCTTTACCTCACCATCAAATGTAGGAGGTTTAGCTTTCCTAAATTCATCTCGAGACCGATCCCTATGGTGCATTCTTCTTTTCTTATGAGGAAATGAACTTGTATCCCCACTGGATACTTCAGAATCAGATGATCCACTAGAAGTCCTTCTCCTTCTCCTAGTGCTGCTCTTACTGCCTTCCGGCCTTGATGTACCCTGTCCATAATCTATATTTTTCTATAAATCTGTCAAACTCTACAATATGGTAGCATTCAACTGATGCTGTTCTTCCTGGGATTTAACCAAGCTTCTCATGGTGGCTGCAACATCTGACGATTTCTCTTGGAATCTCCTTCCATTGGACTCAATGTCGTCATTCCCATTACGGAAATTTTCTCCCATGGCATCTTCTACTCGCTCGTAAGAATCTTGAGCATCATACCCATCATGGGTTCTCATGACTGAACCACCTCTGGCTTTACCACACTATTCTTTCTAGAGTACTGCTCTTGGAAGTTATCTAAATTTCTACAAATGTGTTCATAGCAAACTGTTAGATGCACAATATTAATATAAATCAAAATTACTTACCTTTTCTTCTGGAAATCCATAAAACAACAATTATGCAAAAAAATCGATTTTTTTTTCTATTTCATATTCAGCTCTATGACCATGGACAGTTTGCTAAAATATGCTGAAAACCGACTGAAGACAGTCCAAAAGTGCTCGAAAAGCTACTGAGAAATTCTTCTGAAAAACCCAAATTTCCTTAGGCCCCATCGAATCTCTTCCCGGCTATTCTGTCGACACTGTGGTAGTCAAAACAACTACCCCTCCAATCTGCATTGGCGATCAAGTTGACTGTGCATCGCGTGCATAGTCTTTTGGGCAGCCGCAACGGTGGAAAGTGTTTTTACTTCGGCTTCCGCGGGAAAACGTCTAGACTTTCAATCATCGATGTCAATGACTATTCTCCTTAAGTCTTCCACAGCTGTAAGTATATTGGCGGTCGGAAGCACTAGTTGTCGCGGCATCGGAGGGCTAGTTGACTAAACAGTCGCAATGGTAAGTCACCTTCATTGAACTTTTTCCAATCGGCGATCCGATCCACTAACATTTCCCAATGGCCAATGATCTTGTGCCTTAGAGAAAATTTGAATTTTCCTCTTTCCTTGTCTTCCGCGGAATTGGCTCTTCCATCTTCTATTCATTGGCGATCCAAGTCACTATACTTCCTATCGTTGCAGTGATCCAAACGACAACTTACCTCCTCTGTGTCCGTGATCAGCTATGTTATTGCGTCGGACGATTAGTCTTCTAGGCAGCCACAACGACGGACGTTCAATCCATTAACTTCATCTGTCATAGCTCATCGGCTGTCGAAAGTACTAATCACTGTGGAATCGATGGTTGAAGCCTCTATCCATTGAAAGGATAGTTCACTGGCTAGCCGCAACGGCAGATGTTCAATCCATTAACTTCATCCGATGGCCAATGACGCCAGGACTTAGAGAATTTTTTGAATTTTTCCCTTTAGTCTTCCTTTCCACCACTTGATCGGCTCAATCCTCTTCTTTCCGTCAGTGAAATAGTTCCATCAGCAGCCGCAATGGTGGCCCACCATCTTCGATCTTCTTCTGATCGGCAGCCTAGTCCGCTAACACTTTTCGATCGACAAACTGATTTTGACCGGCATCGGTAGTCGAAGCCTTTCCATGTTGGAAGACTAGTGCTCTAGGCTTCCGAAATGGTGGGTGCATGAACCACTAAATTTCGTCAATCCAAACAGCTAATTTTCATCGGTGTATCGGCTCAAAATTCTTCTAAATTTCGTCGATCAAATCGCCTAACTCCTCCGCTGCTTATCGGCGCCTCAAACAACTAAGTTTTTGCCAGCACATCGGCAGCGTTTGGCTGATTCCCTCTACAACTGTGGCTCCAGTTTCCATTGTTTTCCACCGATGATTTCAACACTTAAACCAAATGTCAAATCTTTCCTATTGTCGGTAATCGGTACCACTAACATTGCTGCATCGGCGTCTTAGTCCCTACGGCGGCCGCAACGACGGACTGACAAACCACTAAATTCTTCCGCAGTGTCGGTGAACCCAACATCTATTTTTCACTGACGGACGTTGAACACTTAGAAAATTTTCCTCAATTTTCCTTCCAACTGTCCTCCGTCGGTGTGTTTCCGCCTAGCTCTCCGCTGCATCAGAAGTCCGTCCCACTAAGTTTTCTGATGAACCGACAGTTCAGACACTTAGACAAATTTTGTGAATTTCCCAGTCATTCATCGATTTCTCCTCGCCAGAAGGCAACATGCCTCTGCTAACTAGTATTTCATGGCCCATAGAGGCCCATGCTGCAACTTGCAAGCTTTGATACCACACTGTAATGTCCCCGACCCTCCACCCAGCGAAGAGGACGCTACCATGTCCTTAACCATCCGGGCAACCAGCCCCATGAACATGTGCATCCATATAATTTTGAAACAAAATGCATTGAAGTAGAACATACACATATATAATTATTTATCATACACAGCAGAAGAAACATACATTCATACAAGCATTCGACATGTTCACCATATTCATTAACAGTAAAATGATTGTAGGAGTAAAATAGACAAGATTACTTATCTTATGAAGAACTCGTTCCGTAACCAGCTATGTCGCTGCAACGTTCCACCCAACCATAGGCTAGCATGATCCTAAATCTCTCAGTAATGTTGCCACCCTCGAGTTGGGAATGATTCTCCAAGGAATAAGAAACAAGCAGGCTTACACATAGCCAAGGATACACAAAACACAGCCAAGCCAACACAGTTGGGTTTATCAGGCCATCAACAAGACAGCCAAGCCAACATGGTCAGGTTTACCAGGCCATCAAGGAGCTAGGAAAGGCTAAATGATAAGCTAGTGATCCCATTACAGAGCTAGGAACACCTACACTAGAACTAGCCTGACTTCTAAGACACCCACATACACCCAACACAAGGAATCAGTCCTTTCTCTGCTACACAGTCCCTCAGGCCCTAACTTCCCTTCCAGTGCTATTCAGGGGTTGTGGAGAAGAAAGCCAGCCCTTTAGCTTTGTCTGTGTGGTTTCCAAACACACCAGGTTTATCAAGCAAACCAAGCCCCCATCCCTGCTCCCAACACAGTTCGAAGACCAACCACTGCAAACATGCAGTCACACAAGTGATTTACATCTTGGGCAAGGAAAACAACTCCTGAGTCGTTCTTGGCCCTATCATGGCCAAACGGCTCCCAAAAAAATCTATAGCAGCACCCAAAATGTAAAGAAGACCCCAACAAAAGACAACGTAAGGGAGACCACAGCAAACCCACTAATCAGTCTGTGAGGAAAGTATACACCCACACCATCCGCAAAATCCGTAGAGGAAAATTGCGTGAGTAAAACCAGGAAAATCCTATGTGAGAGAATGAACATACTACCGTCCCTACGTGAGGATGAATAGACAATGGAGAGAATGGCGATGTAGTTTTTTGCTTACCAACGTGAGGGTCAACTTGTGGTGGAGTGTGCGTGTGGGAAAGGACTGACAATCCTACCACACTCCACTCCTAGCCATAACTGCCTCAACTGCTCTGCAAAAACATTAAAGTGGTAGTTAGATAAGACAAGGAAAGATGGGCAATTCAAACAGGGCAGTGACACATGGATTTCCCCCCCATAGCCCAAGGTTTTACATCCCCCACCCTTATCCTTAGGAGAATCATGCACCTTCTCAATTTAGTTGCCGCGAACATAGCTGGTTGGGGTTCATTTTAATTAAAGATGCATATTTACATGATGAAAAAACTTAATATATATTCTGCATGCCCCGATATACCATCGGTGACAATTTCAACCCGAAACATGGCATAACCAATCGATGGTGGGGCCTTGGCCTTTAGCTCCGCACCATGATTATTTACAATATATACATCATATACATCTAATGCAACGAGGTCAAAACCGGGGTGTTACATTCACACTTGCAATTTATATATCAAAAGGTGGCAATGCTATGGAAGAATGAGTTAAATAAAATAAAAAGAGTCATTGAATGTAATCAAATCCTACAGAGGCAAGAAAGTTTCCTATGGTTAAGCTACTATGAAAAACATCTTTTCAAAACAGAGTATTGACAAATTAAACATCTGGTTTCTGAATGGAAATATTATACCTAAACTTCTCAAAGGCATTTAGCTACAATGAATAGAGCACATTTGTACTGAAATCACATTATGCAATCAAGAGAAAAACTAATAGAAAAAAACCTAGGTTCAACGCAAACTACTCATGTAAGCTTCCAAAGTCAAATCTATTTGTGTAAAGCTATAGAAGGTTGCAGGAAATGGAAGAAAACCAATATCAAGAAGAAAATCACTATGGGCAATGGAAGCTACAGGAATCAACGAGCTTGCTTGTAATATAAACAAAATACAAATCAAATAAATGAAGCATCAATACCATTTCTACATTTGATTTCTCTAAATTGTAGTCACATAGAATTCACATCCTTCTAAATTATGCAAACGAAGATCTATGAATTACAAAAAAAATGTTTTTGTATTTGATACAAACAATCACACACACATAAATAAATTATACAACTGAGCTATGCAATTTAATAAGAAGATTATGTACATGTGTAAAGCTGAAAATGAAATTGCAAGAAAGAATAGAGCACAATCCACAGGATGGCCGGTCACAGGGATTTCACAATGCAAACACACAAATTATATACAGAATCTCATTTCTAAAAATTTGATTCTTCATTCAATCAAAATGGGGTTACGAAATGATCAGTCTTATGCCCAAATCTCTTCTTCCCTATTTTCCAATGAGTTAAAGGTATATATATATATATAAATTAAACAAAGGGAAACATCAACCACTTAAAGGATCGATCCCCTAGAGATAGAAATTGTCCAACTAAACATAGAAATTTCAGTTTGATATTCATTACATATCGATGACTATCATGAACCACCAAATCGCAACTCTGATACATGCATTGATTTTGAGATAGTTGGTGTTCTTCAAGTGAAATTAGGGCCAAGATTCCAAGGGTGGAACGAATGACCTGGGTGGAATATGATAGATCACTAACCATATGCGATCACCAACAAACAAAACCCATGTGGAAGATTTGGTAATGGAGGCCTACATATATGTTAACCAATGATTTCTCTTTCGCAGAAGTGCCATAACAGGTGTCGGAACATGTACCAGATTGCGAAATTTCCCAGAGGTGGCAGATTGAGTGCCATATTGAGTTCCCGATTGTGAAATTTCATATATGTCCAATGCAACGAGGTATAAACCAACTAATGAGTGTGAGTGTGATTTTGAATTCATAAAAGGGTTAAAAAAACTAAAATTAATGCAAAATTAATTTTCTTAATCCTTCATAACATAATCTCCTCAAAATGTTAGATTAAGAACAAAAATGAATGATTGATATGCACAAACCTAGTCAAATATCTAGTTCCCCATACATAACTAATCTTAAAATTCAATATAAGATGGGAAAAATAGGGACCCATCAGCGACGATGGTGAAAATGGGAATGAGGTGATGGTGATAGTGACAATGAGACAATGAGAACAATGATGTTGACAATGAGAATGAGGATGGTAGTGGATGACAAATGATGGATGAGGATGGTGACGATGGCAACATGAGCATGAGGATGATGAGGCATGATGGTGATACCGATGACAATGGGCATGAGGATGATGAGGCATGATGGTGATACCGATGGCAATGGGCATGATGATGTTGACAATGGACATGGTGATAATGAAGCATGATGGTGATGTTGACAATGAGCATGGGAATGGTGATGATGAAAATGAGCATGATGGAAACGATGGTGAAAATGGGCATGAGAATGGGGATGATGAGACTGACAATGAGACAATGAGGATTTTGATGGTGATAATGACATGATCTAACAATGAGGAACAAGGGATTCACCTTGTTGAGCAATGTCTTGTTAAGTTCATTCATAAAGGGGGGTTTTCAATTGTGAAAAATAAGGTCAATATATTGTAGGTATTTGGGGGAGGGTAATAGGGTATGGGGGGTTTATAGGTATTGGGGGGTATAAAAAGGGGTTTCTAGTTAAAATAAGGAATATATTGTAAAAATAAGGTTTTTTTATTCGAAATATGTATTGGGAGGGGGGCTCAGCAAAAGGATTTTTGTAATTAATTATCAATATGTTGTGAAATTAGGGGTATTATTTAATATCCCATTAAGGAAGGCTATATGACATGGTTTCACTAAGTGAATACCCCATGTAATGAGGATGATGCTGGTGACAATGTTCTTGAGAATGAGGATGGATGATGGATTAGAATCTTATGGTGTACTTAGATAAGAGAAAAAAAACAAAGAAAACAAATCCATGACGAAGCTTATACGATTTATCAAGTTGTATATGACTATGAAAAAATGATCCATACTAGAAACAAATGTTATTTTTCTTGGAAAGTAGTGATGGTGACAATTGTGGTGGTGATGTTGATATTGGGCATGGTGCTGGTGGCAATGGACATGGTTATGATGAAGCATGATGGTGATGGTGACAATGAGTATGGGGATGGTGATGGTGACACTAAAAGAAAAAGTGAGATAAATAACAACGTGACTAAAAAATGTTAGTCATGTGATGTTTTTAAGCTAAAAATAACTAAATTAGAGAAATACAATTAAAAATTCCCAAATAAAATGATTATTTTAGTTATTGGATTAAAAATAAAACTAAACAATTAGTCACATAAATAAAAATGACTAAAATTATTAAGAAATTAGATTAATTATATATATTATATAATATTAATATAATAACCTTTCAATATATAAATATAGTATATTAATATATAATATTAACAAATTTAAGGCGGGAAAGTAATTGGCGAAATTTTGTTCTATGCTTAAATCAGGAATGCCGTTTGATAGTTCTGCTTACATTCAATATACAATTCCTAGACTCCAGGTTGGATCTAAAAGGGTGGCTTGGTAAAAAGTGATTATATGAATGATGTTTATGAGAAATCAAGTCTAGGGTTTTTGTTATGAGGGAAAATTTACAAAGTTTTTGTTATGAGAAAAAATTTACAAAGGGTGGCTTGGTAAAAAGTGATTATATGAATGATGTTTATGAGAAATCAAGTCTAGGGTTTTTGTTATGAGGGAAAATTTACAAAGTTTTTATTATGAGAAAAAATTTACAGTGTTTTTGTTATGAGAAAAATTAACTTTGTGAATTAGTCATATTATCATATTTGATTTACCTACTTTATAGGTCCAAAATGTTATTCTATCCTTTCAACCTTCGATATCAAAACCAAATACCCCTCATTGCCAATGTTTTCTGAAAAATCAGAAGGCCCAACTAGATCTCATTGTTGAAGGTATGGAGTGAGGATATAAGTTGATAGAGGGATCGAAAGGAATGGTTCAATTTCTGTACGGTAAACTTTGTCCCTAGTGATGGATTTCTTCTAATATGAATGGGTATTATTGGCATATCAATTCATTTCGGGAAGTAGAGATTTATTGGCTCCACCAAACAAGGGGACGGTACAATATGCTCGTATTAATATGTATTAATAATATATAATATTTATATAATTTAATATATTTGTATAAAGTATTATATTATATAGTATTAATATAAAGTATGTTAATATATATAAATTTATATGTTTATCATATTCTATGTTAATATATATGGAAAAAATGTTAGGTTTATATATGTGGAAATTAAACCCAAGCTTAGAACAATTGAACTCACAAAATTGTTTGAAAATATGCAACGAACACTCAAGAAAGAGATTGAATATGCAATACTCCACAAATTGTTGATGATATTAATTTACACCAGACATCATTAAATAGATGTAGGTTGATCATACAATAGATATTCCAAGGATTCGAAAGATTTAGGAGGATTTTTGAATCAGTACAAAAGCATGCTTACTAAACTAGTCAAAATCCCCCATAGGTGGATAAAGCGCTTTCCAAATCAGTGAAGAGGCTCACAAGTTTGCTGAATGAGTGTGTAAAATTCATAAGTTATAGAAAGTTGAATTTATCATTCTTTTATATGAGTAAAAGAAGGGAGGTTAGTTGGTGCAAAAAACAAGGCAATCTACCTTAAAACTAGATTTAGCTTTTGCCTTAAAACTGCAGAAAAGCTGGAAAGACTAGAAATAGAAGTAGTGTGCAGTTTCCATTCTGGGAAGTCTGTGAGTTGTCAGAATCTTATCCAAAATATTTTTAACTCGCTCCATGAGGCATTTTTGGAAAGTTTGACCTCAAAAATGGCTTTTGGTACAAACTAGCTAGTATAGTTCCTAGGAATTAATCAAAAGAGATTAATTATTTTATCCTACGTATTGGGATGGGTTTTGATTATTCCAACACCCCTTCTTAATCCTAGATTTAAGTACAATAAAAAAAAATATCATATATATAGTTCCTAGAAACAAGGATTAGTCACCCTTTACATACTGTTTGTCCATACAAAACAAGGAAAAGAGGCAAAACCACAAGTGGGAAAATCCTCCCTCAAACATGGACATGAACAAAACTGTATGAAATATGGTCTTCAATCTATCTTCACAACATTATCAGCTATCCCAAGTAAATACTTAAGATTTCTGAAAGTGAACTCTATGAAAATACTTTGGTGAAGATGTATGCAACTTGCTCAGATGATGGGTAATATTGCAGATCAATGACCTCATCATGCACAAGTCCTCTGATGTAGTGCATATGAATATCAATGTGTTTGGTTTGTTGCCTCAGTACTGGATCAGTTGAGATATGAATGGTACTCTGGTTGTCACAATAGATTACTGTAGAAGTCTCTGTCTCGATCCTAAACTCTCCAAGTATTCTCTGTAACCATAAACATTGAGTAGCTTCATTCACATCTCCTATGTACTTTGCCTCTGTAGATGAAATTGCAATTGCACTTTGTTTCTTACTTGACCAGTTGATTGGTCCATCTACAAGCATAAACACACATCCATAATTTTATTTCCTATCAGTGTTATCACCTTCCCACTCAGATTCAGTAAAACCAACTGACTCTAGGCTAGATTGTGGAACATAGTGAATCCCATGAGTTTTTGTTCCTTGTAGAAAGTTTAGAATTATTTTTTCTTCCCTCTAATGGATGTCATGAGACTGATACATATGTCTGGAAGAAACAATCATTGCATAAGATATAGCAGGTCGAGTATGAGTCAAATAAAGAATACAACTAACTAGTTTCCTATATAGGGTGTTGTTTTCTAATGGAGTTGAATGCGCTTCTTCAAGGTTAACTCCTGAAAGGAAAGGAGTCTTGCTTGGCTTGAAATCCTTCATTCTGAACTTCTTTAGTATATATGAAGCATAGTTGGACTGATGTACCTTGGTTCCAAGATCTAATTGATAAATACCAAGCCCCAAAAATTGGCTTAACAATCCCAAATCAGTCATAGAAAAGTCATGGTTCATTGCATCCTTCACGGAAGAAATTTATTTCTTGGAACTTCTTGTGATCAAGAGGTCATCCACATACAATACAATTATGATTAAGGAACCATGAATCAGCTTCAAATAAACATTTCGATCATACTTTAATCTACAATAGTTCAGTGATAGCAAAAGGCCATCAATCTTGGCATACCAAGCTCTGGGAGCTTGTTTTAGCCCATACAATGATTTCTTCAACTTGCACACAAGAGATGGATTAGTCACAAAACATGTTATATGGTGCATATATATTTATTATTTCAAATGACCACGTAGGAAATCACTCTTTACATTCATGTGATGTACTTTCCTATGCTTGGAAGCTGCAATGGCCAAAACTAGTCTTATGGATTCCATCTTTGCAATGAGTGCAAAGGTATCGTTGTATTCAATGCCTTGGAATTGGGAGAAGCCTTTGGACACTAAATTTTCCTTATATTTAAAACTATAACCATCATCAGAAAAATTATTTTTGAAAACCCACTTATACTTGACTAGCTTTCTCCCTGGGGGGAGAATGACTAGTTCCCATGTGTCATGCTTTTGGAGCAAATGAAATTCCTCCTTCATGGATGTTTTCCATATTGGGTCTTCACATGAATATTAATATGTCCATGGATCAAATTCAACCATTACAAAACACTTATCATCAAAACAAGGGTCTTTTATAGAAATGGCACTCTCAAATTCAGATCTAGTCCTCCTAGGATCTCTAGGATTCCTAGCTAGTTCCCCAGCTGATTGGATAGTTTTTTCCACCCAATTTGTCCTTGTGGTGCTGTTTGGATATAAATTAAATGATCAATATCAGACATATAAGAATCATAAATTTCATTAGTTCCATCACTTACAACCAAAGGTAGAGGAGGTGAAGAGGACTCTCCAACTTCTGTTGCTACCATAGGCTCTTCTTTGAACTGAACACTCCTTTCAATCAAGTATTTTTGAGTGATCATGTTTATCATATTGTATCCTTTGGAATCTTCATACTACCCAAAAACAATAGGCACTCTTGGATTTGAGGCTCCAAAGCCCTCCTTTTATCTAGTGGAATTCTAGCCCATGCTCTTGAGGCAAAAATCCTGAAATGAGACACATCTAGTATGTTCCCACTCCAAGCTTCAAAAGGGGTAAATCCATAAAAATGATTGTGTGGAACCCTATTCTGGATGTAGGATGCATTTTTTATAGCTTCATCCCAAAAATTTGGTGGAAAAGTCTTAGACTCCAACATACAAGTAGCCATCTCCTTGAGACTTCTATTCTTTTTCTCAGCCACACCATTTTGCTGAGGTGTGTAGGGAATAGAGTGTTGCATATGAATACCTACATATTCAAAATAATTAATGAAATCAAGTTTTAAATATTCACCACCATTATCATATCCGAGTATCTTGAGTCTCCTCCCAACTGGTTCTCAACCAATGCCTTGAAAACCTTGAAGTGGTCAAAAACTTCAGACTTTAGTTTAAGGAAGTAAACCCAACAGAACCTGGAAAATTCATATATGAAAGTAAGGACATAATTGGTTTGAATCATGGAAATATGAGGGAAGTGGCCAACAATGTCATTGTGAATGAGCTCAATAGGTGCCAATGTTAGCTCATGGCTGACTCTCTCATACATATGCTTTGGATGTTTTCCAAGAATGCAACTATGACAAACTCCTTTGGAAAACTTTATTTTTGGTAATCCTGAAACCATATATTTATCACATAAATATGAAAGGTACTTATAGTTTATATTACCAAACCACTCATGCAAAAGTTATCTTGCTTCATTGTCATGTGCGAGGAGAGCATAGGGGTTAGAGAAAGCCATGAAGTGTGAGAACCTGTAAACTCTAGAGATATGATCCAAAAAACCTTTAGAGATGACTCTACCATTCGAAATATCAGATATTTCAACTTCATTGGGAGAGAAAACAACCTTCTTAGGAGATCTAGTGTGGGTCATCTGGTAGACTCACAAGTGATTAGCAGCAAGACCTGGGCATACAAAACATTATTGAAGGAACCATGGTCAAAATCAATGCTACCTTTACCCTTGATTTCAGTTTCTGAGTTATCTCCCAGCAAAATCTTAGGACCCTTTGAATCATCAAGACATAAGAAGGATTTTTTTGTTGAAACCATGTTCCTAGAAGATCCAGAATTGATGATAAAGGTAGGAGATCTTACATTGCTTGCAACCAGGGCATGTACTCTCTCTTGGTCTTCGAAAATGGATCCTCCTTCCTTCTTGCTTGCACCACTAGGGAGGGATATTTTTTACTTCTCCATGAGTTAAGTTAGCATATCTATCTACTTCTTCATGCAAGAGCTCTCATGATGAAATCCCTTACCATAGTATGCACACTTGCTTCCTTATTATTTACCGTTCTTCTTCTAAAATTTCTTCTTCTTAGAGTTTGAGGACTCCTCTTGAGGCTTTGACTTGTCTCCTTTTTTATCTAGAGGCTTCCTAGCCTTCTTCTTGTCCTTGTAATTCACCTTGTAATCTCCAACAACCAAAGCTTGATCTTAGGAAGGTTTGATGGTGCCCATCAAGACCAATTTGTATTGCTCTTGAGTCAAGGATTCCATGAAATTTTCTAGTGAAGGAAAATTCCAATTTCGAGATGTCAACTTGGAGGCATGGAAGGTAGAAACAAATACAGAATAATCAAGACCAAGCTTCGAAAGGATGGCCAATATTATTTGTTCATCTTCCTTGTTAATACCACACTGTCTTAGCTACAAAACTAGTGACTTGAATTTTGAGAAGTAGACCTGCAAGGTTTCAAAGCTACTTGGAATCAATGCTATCAGCTTATTCTCTAGTTGTTAACCTCTCATATTATATTTTTTCCCAAAAAAATCTTGAAATTTCTCCCATTCTTCATTCAATGATGTAATACCATGACGATGAAATAAAAGGTCTCTCGAAATAATGACACATAAGAGACCATACGCCTCACCTCTCTTATTATTCTATTTGATCTTCTCTGCTGCTGCATTAGGCTCAGCTTAAGTTTCCATGGTCACTTTGAAGAGTCCTTTTCTCCTCATCAGTATCACCATCCTTTCCTTCCATTCAAAATAGTTTAAGTGATTCAAGATGATTGTTTGAGATTGATCCATTTCTTCAGCTACGCCCATTGGCCAGATAGTATGCGCTCCCAGTGAGTGATGTCTACCTTGCAAAATAAAATTGAAGAGGATAACAATTGAAATACTATGGCTCTGATACCATGTGGAAATTAATCCCAAGATTAGAACAATTTAATTGACAAAATTGCTTGAAAATATGCAAGGAACACTCAAGAAGGAGACTCAATATGTGATAATACACAACTTGTTGATGATATTAATTTACACCATCCATATTTAAATATATTTAGGCTTCTGATACAATAGATACTCTAAGGATTTGAAATATTTAGGAGGCTTTTCGAATTAGTACAAAATTAGGCTTACTAAACTAGTCAAAATCCCCCCTAGGTGGATAAAGCACTTTCCAAATCAGTGAAGAGGCTCAAGAATTTGTTGAATGAGTGTTGTTGTTTAGGAGAATCTACCTTATGACCTAAGAGTCTAGGTTCACCAACATACAAATATTCAACTTGCATACATACATCAATCTAGAGATATTTATAAGAGAGATAGGGCAGAAAGAACTTGCACCTTGTTTATGAAGGTTGATCCTAGCTTTGAACTTTTCTCCAAATGCTCCAAAAACTTCAAGGTTCTCAACACCTGCAAAAGAGACAGATACCTTCCTACATAAATATTATATTTTATATAAAGATAAATGAAACATTACAATTTCATATAAAGGAAATGACAAAATATTTCATAAATCATAACATATAAGAACATTGATGCACCAATTGTGGAAGAAAATATATTTTTATTAATAAGTAACAAGGAATGATACAATTTCTATCCAATACAAGCCCTCCTCTGCTAAAGGAATTGAGTCCTCTTGCTCCAATCTCCAAAGGTATTCCTCTAGCATAACCTTGACCTTCTAAGATGCATTTTTCAATATGTGCCCCTCCCCTCTATTTATAATTGGTGATCATGAGGATTTATGAAGGTTATGATGGTTAGGGAGGTTGGGGATGTTATGATTATGAACCCAACTGTCCCTGACTAATCATGTTTTTATTTTTAATTTTTTGGCTTAACATAATCATAGGAATGTATACTAGCAGGTCATGAATGGATCACGACTCCTATGAAAGAAACCCATGAATGCATAGTGTGATCATCTAACCATGGGTTGCATATAGGGCTACCCATGAATGATTCGTGAGGTGCAATGTCAATATTCGCAATTACAAGGTAATCTCATTAAAAAACATGGGCAAGACTGGAAGGAATAAGATGTATCAAGGAACATGCTCATCTATAGGTTTTGGGCAACTTCTATCCACAATGTCCTTTTTTGTACTAACATGCTCAATGTCATTACTCAAATAGAGAAGTGGAATTTCACAGTATTATAGATGGCCCATAATGTATGAGGTTAGAGGGAATCAATGGATGAAATACGTTACAAATATTTTATCTTGGAGAAACTCAGTTACCAAGGCATAGAGAAGTACCTAAAATAGACATATCAAAATCACGTACAAAATCATTACTAAGGATTCCATGTTCAATAAAGTGGAACACTAGCTCCTTTACACTATTTTATTACATCATATAGTATGGGAAATGGGGCCACATATTTTGTACAATAGTGGATCAAAGCCACAAAAATACAATGACTAGTCTTCAATATCTGAAAGGAGTGTCACAAAACATAACACAACCTTGTGCAACTTAGGTTATAGAGGTTATAAACCAAGGTCTTCATCCAAATCCATAGTAACTAGTATGAATCCTAACATGTGAATAGATGAGCTAAAGTCAAGCATGGAAAGAATCCATTAGAGTGTCAGTGAATGAGTGATGCTGATAAACTGATGCAAAGGAGTCCACCAATATGAGTAGTGAATTCTATGGTACCATATTTGGAACTCTAGATCTTTGTCTTCAATAGATACTGATCGAAAGCCATAGTGCGAGGAGGAAGGAGATGAATCCTTCAACATATCAAAAGAGTAATTGGAAGACTAGATGAGGGAAGGTAGACACAATGTGATCTCAGGAATGAAAATTATAGGAATCAGGATGACCATATAGTGGTAATGATCCTTAAACAATGAGCAAATCACAGAGATAACCCAAGGTAGCTTTAGACTTTCAGATGGAACAACTAGACTTATTTGTCATGTAGGAGACATGAACAGATTCCCCATGTATAAAGGACAAGTGTAGGAGTAATAAATCGAAGTGATAGTTGAACTGAGAGGTGAAAAACTAATACATGAGTATCGGTAGGTTCAAAGAGTGCTTTGTTCAAGGATGACATGCTGTGAATATACTTATAACCCAAAGAGTGAAATTATTCCTTACCTTTATTGTTAATTTTTAACAAGTCCAAGAAAGTCAGCTCGAGTCTCTCTTCATTTTTGACAAGATTAAAGAGAGGAGAGAATAATGATTGATATGTCACTGATTCATGTATTTTACGAGCCTGAATTAGTGAGTGCTCCTTGGTGCTTTCATAATTTTGAGAGTCTGAAAAATCCAAAGAAGACTCTAGTGGGGTGTTTTTTCATAAATTTAGTCTCCTGAGTCCTAAAAAGTATAAAAAAATCCATAGAAGAACTCTCTTAGCTTCCGAAGAACTAAGGTATACCTTTTTTGTACTAAGTCAGCAAGGTCCAAAAAAGGGGTAAACTACCACCCAACCGACGCTCCTTCAAAAGAAAGCACATAGCCTTAGTTTAACGAGTGTGAAGGAAGGCAATCTAGGAAAGTTCCATTTATTTATGAGAATGGGATTGACAATAGTAAACTCGATGCTTTGTTCTATAGTTTAGAGAGCATGATAAATACATAAAGTATGCTCGAAATATTTTTCATGTTTAGGTCCAAAGCATGAAAAAGAGAAAACTAAGCTCAAAAACGTTCCCTTTTCCGTAATTTTAGTCCTCTAGGTCTGGAAAATAGATAACCCTATGCCTAAAGATACTCTTCTAGATTTCAAAGAAAATAGAGTATTCCTTTTTCGTAAATAATCCACATGGTCCAAAAAAGTGATAAACTACCACCAATGTGGATGATTGTTCAATTTACCTTAACGAGTCTAAACAAACAAGTTAACTCGACAATCAAGTCAATTTTAAGGAGTTAAACCAGGGCTTAAAGATAACTCCATAAGGGAGGGGAGCCTTATAATCGGGGGTAGCTTGGTAAAAAGATGAAAAATGAGGCTCATTTTGTCATGAAAAACAAATATGAAGGCTCTTGCAAGCTAACACAACTGTGGCATGGGTACTAGAAAGATAATGAAATGTTCTAAACTAGGGTTACCCATGTAAAGGAGGCCTTATCCACGGAAGAACAATGATGTGTGCAAGGTAAAGAGTGGTTATACACCATATTCCATGGATGAAAAGAGATCCTAGGGTTAAATGAAGGATGAGGTATGAGTGCAAAGTATGCAATGGAGACCAAATCCTATCCTATAGGCAACGAAAATCAATTTTTGGATCATCCAGGACCTATAGCAGCTACGTAAAAACACATGGTATTAGTTCATATAATAAAAAATGACTTTTAACTATAAAAAGCGGGTAAAAAATTCAAATTTTTACTATAAGTAGTTTAAAATGAAAACAAAACATACCATTTCGAGTTTTTTTACCAATTTTTTCCATTTTACCTCCTTACTTTGATCGATCGTTGTGGAAAATTCGGTGGACGGTTTTCGAATCTGCGAAGTGTAGGTACTTCTTCTCTCCCTCCTCTTTAATTTCATGCATTCCATTTTTAAATTTCATGGTTAATTTATGGGTTTTTTTCCCATCCCTAAAGGCATCATGGTGCAACCATGGGTACCCTTTATTGGAACCACGAATGTGCATTATAATCATGGGTTTCCTGTAGTGAAACCCGTGAATGGATCTCACTATGCACACTGCACATACTCGATTACTTCACAAACAAATTTTTTATCAAAATATAATAGGGAAATTGTTTCTTGGGTAGGCAATCATGGTCTTGGAATGGCAAGAAAGAGAGTATGAGGATATGGATCGTGATGCAATGGGAAATACCATGACTTTTCAAGATTTTCAAAGACATGGCTTACTGAAATTCTACTACATGTCAAACATGCATGCACAGGTTCGTCTGCTTGAGACATTAGTGAGGTTGTGGGACCATGAGATTGGGTTGTTTAACCTTCAAGGGGAAACCTTGGAGTTGATTGTAGAATACATATACTTTATCATGGGTTATCACATAGGGGAGCACTTGTGAACATGGAGGGTACCAACCAGGGCGGTGACCCTCTCATATTCCAAGGTTATATCAACACATATTGCCTACCCAGCAATAAAAAATCAAGGACACAAATCTCGATTGCACAGATCACTAGCTTTCAACTAAAATTCCTAGTGAGGATGATAGTCAAATTAGCAGGATATTATTCTTTACACTTAGCAATGCAAACACACATGTGCATAATGGTAGAGTGTCTATGGGGAGGGCTATTTGATTGGTGTTCGGGACTAGTTCTGATTATGAAAAAGTAGTTATCTGACTGCAGGAGGGGTGTGAAGAATAATTTTGGGTACGCGAGCATATTGGTATCATTCTTCTTCGAGAGGATTCCATCCATCAATCCCGTAGTGACACTACCATCATGCCCACCCCGTGATCCTAGAATCACGCGGTGGGATGACATCTTTCTCCAACAAGGTGGTGGAGGTGGAATCTAGGGAAAATATGATGATGACTTCTAATCCTAGTGGAATAGACAGGAACCCCCCTTGATTAGTTCCCTTATGTAGGTTTGGATTTCAAAGGTGATCCAGAGCTCATCCTCCAGAGCTCATCCTCCATCCTGGAGGAGCACGGGGAGAGATGGGTATGAATTTTTACTTTTTGATAATTTTATTTTTATGAAATTTTGTTCATAAATTTATCTATACATATGTACTTGAGTTTGATATACCCTATGTTGATATGCAGATTTAGGACCAATCAGTCCTGACAGAAACCCCAATACGTTTGTTGGAGCGGTAGAGATTGGGGGTGATGAAGCAATGCTTCATGTGGTAGAGGGGAATTTGGCTAGGCTTACCCATGATGTCCCCACTCTTAGGATGGAGAGGATCCCTATGATGATGCAGGAGCATGTTGTTCGAGTTCCTCCATCTTGGTTATTCCTTCTTCGAAGGGTAACTAGGGCCGTATTTTCTTACTGGGACGCTGTAGAGGTAGCCACAACCAAGGTGGCTAAGGAGCGCCCCTAGATCTAGGCATATTATGGATTCCGATCCTATTTTTTTATTTTGATGTACTTATGACAGGATCCTCGAATCAAATTCGATGTTTTATGAACATATTTTACACACACACACACACACACACACACACATATTTACTTGTTATTTACAGGTGTTCCAAATGCGTATGTATATTTCATTTTATAATGTATGTGATAAGTGCCAATCGAGTATAATTTTAAAATGCATTAGTGATTGTGATATGATTCCTTGAAATGTGATTGTATGAAATGTATTCAAAATTCCTTTCAAGTAACCTAACTTGTAAAAAATGACGTAGTAAAGTAGGGTGTCTGACCTGATAATCAACATTAAACTAGGAAACTACTAGATGGGATTCAAGCCTGACTTCCAGGCGGGTAATACCATGCAACATAGCATCGCAAATAATCTCAATGACTGCACTATATTCAACCATATTATTAGTTTCAGGACCTAGGCAGGCACCACCGGAGGCAACCATTTGTCCCAAGGGTGCATAAATGACCCAAACGGTTGAAGCCAGATTGCAAGTGTGACAACTGCCACCATCAGCGAACCCTACGAATCACTCTGAAACAACAAATATACTATGTAAGAAACAATAACCATTAATGACCTATTGTACATAATCATACAATAATGATACAAGAAAAATTATTGTGGTTAAGCATAATACTTCTTCATGTAGAGCCCATTTCTGGGCTCTGGCAACTTGATACCATCATAATCAGTTAACTCTTAAGATCCCTTATTTAGAAATTTCGATACAACATACGGGCCTAACCACATGGACTTAAACTTTCCTGCCCCCAGGGGTTCCTTGTCTTGATCCCAAAGCAAGAAAAGTTCTCCCTCAGAGAAAACCCTAGGTTTATGGCTTTAGCATACTGGATTTTGACCCAGTTCTTATAAGCCTCATTTGCAGTAAATGAATCTCTGTGCTCCTCATCTAGATTCTATAAATGAAGCAAATGTTCTTCAATATCAGTAGTGTCGGGAAGCACATTAATAGAAATTTTCAGAGATGGTATCTTGCACTCAACCAGTGTGAGTGTTGTTAGATTTTATTAAGATCTAATTAGATTATATAGGATCTTTATCTGAAAGAATAACAAGTACAACAAAATGCATAACATATAAAATATACACGAGACATACTGATTTTCACCGGGGAAACCATAAAGGAGAAAACCCTGCAAACTTCTTCAGAATAGTAAGATGATCAAAAGCAGTAATAAGAAGTATTCAGTAGTTATCTCTCTCTCCTCCTCTGACTATCTCTTTCTCTCATGCGCACTTGAGAGTGTATGAGGTTTGTATAAATGAGGGAGAGCACCTCCCTATTTATACCCTTTCAAGTCAGTAACAAAATATAACATTCGATCCTACATGTCATCTCACATGGTGCCCACTTCTCCTATAAAGATTACAAGTACATATTACATGATGTTACATTGGGGACTATTTCCCTGACTTACAACAAAGGTTGTACCTCAAGGTCTATACACAGTTTAGACATCCCGTAAATGGGTAACACACATCTCTAATGGGGGTACAAAAACATACAATGATAATATACATCATAATATCTTCCGAAGTTACAAATACATCAACACTCCCTCTTAACTAGGAATGTATTCTCTCTCTAAATAGTCATCAACACATTTGGTCAGGTCTTCATCACATCGTCTTCATCACAGAGTCATAGAGTCTTTTTTGGGTGTTATCTCGACTAGATTAATACCAAAATGTTTGGATGTGTTCTACTATCTTAAATACACCTAATATTTAATTATCAACCAAGGTTGGTAGGCTTCGAGTTGATGCAAAAT
Source organism: Pseudotsuga menziesii (assembly GCA_001517045.1). Classification (NCBI taxonomy): domain Eukaryota; kingdom Viridiplantae; phylum Streptophyta; class Pinopsida; order Pinales; family Pinaceae; genus Pseudotsuga; species Pseudotsuga menziesii. The sequence continues at coordinate 41,050 of LPNX010269385.1, read as the reverse complement.
ATATGCGAAGGTAGAGGGTTTCCTAAGGTGTTGTAGAAATGATTTAATAAACAAAATATTGAAAAATCTTTCAAAATGAAAAAAAAAATGAGTCAAACTCCTAATAATTTAATTATTAATGTTATTGAACTAAAACAAAACATCAGACTAGGATAATATCAAACTATGTTATTTCAACTAACAAACGAGAATACAACCACTACGAAACCTATTAAATAACTTCAAGACCTAACTATTCATAGAAAGTACATATTTGAAAATACAATCATAACAACTAGATAATTTATAAACAAATAATTTCTGACTAAAAAATATATTATCAACAACTACTTGAAAAGCTGGGGTTCAAGGAAGACTTAACTAATAAGTGAATGGAAAAATAAAGAAAAGCAAGTAGAAAACTTAATAAAGATAATTTTAAATTATTTTCTACAAGTCTTTTCAATAATAACAAAGTGAAAGGAATAGGTCTTATCACTATGATAAATTGACAAGATACTAGTATACTAGCAATTAACACACCTAACCCTACAAATCCATATACAAAGAAATAAATCAAACATAATTTCAAAACATTACAACAGTATTAAAGAAGAAAATTGAAAATTAAAAGGAACAAAATCACAACGCATAATTCAAAGCATGAGTTGGAAAGAGAAAAATAAGGATAAAACTTGGTAAATACTTTAAAGAATCTAATCTATGGTTCAAATAAAAGCATAATCATTATCTAATGACTACAATCAGAGCATAATAAAAAATCCAAAGAAATAGAACTGGAAACAGGTTTAAAAATAAACTAAGAACACTAAAGGTCGGATGGAAGGCTGGACATCAGCCTGGAAGGAGGGTCCGAATGACAGTCCAATCACACAGTCCAGAGAGTCTCTATACAGAAAACAATAAAAATAGACCTAAATGATTTAATCATCAGCTGATTTTGTGCATATTAAAACAAGATGCATAAAGACAAGATTTAAACCTAATTAATCATCGTATTTAAGAGTGAAATAAACAAAGACACGTACATGAAAATAAGAAAATCATTGCATATTAATAAACAAACTGGAATTTAAATTGCATAAACTTATAACAAGAATAAACATAACTTAATCTATCTAAATTGATAAAAACAACCTATTCTATATGCTTATTTAAATTCTATTTAAATTGATAAAAACAACCTATTATATATGCTTGTAAATAAGACTGAACAATAAGCCAACAATGAAAGGATTAAAAGCAAACCTGAAAGAAAACTATACGTGACCGAACATTTATAAAAAAAAAACTACATTAACAGCATAGTATGAATTTTATTAACTACAACAGATACATACTACAGGAAACAAAGAAATAAATAATTGTAGGAACTTAACTACCTATACAAATTAGAAATAAAACTACCTATCTGTAAGAATGAGATAACAAAAACTCGTACGAAAATAGAAACCATAGATTGTCAAGGGGCCCTCTCAGCAATCATGGATAATTCCTAGCGAATGCTTGCACACGCAGTCATAAACAACAAAGCATAGAGTTCTTATTAAACAGAAGGAACATAGTTACAATATCCTTCCCTTAAAGTAAACTAACTATCTATCTAATGGATTGATCAATTCATTATCTCTCTGTATGGAGGTGTTTATATACACAAGGTTTTCAAGAGGTTGATCAAGTCGACCCTTTAGTGGTTGACTGCTCTTCTAAATTTAGTCAATCATAAAAGGAAATAATAGTTTACAGGACAGCACATAGGCATATCCCTTCTTTGGTGTAAGTCTAGTTTTCTTCATTGTGAACGTGGCATGCAGGCTCCTCTTCAGTGTGAGTAGGGTGTCGTGGTGTTGTAACTACTCCTCCTTCTGCATGACTGATGGAATGGTATTGGTGCAGACAATATACACAACGGGTCTTCTAGAACACAGGTCCTTCATCAGCATGTATGATGTGGCATACAGCCCCTTCCTTAGTGCAACTGATGGTGTGGTGTCAAATGAAGGAGAGCACATAGTGGGATTCTAGAACGCAAGTTGTTCCATTCTTCAAAGAACACATATAGGTAAAAATTCGGTGTTTAAGCAGAGGAGGCCACGACTGATCCTTCTCATGGAAACGTTCCATCCTCTAAGTGCATGGATGACAAGCAGCATGATGGTGATATTAGGATGAGAGCCTCTTCAATCATCAAACACATGGGTAGCAGGTGGCTAGTGGAACCGTTTCAACATTTTAATGCCTGCAATCAGTTATAGACAATGCATAGTCTGATTGACAATCTAAACCAATGAGCTGAGTGACGAGCTACGGCATGAGCTGGAAGACGAGCTGGATGAGCTGATTACATGGTTGGTTGAATGCATTTCTATTTATTTAGTTGTGGGTGAGCTGAAAAATGATTGCACAGATCAAACAGATAGTAAGCTAAATGGTGGTTGTGTAGATCGGACGGAGAGTAAGCTGAACGGTGGTTGCGCAGATTGGGCTAAATGGTAAGCTGAATGCATTTTGTTTGTAAATTCACCCAAACATACTATGTAACCTGCAAAAAAATACACATATTAATTAATATATCAAATATTCTTTAAATAATATAGATTTAAGTTAATAAAGTCATAAAAATGATATTAATAACCAAAATTGAATAAAAATTAAATTTGTTCTTACCTTGTGCTAAATAACAATCTGCATGACATAAAATACACAAAAGATAGTAAAATATGCATTTAAATGTGTTATTTAATGCCAAAAAATGATCACAAAATGAGGCTCAACAGTATTCATCATAGTTGTTGCCATCATCTTCTTATAATTTGATAATCGTACGATACTATCTGTCATTAGAAGTTTCTACAGTTCCATCCATTTTTCATGTTGGATGTAGGCCTATCCTCCATGTAGTTATTGAAATAATCGAGTAGGTATATATCTGGACTTATTTCCTTACAAAACCTAAAGGATCTCTCGTGACTGATTATATGCCTTTGCAAAACCTGAAGGAGCATCCTAGGACTAATTATATGCCTCTGCAAAACCTGAAGGATATCCCAAGACTCATTATATTCCTTTGTAAAACCTGAAGGAGAATCCCAGGACTGATTGTATGCATTCGTAAAACCTGAAGGATATCCCAATACTGATTATATGCCTCTGTAAAACCTAAAGTAGCATCCCAGGACTAATTATATGCCTCTGCAAAACCTAAAAAATCTCCCGGGACTAATTATATGCCTCTGCAAAACCTGAAGGATCTCCCAGGAATGATTGTATGCCTCTGCAAAACTTGAAGGAGCATCCTAGGAATGATTATATGCCTCTTCAAAACCTGAAGTGATCCAACCAACAACTGACAAGTTTGCCTTCGACAAGTCTGCCTCGATAGGTTTTCCTTCGACAGGTTCGCCTTCGATAGGTTCACCTCCAACACACTCTACAACGGTTGAACTTATGAACCATTATAACTTCTCTTGTAATTGAATTTAATAGGTAGTCACCTAAGCACATCAGCATCCTATATAAGCATGTACATTAATGTAATATAGCATATTTTTGATCATCTATCTGATTCCTCCATCTTTCATGGATCAGAAGTAATAAATTGGTTCAAATTCTTGCATTTTTTCTGTGTGTATATTTATTGTCAACCTAGTGTGTTTCATGATTTGTTGGTTCTCCTTATATGCTTCCACCATAATAGAACTCAACTCATTTAGTCGACTCTTGTCCCCAACATGCACCTAGGCATAAACTGGATCATTGGTATCAGAGTAAGATCTTGTCCAGATCTTAATTTACATAAGCACTTCCATCAAATTTATTTAACTTATGCATGTTCAAACACACTCGTAAACTCAACAACACAAGCAGACACTTCCTTCGACTTCAGAAAAAATGGTCGAAGAAGCAGGCAATAGACATGCAACTAACGAGATAGAGCAACTCACAGGAAAAGCACTGGCTCGCCAGTGAATCAAAATGTTCACCCAGTTCACTAAGATTCTCATGAGAGTCACTGTAAAGTCTAGGGAAACCTTGATGCGACCCCACTCTGATAAAATCAGCCCCTTCAAAGTGCAAATGAATCTAGACATACCGAACCTTGAAGAAAAGATTGACGCAAAATCCATCGAAAATTGGGTACAACAATTGGAATCTTACTATGCAGTGAATCAACTCTCCGAAGAAGAAAACATCACCATTGTGTCCTTAAATATGTCAACCTCCATACACTTCTGGTGGGAGAATCTATCAACAAATATGAAAAAACAAGAAGACCCCATAAACACATGGGTAAAATTTGTCGAATATGTCTGAAAGGGGTTCTACCCGCCCAAGTACCTTGAACAACAGTATAAGAAGTGGTGGTAGCTAAGGAAATGGAAAGACCAATCTGTACATAGTTACACCGATGAGTTCTATTGACTCATGGCTAGACTTGGCATCCAAGAAGAAGAGAAATTCCTTTTCCTGAAGTACGGCAGTGGTTTATCCTCGTACATTTAGCAAGAGATGGAGTTTCTGAATGTCAGCACGCCTATGGATGCATTTCATTACATCTTATTGTGGATAATGGTAGACAGAAGAACTTCATTTCTGAATATCTTGTCAACAAATTAGGTCTTGTCACCACTTCACATCCTCAGCCTTACAATATTGGTTGGATGAAGGATGGGCAGGAAGTAAGGATCACGGGACAATGCAAACTGACCTACTTCATTAAGTTTTTTGAATATGAAGTACTTTGTGACATGACATTTCTTTCCATAACCGACTCCTTATTCGGTAAACCCTACCTATGGGATTGACATGGTACATATCAGTCACGGCCTCAGAAGGTGATTGTCAAAATCTGGAATCAATGGTATGGCATACCAAAGCGACAACCCACATAAACGGTGGCTATGATATCTTCCAAACAAAGAAATAATCTTAACAATCATGCTCAAAAGTTTGCATTAATCATGATAAAGCTTCAACATTCTAGGAAGACTGCAGCAATGATTCGACTCAACAACCGACGTAGCTCCCAACAACAAGAACAGATTGACCACATTCTTGAGGAATACTAGAACATATTTCAAGCACCAGACGGAGTACCTCTACACTGTTAGGTAAAATACTCCATTGAACTTGTTCTTGGCTCTTCATTACATAATGCATATGTTTACAGAAGCTCCATTCTAAAAAATGAAGAGATTCGCGATAAAATCTGGGATTTGATCGACAAGTGTCATATCCACCCTAGATCATGTCCTTGTGTAATTCCAGTCATCCTAGTTCCAAATAAATATGGGACTTGGAACATATGCATCGACTATCAAGCTCTCAACAAAATGTCAGTGAAGAACATATACCCTTTTCCATGGATTGATGAACTCATCAACAATTTGAAAGGTTCTAAGTTCTTTAGAAAACTCGACCTCAAGATGGGGTACCACCATAGTCCAACCAAGTCCATCAATGTATGGAAAATGACTATCAAGACCAAGGAAGGATTGTTTGAATGGTTAGTCATGCCTTTTGGCCTAACCAATGCACCTGCAACCTTCATGAGATATATGGATGACCTTCTACAACCTTTCATCAGTAAATGTGTCATTGTCTATCTCGATGATATCTTGATTTTTAGTTGATCATGGGAAGAACATGTCAAACTATTTCAACACTCTCTAGCAACATTGGATGTATATGAACATGGACAAATGCTCATTTGCGATGACCAGCATCAAGTATTTGGGGTATGTAATTGACTCTATAGGCATTCATGTCGACCTAAACAAAGTACAGATCCTCAAAGAATGGCCCATTCCTAAAAAAATTCAAGAACTAAGAAGTTTTCTTGGCCTGGAAAATTTCTATCAAGGATTCATACTTGGCTTCATCCACATTGCATGGCCTTTGAATTAGTTGATGAAAGGAAATGAAAAAATTATCTTCAAATGGACACCGACACAACAACAAGATTTTGAACAAATAAAAAACAAGCTTTGTACTGCACCAGTACTTGTGTTACCTGATTTGCATCATCCCTTTGATATTGAGATAGATGCATTAGACTATTCCCTCAATGCAGTGATCACTCAATCAAGTCATCAAATCGTGTTTCATTCCAAGACTTTCATTGACACTGTCAGAAGGTACTCAACGTATGAAAAAGAATTGTACGCCATTGTACAAGATCTTAAACAATGGAGACACTACATTCTTGGAAAGGAAACGATTATCCTCACTGATCATAAACCTTTGTAGTTCTCTCTGACTCAATCAAAACTACAGACAACCTAACAAATCAAATGGATTAATTACCTGCAACAATTTCAGTTGGTAATTAAGTATCGGAAATGCAAAGCCAATGCTGCAGCTGATTGCCTTAGTAGACCACCCATTACTCTACTATCTACAGTGATGAGTATGCAGGGTTATGACACCACTACTTGGCCACAATTGTATTTGGTAGACTACAATTTCTCTACAATATATCGACAACTTTAGACCTATAGTTTGTTGACTACCGACTACTTCCTGAAAGACACCTTGCTATACAATCTTGGATAGCTTTGTGTACCGACCGGTGAGCACTGACCGAAGATCATTTGGGATGCACACTACAACAAGAATACAAGAAATTTTGGAGTTGCAAAAACACTTGTTATCCTCCAAAATTATTTTTACTGATCTTCACTTAAATATGGCGCCCACAAGTATATTCGATTGTGCATAATTTGTGCCATTGCTAAACCACCGAATCGACGACATGAACTCTACATGCCCGTTCCAGTTCCTAGTCAATCATGGGAATCTATTTCTATGGACTACTTGAGGGGATATCCTACTACCAAACATTAGCATGACGCGATACTAGTAGTAGTTGACAGATTTTCCAAGATGGCTATCCTCATACCATACAAGAAGACTATGACAGCACAACAAACTGCTCAGCTCTTCTTTGAACATGTGTGGAAACATTATGACCTCTCGACGACCATTATTTCTAAAATAGATGTTATATTTTTCAGCACCTTTTGGAAAAATCTTTGGAAACATCTCGATACGATACTTTCTTTGTCGACAGCCTTCCATCCGTAGAGAAACGGACAAACGAAAGTTGTAAATCGATTAGTCATACAATTTCTTTGCATGTACAACCACAAGAATAGTCAAACATGGGATGACAACCTTCCATACATACAGCATAACTACAATCATGCTCAACACAAATCTATGGGAAAGATTCCATTTGATATTTGTTATGGATTTCAACGCTCATTGCATATCGACCTAATCAGGTCCTCGACACAGTCAAACGGCACCGACTTCGAAGGACGAGAAGTGGAGAAAGCATTGAATTTTAGAGATCAAATATACAACATCCAGAAGCAAGCACAAAATATGTTGCAACAAGTAAATGCAAAAGCTAAGGCCCAACATGACAAGCATCATATTCCTCATTCATTCCAAATTGGGGATCAGGTCTAGTTACATCTAAAGAAGGAGCACTTCACTGGTCCATATAGAAAGATGAAACCTTTTGAATATGGTCCATACAGTATCCTTAAACATATTTTAGAAAATGATTTTCAGCTCGACATTCATGCATGCCTTGGCCTACATCTAGTTTTCAATATAGATCTACTTCGACCATACCATTCACCATTGTTGGAAGAAAACTACATACAGAAAGCAGAACTCGAATACATCCATCTATATGTTCAAGAACCTCTTATTTCTGACACCATAGTGGCACAATGCATACGCAATACAAGGACGAAATCCATTCCCTTGTTTCAAGTGGCTAAAGCTGTACAACTCCCCACACAAGGAAAATGGTACTCTGCTAATGAAGTCTCCAACAAGTTTCCTCACTTGAATGAATACACAATGGAGACCATTGTTTCTTAAGGAAGGAGGAATGATCCAACCAACAGCTGATAGGTTCTCCTTCGACAGGTCTACCTCAATAGGTTTGCCTTCGACAGGTTTTCCTTCGACAGGTTCTCCTTCGATAGGTTCGCCTCCAACATGCTCTATGACAGTTGAACTTATGAACATTTATAACTTCTCTTATAACTGAACGTAATGGGTAGTCACCCAAGCATCTCAACATCCTATATAAGCATGTACATTAATGCAATATAGCATTTTTTTTATCATCTATCCGATTCATCTTTCATGGAGAAGAAGTAATAAATTGGTTTGAATTCTTACATTTTGTATGTGTGTATATTTCTTGTCAACCTAGTGTGTTTTCTTCTTTGTTGGTTCTCTTTATATACTTCTTCCATAATAGAAATTGACTCGTTCATTCAACTATTTCCCCCAGTGTGCACCTGGGCACAACCTGGATCATGAAGGATCTCCCAAGACTAATTATATTCCTCTGCAAAACCTAAAGGAGCATCCAAAACCTAGTTATATGCCTCTGCAAAACCTGAAGGATCTCCTAGGACTAATTATATGCCTCTGCAAAAACTGAAGGAGAATCCTGGGACTAATTATATGCCTCTTCAAAACCTGAAGGATCTCCCAGGATTGATTATAAGCCTCAGCAAAACCTAAAGGAGCATCCCAGGACTGATTATATGCCTCTTCAAAACCTGAATCCGCTACTATCATCTCGTCGTCTTCATATCATCTCATCGTCACTCGGATCACATCCCAGATGAACAGATATTAACCATGGCCCTTACATCTACACCATGGGAGGACACACCTACCACCATGTGAGAATGGATCTCATGCATCTGCGTCTTCGATACCCATCACCTCCCCTTGGGAGGAACCTTGATCTAAAGTACGCCAATATTCTCTCTGAAGTATTCAAACTTCACTCTAGCAAATGGCTTGGTCAACACATCGGCTATCTGCTCGTCTATCACAACATACTAGAGCTTCACTTATCCTCTCATCACCATATCCCTAATATAGTGGTACTTGATCTCAATGTTCTTCGACTTGTCATGGAACACTAGGTTCTCAGACAACTTCACACAACTGTGGTTGTCACAGAAGATACAAGTCACCTCTAACTGGAGATCAAACAAACCAGATAGTATCTTCCTATGCCATACTGCCTCATAACTAGCTAAACAAGATGCGACATGTTCTACTTTGGCTGTACTTAGTGCCATGCAAGACTGCTTCCTACTAAGCCAAGATATCACACCTGGTCCCATACTGAAGTAGCACCCCGAAGTGATATTCCTATCTACGGCACTACGATCTGAGTCAGAATCAACATAACCCTCTAGCTTAACCTTTTGATTCACCTCAAATCTGAGCCCATAATAAACTATACCCTTTAGGTACCTTAATATATGCTTTGCAGCAACTAGGTGAACTTGTCTTGGATCTGTCATGAACTGGATCAAGGTTTTCGCAACAAATCATATGTCTGGTCTCATGTTCATTAGGTACATCAATGATCCAATCATTTGACGATATATCGTGGCATCAATTGACTCTGATGAAGCATCACAAAGTAGCTTCAAGTTCGATGACATGGGTGTGGTTATTTACTTACAGTCCATCATCCTGAACCTCTTCAAGATCTCTATTGTATACTTTCCTTGACCAAGGAAGACTCCATCCATACTTTTCCACACCTCCATGCCTAAGAAATAGTGCATCATCCCTAGGTCTTTCATCTTGAATTCTGTAGCAAGTCTTCTCTTTGCATCTTAAATGAATTTCTCTTCGCCTGTTAGGAATAGGTCATCGACATATAACATGAGCATCACTAGTATTCTGTATTCAACCTTGAAGTAAAGGTTGGAATCCTCTTTACTCTCAGTAAATCCTAGGGCCATCAGTAAACTATCCATCATGTCTTACCATGTCGAACCTGAGGATCTTCTGTAGTCACTCCCTCTGAAGCAGAGCATCATTCTCGCTCTTCCTTTCATACTCTATGTATTGAAACATTCTGTACTGGAGTGACAAGTAGCTTCCTCTGCTACTAATATTCTATGTATCCATCTAGGGTCACTGGATACCAAGATCCACTATATTTAACTTTGTTGAAAGTTCTTCTCGCACCCATCTATTAGCTTGTTTGTTGGAGACATTTACCCACCATGCACACTTAATTTGGTCAATTTGGCCTAGTTAAAACACTATCCTAAGTTTTATTGACTTAATTGACATTAGAGGAGAACTGTATGACATCAGCATGAGCACACCCATGCCTACCTTCAGTCAAGGAGGCCAACTAAGCCTTCTCCTTCATTCAAGGAGGCTAACTAAAGAACTCTGGGAGTGATCTGAGTGTCATAAATGCACCTAATTGATAAATGATGGTTACAATTAGTTAAGTTAAGTGGTGAAGGTGCCTCCATTCATTATTTAATTATTTTTAATGGTTATTTATGAACTAGAGCTAACACAAGAACCTACAACCACTTCTAATGACCAGTTTGACTTCAGTTAACCTCATCGAGTTTCATTGGAGTTATTGATGTGCTACCACTTGTTGGTTGGCATGCAACGACATGTGTATGAGCTAATTTCAATTAGAATTAGTCATTCATTGCACTCCAACTTCATTTAGGACTCAGTTGAGTTAATCAGCACTTGATCAGTTGGTTAAATAGTGTGTTTACTGTGGCTTACAGTCAGTTAAGCTACACCCACTAATTCAATTTGAATGACCTCCTTGGGAATTCAAATTTTATTGGAATTCATCCACCTTGCATGATCATTGTATTGTATTATTCATTATTCATTGATTATAAAGAGATGCTACTTCCATTGCAGTACCTTTTTTCCAATTTTATGCATATTTGGCTGTATTCTTTGTGAGACTGTGTTTTTAGTTCCTAGACCACTGTGACAAATTAATATGGTATTAGAGCTCATGGTGGGATGAAGCTCATATCTCTCAAAAAAAGGGTTTTTGACAGATCTTGCATGAAAAATTGAGCAAAAGCTCAAAATTCAAGCACTACACCAGAAGCCAAGGCTTACCACTTAAAACCCCAAGTAAAGGAATTGTTGATCAAGCTTGCTTGATCAACTATGATGGGTGTGATGAAAGCCTAAAATGTGCAGGCCATCTAACCTTATGATGCCCCTTTTGTTGTGATTTGCAAGTTTTAATAGGTGAAAAGCATTTGCTCTAGCAGTTTTAGATGGCTTCTTTCGTAGAACTCTTGACTCCGTTCAATTTCCACTCATGGAAAGGAGACATGGAGATCTAGCTATGAGCCAGAGGACTCTATAGGGTCACTATGGACACTAAAGAAGAGCCTACTTATGTGACAGACAAAGCTATATTCTTAAACAAGAAAGATGAAGCATTCGGATTCTTGTGCCTCTCTGTTTCCCGAGATCTTCTTTTCCATATCTTGGGATTGAAGACTCCAAAGGAAATCTGGGACAAATTGGAAACCCTGTATGGAAAACAGGATGATTTGAGAGTATACCAGCTTGAAAATGAGTTGATATCTCTCCAGCCTTCCAATTTCGAGACCTTAAATGATTTTTTCACAAAGTTCAAGCACATTGTCTTACTATTGAAGCAATGTAAAGTGGAGAAGGAGGATGATCAGCTCATCCTCACCATACTCTCCAAAATTGGAGCTTATTATTCAGTGTTTGTCTCTACATTCTGTGCGGGGAAGCTCACAACCCCTAGATGGAATATTCCTTCACTCAATGCCTTCATTGAGTCCCTAACAAGTGAAGATGATAAGCTTGTCCATATGCAGATCATCAGATCCTCCCGTGATCAAGCACTCCATGTCTCGGGGCCCAAAGATCTGAAGGGTAAAGGAAAGCAGTAGAAGAACCCAAAAACCAAATTTGAAGCTCCTAAGCCTAAAGTTGAAAACCATCAGCATGAAGAGCCTTCCAGCTGAAAGAAGAAAAAAGGAAAAGGGAATCACGGAAAGGAAAAATTCAAGTGTTCATAATGTGGGAATGGCTTCCACCCTGAACATGCCTGCATGAAAAATAAACTTGATGAAGCTACCTCTCTCCTTGAGAGAAATCACATCAATATTCCAGAAATCTTTCGGAGGAGAGATCAGCAAGATCGAGAACCACAACATGAAAGAGGTCATGTCATCATGGCAAGCAGTTCAAAGTCCAAAGAACTCTTGATAGATTCTGGAGCTTTGAACCACATGATGGCTAAAAGAGACTCCTTCTCATATTTGGAGACTGTCAAATACATTCCCATCCACATGGGAGATGACTCCACAATCATATCCGAAGGACAAGGTACTGTAGATCTTGAGCATGGTTATTTTTCCAATGTTCTGTATGTACCATCTCTTGCATCAAACCTCCTAAGTGTTTATCAAATGACACATATGGGAGTGCCAAAGAGAGTCCCCTTTAGCCCGGATTATGTAGAGATCACATAATTTGCATCCAAAAAACTTGTAGAAAAAGGCCTTGCAAACCATCATGCAAAAGCCTACGAGTTCTCCCATTTTGTGGCGGATGCAAAACCCACCGCATTGCTGACTCATGGAAATGAAGTTAGTAGACTGTGGCATGAGAGGTTTGACCATATTAAATTCAAATACTTGCAGCAATTACAAAATAATTCTATGGTTGAATGCCTCCCGGTCATGAAAGCTACCACTGGAATTCGCAAGGGATGTGTTGTTGGAAAGCACCCTGAGCATAAGTTCGATTGGGGGAAGGAAAACTGACCATCATGCATCTTGGGACTGATACATTCTGATATCAATGGTCCCATGCCTATCACATCCATGAATGGATCAAGGTACGTTCTGACTTTCATTGATGACTTTTCCAGATACACATGGGTCTTTTTTATCAAAAAGAAGTCGGAAGTCTTGGAAAAATTCATTGAATTCAAGGCCTTAATTGAGAAAGCATCTGGCCAAAAGATCAATATATTGAGATATGATAATGGTGGGGAGTGTGTTAGTAATGAGTTACTACATATATGTTCCAAAATTTTTATTCAGATCCAGCATTCAGTCCCCTACACTCCCTAGCAGAACGGTGTAGCGGAGAGGAAGAACCGGTCTCTCAAGGAGATGACCACCTGTATGTTGGAACCAAAGAAGTTGGCTGCAATGTGGGATGAATCCATGCATATTGCATAATATATTCAGAATAGAGTGCCACACTCATCCATGAAAGGGAATACCCCTTTTGAAGCATACTTCGGACATAATCTGGATGTGTTGAATCTGCGGGTGTTTGGGTCCACTGCATGGGCCTGAATTCCACTTGATAAAAGGAGGGCTTTGCAACCGCAAAGCATAGAATGTTTATTTATTGGATATCTTGATGAATCAAAAGGTTTCAAGATGCTGGATATCAAAACAAAACATATCATCATTGAAAGGATTTTCAAGTTCGATGAGCCTCTTCAGGAGGTATAACTAGTGAAGGAGAAAACTGTTGAATTTCCTTCCTATTCTACTAAATATTTGGATGATGTAATTGGGGATGATGACCCTGATTTGGATCCTCTGATTTCTAATATCAGTGTACAGCAAACATCAGATACTGAATCAGAACCTGAAGTACAAAATCATCTCCCAACTTGGGCCCGACAGACACTCTCCTCCGCAGGAGATAACATTGGAAATCCGGATGATCCAAGGAGAACCCTGTCCGATTTCCAAAGAGAAGGTATTGCACTCTCTTGTCCTAATAATTTGCTGTCAAAATATTTTTATTTTATGATAATTTCATACCCTAAGTATTAATACCAAGCTCAGAAGGATCTGAGATGGCAAGTTTCCATGGATGAAGAGATGAATTCTCTTCAGAAAAACATCACTTGGGAGCTAGTTTCTCTTCCTCCGGGGAGGAAATTGGTTCAATGCAAGTGGGTGTTTCGGAATAAGGTTTCTGTTGATGGCAGCACCTGAAAATGTAAGGAAAGTTTGGTAGAAAAAGGTTTCTCATAGGTCCAAGGTGTGGACTACCATGAGACTTTTGCACCGGTTGCAAAAATGGACTCCATCCGCCTAGTTTTGGCAATTTTTGCATCTAAGCACTGGAAAGTGCATCATATGGATGTTAAGTCATCCTTTATGCATGGATATATTCATGAGGAGATATACATGAATCATAATGAGGGCTACATTTCTGATCCATCTTTGGTTTACAAGATAAATAAATCACTATACGGGTTGAAACAGGCCCCAAGATGGATGGATGGTTTACAAGCTAAATAAATCACTATACGGGTTGAAACAAGCTCCAAGATCGATGCCTACCTTCTCTCGCAAAAATTACAAAGGTGTAAATCAGATCCAAATGTGTATATACAGTATTTTGATGGTAATTTGATTATTATTTTTTTATATGTTGATGATTTACTGATCACGGGTAACACAGTTGCTTCTATTCTGGTCATCAAAACTACTCTCCACAATGCATTTGAAATGAGCGATTTGGGGCTATTAAAACAATTTTTGGGGCTCAAAATTGAAAAAAATTATGATGGGATAATGGTCACTCATTCCAAATACATATTAGACATGTTAGTAAAGTTTAACATGGCTGAATCTAGGGCTTCTCCATTTCCTTTCCTTTCAGGGATCATCCTTGAAGAAGTAAAAAGCACACATCCCATGGACTGCACTATTGATTGACAGCTGATTGGTAGCGCATTGTACTTGAATCATTCTCATAATGATATATGTTATGCCATGAATACTATATCAAGATACATGCAGCATCCCCATGATATTCATTGGAAGGTAGCCAAGAGGATCCTCCAGTATATTTAGGGAACCAGGACCTACGACATTCACTATGCTGCAGACTCCGAGCTAGAGCTAGTTGGTTACATAGATTCCGTTTGGGTGGGTGATTCTATTGATAAGAATTATACTTTTGGATATGTCTTCATGTTTGGTGGTGGTCCCATTTGCTGGTCTAGAAAAAAGCAGGCCGCCATAGCATTGTCTTCAGCAGAGGCCGAGTACCGAGGATCGATGAATGCTTGCATCAAAGCCATTTGGTTGCAAGGAATTCTTTCAGAGTTTGATCTTGGGAGTACTTTGTCCACTATCCTATTTTGTGACAATCAAAGTGCTATTAAGGTATCCATAGATCTAGTTACCAGGCATAGGACCAAGCATGTGGAGATACACATGCACTAAATCAGAGAGTTAGTGCATGACAGGACCATCATTCTATAATACTTCTCGACTGATGAGTAGATTGCAGACATCTTCACCAATATATTTTCAGAAAATAAGTTTGCTTACCTCCATTCACTATTGGGGGTGATTTCATCAGGGTGATCAGACTACTTTCAGTGTTCATATTGAGGGTGGGTTTTTCCCACTGGCTTTTCCCTCTTTTCCTCACTTAGATTTATTTTTTTAGCATTGTTTTTAGTTACATTATTGTACAGGGTTACCTATGGAATTATTACTGAGGCCCTATAATTTTTATGCACTTTATGTTTCTACTCCTCTGAGTATAGCTTAAGGGGGGTGTTGGAGACATTTACCCACCATGCACACTTAATTTGGTCAATTTGTCCTAGTTAAACCACTATCCTAAGTTTTATTGACTTAATTGACATCAGAGGAGCATTGCATGACATCAGCATGAGAAAAACCACTCCTACCTTCAGTCAAGGAGGCCAACTAAGCCTTCTCCTTCATTCAAGGAGGCTAACTAGAGCACTCTGGGAGTGATATGAGTGTCATAAATGAACCTAATTGATAACTGATGGTTACAATCAGTCAAGTTAAGTGGTGAAGGTGCCTCCATTCATTATTTAATTATTTTTAATGATTATTTATGAACTGGAGCTAACACAAGCACCTACAACCCCTTCTGATGACCAGTTTGACTTCAGTTAACCTCATTGGGGTTCATTGGAGTTATTGATGCACTACCACTTGTTGGTTGGCATGTAGTGACATGTGTCTGAGCTACTTTTAGTTAGACTCAATCATTCATTGCACACCGACTTCAGTTAGGACTCAGTTGAGTTAATCGACACTTGATCAGTTGGTTAACTAGTGTGTTTACTGTGGCTTACAATCAGTTAAGCTACACCCACTCATTCAATTCAAATGACCTCCTTGGGAATTCGAATTGTCTTGGAATCCATGAACCTTGCATGATCATTATATTGTATTATTCATTATTCATTGATTATACAGAGCTTCTACTTCCATTGCAGCACCATTTTGCCAATTTTATGCATATTTGTCTGTATTCTTTGTGAGACTGTGTTTTCAGTTCCTAGACCACTGTGAGAAATTAATATTGTCATACTCTATAGGATTTCATATTCAACCTTGTAGCAAAGGTTAAGGTCTTCATCACTCTAGGTGATCTTCAAGCTCCTCTTGTAACTATATGTTCTATCCCATGGGTGCCTTTTGAGCTCGTACAAGGCCTTATTTAACTTGCACACATGAGTCTTCCTGTCATGTGTCTCAACTCCCAGTGGTTGTTCTACGTATACCTCCTCCTTGACTACACCATTCAAGAATGTTGACTTGATGTCAGCTAGTGTATCTCCCATCTCATACTTGTACGTATAGATCTAATGGAAGTGTACCTTGTCACTGGTGCAAATGTCTGTTTGTATTCTGTTCCTTCTTTCTATGAGAAGCCTTGTGCTACGAATCTTTCCTTGTATCCCACGATGCTTCCGTATATTGTATGTTGGATCTTGTAGATCCATATGGAAGACACTACGGACTTCCCTTCAGGTCTTGGCACCGCATCCTAAACATCATTATTCTTAATCAACTGGTACTCTTTGATCATAGTCTCCTTCCCTTTCTTCTTGGCTACTTCTTCATAGCTAGAAGGCTCTACATCAATGATGTCGCTCAGCAGTGTCACATAAATAGAGTGTGTTTGCGGCCTCTTTCTTTCTTTGGAAGTCTCGTTATACTACTCTTCATCTTGGACTTGTTGCTGCCGCAACCTTTCTCCCCGATTTTAGTTTTTCACTTAAACTCTGGGACCCCTCCTCACCATTATTTGCTGGGATCGATTGTTGAAAGCTTGGCGCCTTTGAGCATATATTTGTGTTTGAAGTTTATTTCCCACCCTTTTGCTTGCTTCGTTCAGTCTAGCTTGAGTCGCGTGGTCTGTTTTAGTACCCATAGAGCATGAAAATTTTGCCTTAACGAAGGAAATTGATTTTCAGCCGCAATTGGGCCTTAGTGCTGTTGGTTTTCTCTTTGGATCGGGTCTCTTTCGGAAGATGTTGAGTCCTTACTCACCCATCGTTGCGGCTCCTAGGTCAAACTGCCCTCCCGATTGAAGTTTCATCCGACGCCTGATTCATTGGTTCAAACCGCTTGCTCCTGAGTTTCTACTTACCCGTCGTTGTGGCCGGGGGGATGAAGTCAGCTGTTGACGTGAGTTTCATCCGATGCCCGAGCTTTGTCTTTTTTAGCCTCCGTTGCCTGTCTTCAGCATTTGTCCCCTCCGCCGTTGTGGGTGGCAGAGAAATCTAGCTTCTGATACGTTCCTTCTCGGCATCCGATTTCCTTTATCACCCGTGTTGTCGCTTACCTGTTCCTTGTACCCTCCGCCGTTGCGGCCCCCTGAGGTCTTGCCCCGTCTGATGTGCAAGCTTACCGATCTTCGACTATATTTTTTCCGCCCCAAGCTCAAGCGAGTACTCACCCAGATAAGTCAGGCCAGCGTCTTGAGGACTTATCATTCTGATTAGAAACTCTAAACGCTTAATATCTCAAGCCAATAGATAATGCACCAAAGTTGTATGCAGGTGAAATCTCACAGATCGTTGAGGCAGCCTAGAATGGAAGAAAGGACAAAAGAACGAATAACGGAAGCACCGACGAGTAAGTCTCATCAGTTACTAGTCAGAAGATAAACGCTCATAAAGAATGATTGGAAAAACGCAGCAGCCAGAAGGAGAAGCTGAAACGTCGAAGATGCTGAAGGGTCACATGCTGAGAGGAAACCCAAGGGGCAGGGATTGTAGTTTAAATATTTGGAAGTAGGACTGAAAAAGGGATTTTTCCCTTAGAAAATTTTGTAATTGTTGGCTTGTAAGAGGAACTACTTCATTTTGCTAAGTGAACTGCAATTTTGTCTGCTGGAAAGAGTAAAGAAGTGGAATGTATCAATGCAATTCGATGAATAAGGCTGAAGAGGAACTATTTCGTTTTCAGCTGTATTTCATTTGCTGTAAGAATATTTGATGTTTTGAACCTACGTTCTTGTTAAATGTTCTTCAGTAGTTTTTCTGGGATATATTTTCACTAAGAGCAATAAATGGTGTTATAGAATGATCGGCTATCTGGTTATTTGAATATTTGTAAGCGTTCATGTACTTTAGGAGAAGTATTAGCTATCTGTGATTTTTCTTGCTGTATATGATAATGTATTGCTCAGCCAAAATGATAACCATGCTCCCTAGGGATAGTGTAGATAGTTAGCTTATTTCTTTTGTATCCGGTTGAATGCTTGTGAGCAAGACGAAAGGTAAGAACCTGCGCATCACTTTGTGACCGCTCCCTATTTTTTGACCAGCCTGCATTTAGTTAGGCACGTGCATATCATTCTTTTAAGTCAAAATACAAAAACTCGGTGGGCCGGGCCGCAACCGGTAAAGCCTTTGTTTGTTACTTGACCTACGGTAGCCGGACCGCAAACCGGACGAATTCCCTATTCCAAACAGTCAATGGGCTAGTTGGGAACGTTGATTGGGGAGAATCCCTTACTATTGCCGCCTGCGATTTTCTAGGCCTCAACAGTTTTTGGCGCTAGAAGGAGGGCCGCCAGTGCATGGCTGGCCAAGGAAACCCGTTTTACAGAGAACATTCCGCTGGTTACAGTTCTGAAAGTAGTGGACCGCGTAATCCATTTCTAGAAGAAGAAAACAGAGAACATCTATACCTGGTTCGCAACGAGATCGTAAATGATCTAAGAAGACATACACGTGCTTATGTAAAGAATATTGGAGGGTTGCCAATTATTCCTGAATTGCCTAGAAGAGAGTACAAGAAGAAGGACCGTCCTATAATAGAATATTTGGTGTTGGTTGGAGACTGGCAAGAGCTTGTGGAGACTGCCTTACAAGATATTGAATTGCCTTTGAACCAAATAGGCCCAGACTCTCCTGTTCACACCCCTGTTGGTTCACATCCTCCCACCCCTGTTGTTTCACCTCCGCATTCTCCACCCCGACTCATGGCCGGTGTTAACGCCAATCAACCCCCACCTATTCCTCCACCGCCCGCATGGAAAGCCAGATCACCTCTAAATCTGACCCCACCTCTGCACGACCTACCTCAAGCCTTCGAAAAGTTATTGCCTAAGTTTGATCCCAATGAGAAGATATTGGTAGAAGACCACTTGCAGAGTTTTTATTTGGCTATAGAAGGATTAAAGGTAGGGGAGCATGAAGATGTGGTTTGTAGACTTTTCCCACATACCCTCAAAGGAGCTGCGGCTTCCTGGTATTTTGGATTGCCCGCCAATTCTATCCCAGACTGGGATACTTTCGAGAGAATGTTTAGAAGTAAGTATGCAGTCCAAAAGACTCACGCTGCCCTCATGAAAGGACTATGTGCATTGAAGAAAGAAAAAAAAGAAAAAGTGCACAGCTTCACACAAAGGTTTGCAGCATATCTAAAAAACTTCTCCGAAACAGATAAGCCTTCAGACAAAGTACTGATCAAATACTATACTTCAGCGTTGGGGCCTGATTTAGCCATGTTTGCAAAAGGCAGAGCCAAGCCTACGTTGACAGAGACCTATGAAGAGGCAGAAGTGGTGGAAGCGGAGAGAGAAAGTGTGGAGGACTACCCGGAGCAATCAGGAGAGAGAGGTACGGGAAGAAAAACCTTACTGTTCACCAAGCCAAAAGAAGAAAAGATGCCAGACTATGAAAGTATGGCTAAAATGATGCAAAATCTGTCCAATAAGATCATAGACTTAGAAAAGGAAAAAGAAACACAAAAGTTTTTCAAGCCATACTATAAGAAAAGAGAGGATAGAAACTAGACCCAAACTCCTCCTCAGAAAACGGCATCCATGAATCTGACAAAAATAGGGATGGAAAATTTCTGTACTTTTCATCAACAGCCTCATTCTGAAAAAAACTGTCCGCAATGGATAAATTCTATGACATTGGTCATGAATCAGATGTTGGATTCGAGATTGACAGAAGAAGATGATGATGAAAGGAAAGAAAATGCCGCATCCACTTCTACGAAAGATCAGGAGGAAGAGACTATGGCATTATGGAGTTCTGTCTCTGTACTCAACACAGAAGAAGAAAATACACAGGGACGCAAAGATATCAGGGAGGCTAACGTCACAACTAGGAGCAAAGGGGAGGTTAGTGATGACAATCTTCTGCTCCCAAAGATTCGAAGGTTGCAAAGAAATATAAAAAAGAAATTTCAAGACAAATCATTGGCTGATCAGATTCTGGAATTTACCATTACCAGCCAGAATCTGAAGCAAAACAAGACGCCGCCCAGGCCAAATGAAGAGAATGTGAACGCTGATAAATCTCAGTCCATTAGACAACTAATCGAATATGACGTTGTCGAAGATTTAAAGAAGATAAAGGCAAACGTCCCGCTGTTTGAAATGTGCAAAGTGCCTCAGCAGAAAGAAAAATTGTTGAAAGCGCTGGAAACATCAAAAGAGAAGTTGCCCACAGACAATCATCCTTGGGAGGAAGAAGAAATCGGGGAAGCTAGTACTGGAGGTAAGTCTAAAACCAAACATCCACCTTTCCTCTTGACATTTGAAATTTTTAATCATAACGTGCACAATTGTCTAGCGGATTCAGGGGCGTCAATTAATGTCATGCCCATATCAGTATGTAAGAAAATAAATGGGCAGCCCAAGCCAACCACGTGGAAAGTGGTGCAGTTGGATAGGACGGACGTCAAGGTAGTTGGCGAAATGGAGGACGTGCTAATCCTCCTGACATCCAATGATAGAGTGTGCCAAGTCATCAACATTGTAGTGGCTGACATACCAAATGCTTACGGCTTGGTATTGAGCAGAGATTGGTCGGCCAAATTAAATGGGTATTTCACCACAGATTGGTCACATCTTTGGTTGCCGTACAAAGGGATTCCTAATCATATCAAGGTTTTGAGAGAACCTCATATGAAGTACAATGTCACTCAATTGGATGGGAAGAATGTACCAGTTGAATCTGTATTGGGAAACTACTTTCTTGAACTAGAACCAGGGAATTATCAAGCGGAAGAGGCTAGCAGCACACCTAACACCCAGCCTGATCTCCTTCGTTTTTCTCAGGCTGATGAGCTTGACTGTAAAATAGTAGATTTAGCTGTAGGAGTAGATTCATTTCTAGTAGATAATGTTATCTGGACTTTATATTTCGATGGCTCAAAAACATTAGAAGGGTCAGGGGCCAGCTGCGTCCTTATTGATCCACAAAAAAATAAATACTTCTTGTCTTGTAGGTTAGAATTTGAGTGTACTAACAATACAGCTGAGTATGAAGCATTACTACAGGGACTCAAGAAAGCGATTGAGCTACAGGTTTGTAATTTAAAAGTTTTTGGGGACTCAGAAATAGTTGTAAAGCAGATAAAAAATCAAATACACTGTATCTCCCCTCATTTGAAAGCTTACCAAAATGAGGTATGGGAATTGCTTAAATGTTTTCATGCATTTAACATTATTTCAATTCCAAGGATAAAAAATGCAGCCATTGATCTTTTAGCTACGTCAGCTGCCAGGTTGGTTCCCACTAATAACAAATGATCTATCGAATTTCTTTTCAGGCCATCGGTACCCGACATGATTACCAACTTGCGAGTATTTGATGATGATCAGCAAATAATCGAATGCTTGACAAATGATGAGACTTTTAAAGGTGCTATCATAGACGATGAGGAACATCAGGATGAAATGAAATATGACAATTTCATTCCCAAAGGAGTCAGGACGTTGGAGAAAATGTTTGACTTGAATGAGAAATTTAGGAGACCCACTAACGTGAAGACACACAGCTCAACTTTACAGTTCGAGCTAATAAACTTAGGGACTGAAACGGAGCCCAAGTTTGTGAACCTCGGCAAATGTTGCTCACCAGCAGAAAGAGACAAGTTCCTCAGTTTGTTTAAACAGTACAAAGATGTCTTTGCATGGACGTATGCAGATTTAAAAACTTATGATACTAATATCATCAAACATATCATTCCTATAAAAGCAGGCGTCAAACCATATCAGCAGCTGTTGAGGAAGATGCACCCAAAGCTGGAACCACTAATTCAAAGTGAGGTGAAGAAACTGCTAGACGCTCGGATTATCTTTAAAGTCAGGCATTCTGAATGGGTGTCAAACCTGGTGCCTATCAGGAAAAAATCGGGAGAGATTAGGCTGTGCGTGGACTTTAGAAATCTAAATCGCGCCTTAGACAAAGACAATTACCTGGTACCTCCCATGGAGCAATTGCTACAGATGGTTTCTGGCTCTGAAATGTTTTCATTGTTGGACGGTTTCTCTGGCTACAACCAAGTGCTAGTAGCCGAGGAAGACAGATTAAAGACAACTTTCAGAACTAAATGGGGAACGTTCGCCTACCGAAGAATGCCTTTCGGACTTGTTAATGCCGGAGCGACATTCCAGAGAGCTATGGATATAGATTTTTGGGGACTGATAGGATGAAGTGTGGTATTTTACCTTGATGATATCACAATATTTTCCAAGAAACGAGGGGAGCACCCGTTCCACCTAAAGCAAATTTTCGAGCGTTGTCAGAAGTATGGCATTTCCCTCAATCCTAAAAAATGCGTGTTCGCTATCACAGAAGGCAAGTTATTGGGGCATATAGTTTCAATGAAAGGTATCTCTATAGACCCAGAAAGGATTAAGGCCATTGAACAAATTCCCATGCCTCATAATAAGAAGGGAATGCAATCCTTCATGGGAACAATAAACTTTGTAAGAAGATTCGTGCCTGATTTTGCCCAGACTGTCAAACCATTGTAGCAGATGGTTAAGCAAAACACACAGTTTAATTGGACTGAGACCGAAAAGAATGCTTTCAATA
>LPNX010269385.1:0-16808 GCA_001517045.1 Pseudotsuga menziesii | reverse complement strand
GCTGAGGCTCCGCGCACTTTACACTTAGAATCTAAGGGGTGATGACAGGGGACCCACGGAGAAGAGCAAGATGAACAGGGTGTTAAATCTAAATGATCCCATGCTAGGAAATAAATGCCAGAAGGTAGATAAGAGTTAGAATTCTTATAAAAACATCATGCTCCAAAGCTAAATCCAGATCATAAAGTACTCATTTTCCAATGATCCTCTCCGTTCGTGAGCTGAAACCTTAAGTACATCACTCACACAAAAGGGCACTATGGGATAGAGGATCCTGAATTAAAATTCAGTAAGAAAGGCATGCATGGAGACTCTCATCAAAAAAGTACAAAATCCAAAAAGCACAAAAGCTGCTAAGATGGCATGGAAATGAGGAACAAATGAACGTTTCTGTTCATCACCTGCTACAATCCTGTGGTGTCCAATGTTGTTAGCCCCTGAAAACAAGATTAATAATGAACTCATATTTTGGCCTCGACAGAGTTATTCGGACTCGAAAATCTTGTCTCATCGCCCGAATTGGACCAATGTCAATGATCGAGGTACACACTTCTGTTATCGAGAAATCCATATAGCTGGAAAAGTTCAATGGATACATTTGTTGTATGACAGTCTGCTATTCAAGGAAGAATTCACCCAGAGATCTAGGTTCACCAGGAAATCGCCAGTTGTTGCTGCCGCAACCTTTCTCCCCGATTTTAGTTTTTCACTTAAACTCTGGGACCCCTCCTCACCATTATTTGTTGGGATCGATTGTTGAAAGCTTGGCGGCTTTGAGCATATCTTTGCATTTGAAGTTGATTGCCCACCCTTTTGCTTGCTTCGTTCATTCTAGCTTGAGTCGCGTGGTCTGTTTTAGTACCCGTAGAGCATGAAAATTTTGCCTTAACGAAGGAAATTGATTTTTGGCCACAATTGGGCCTTAGCGCTGTTGGTTTTCTCTTTGGATCGGGTCTCTTTCGGAAGATGTTGAGTCCTTACTCACCCGCCATTACGGCTCCCAGGTCAAACTTCCCTCCCGATTGAAGTTTCATCCGACGCCCGATTCATTGGTTCAAACCGCTTGCTCCTGAGTTTCTACTTACCCGTCGTTGCGGCCGGGGGGATGAAGTCAGCTGCCGATGCGAGTTTCATCCGACACCCGAGCTTTGTCTTTTTTAGCCTCCGTCGCCTGTCTTCAGCATTTGTCCCCTCCATCATTGCGGGTGGCAGAGAAATCTAGCTTCCGATACGTTCCTTCTCGGCGTCCGATTTCCTTTATCTCCCGTGTTATCGCTTACCTGTTCCTTGTACCCTCTGCCGTTGCGGCCCCCTGAGGTCTTGCCCCGTCCGATGTGCAAGCTTACCGATCTCCGATTATATTTTTACTGCCCCAAGCTCAAGCGAGTACTCACCCGGATAAGTCAGGCCAGCGTCTTGAGGACTTATCATTCTGATTAGAAACTCTAAACGCTTAAGATCTCAAGCCAATAGATAATGCACCAAAGTTGTATGCAGGTGAAATCTCACAGATCGTTGAGGCATCCTAGAATGGAAGAAAGGACAAAAGAATGAATAACAGAAGTGCCGACGAGTAAGTCTCATCAGTTACTGGTCAGAAGATAAACGTTCATAAAGAATGATTGGAAAAACGCAGCAGCCAGAAGGAGAAGCTGAAACGTCAAAGATGCTGAAGGGTCACACGCTGAGAGGCAGCCCAAGGGGCAGGGATTGTAGTTTAAATATTTGGAAGTAGGACTGAAAAAGGGCTTTTCCCTTAGAAAATTTTGTAATTGTTGGCTTGTAAGAGGAACTACTTCGTTTTGCTAAGTGAACTGCAATTTTGTCTGGTGGAAAGAGTAAAGAAGTGGAATGTATCAATGCAATTCGATGAATAAGGTTGAAGAGGAACTATTTCATTTTCAGCTGTATTTCATTTGCTGTAAGAATATTTGATGTTTTGAACCTACGTTCTTGTTAAATGTTCTTCGGTAGTTTTTCTGGGATATATTTTCACTAAGAGCAATAAATGGTGTTATAGAATGATCGGCTATCTGGTTATTTGAATATTTGTAAGCGTTCATGTACTTTAGGAGAAGTATCAGCTATCTGTGATTTTTCTTACTGTATATGATAATGTATTGCTCAGCCAAAAATAATAACCATGCTCCCTAGGGATAGTGTAGATAGTTAGCTTATTTCTTTTGTATCTAGTTGAATGCTTGTGAGCAAGACGAAAGGTAAGAACCTGCGCATCACTTTGTGACCTCTCCCTGTTTTTTGACCAGCCTGCATTTAGTTAGGCACGTGCATATCATTCTTTTAAGTCAAAATACAAAAACTCGGTGGGCCGGGCCGCAACCGGTAAAGCCTTTGCTTGTTACTTGACCTACGGTAGCCGGACCACAAATCGGACGGATTCCCTATTCCAAACAGTCAACGGGCTAGTTGGGAACGTTGATTGGGGAGAATCCCTTACTGTTGCCGCCTGCAATTTTCCAGGCCTCAACAGGACTATTTCTTGTTCCCAAGGTGGTATTCATCTCTCGAGGTGGATCTACCATTCTCTTTATATTCTTCTGAAGCTCTTTCTTTTACCATGATGTCTCTTACCCGGGAAGCTTCAGGTTCCTCTTCTGAACTGTCATTACTTGTTCTTTGGAATGATCTACAATTCAAGTTCAGTTGCATGATTAGAAGCATCTCATAATTTCCAAAACATATTAATAGTGACAAATATTTTTCACATATCCATGTAACTAATTTAGCCAATGGTACAACATTCATTCATATCCCATACACATATAGTGACTTCTATATTCCTTCTACCCCAATGTTATTAAGAGTGTGTACTACTCCTAATATGCCAACAAAGAGGTTTCAATCTAGATAAGTAGCAATGGAATGTTGTACAACATCATTGAATTCTTACCCATCATGTGCAATTCAATAGTATAAATGAAAATACTCAACAATCAACTCAATATAAACAAATGCATAACCAAAAAATCTCATGAAATGACAATTTAATACTTATATTTATTTGTTTCATGGGTAGACTCCTTCTTGATCTTTCAACTTTGTCATCTTCTTCATTCATAACAACATCATTTCTTATCCAAATGCTAATATGGATAATAGGATCTTCAAGAGTTGAGTCCTTCATATTCCTCATTTCTTGAGGGCTATTATTTGAATCATGAGAGCTTGATCTTCAGTTTCTCCCATCTTCTCTTCCCTTATTATGAGTCGAGCTTCTTCTTGTGTGCACTCTTCTAAGAGTCTGTTGAAGGTAATCAACTTCCTTCTAGCACACATTCCTCGAATGAATGAATCCCATGATCTTGGGAGGCCATTCAAGGTGGTTATAACAATCTATTATTCTTCTTCGATTGCTTCATCATAGAATCAAACACTTCCTTTTGGTGTCTTCAAGGATGGCACATGAGGGATGAGACAATTTTTAATAGAATATGCAATGATTCTCTGGGCTCCAGCTTAGCCTCATCTCCCTCAAAATATTAGAACTCCCTAACTAAAATATTGATCCAAGTCATTTTCTTTAAGGACCAGGGAGGTCCTATACCTCCATACTCATAAGTTGTCAGCTTCACCAAGCTTGTCATCAAGCTGGGTGTGGCTAGTCATTTTAAAATGAGAACCTCAAATGGAAATAGCAAAGATTTATATCTTACCAATTTAAAGGTGTCCGACCTGGTTCTGGAGCTGGTTAATCTAGGGTTTGTCAGAGAAACCCTAATTTTCCAAACTTGGAATTTCAAAATTCTGATTGGAAATAAATATGGGCCTCTTCAAGGTGAATTGTCCAATGTACTCCTTTTCTAAAAACTGTGGTGGGAATCTCTTAGAGTAGGAACCCTAGTTTTCCAATTTCTTCTGAAGAAATGTCTGATATTGATTATGTTGTATCTCTGAAGTTTCGACTCCTTATAGTATGAAACTTTGCACTGAGATATCCTGATAGAACTATTAGAATAATCAACCCATAGTTAGCTACCGTAGACATTAATTAATCCATTTTTTGTCTTATTTTCCTAGTTTCCATATTCCACTTTATGCAAGTTGTCCTCCACACATCCAAAGTGGTCAAACTTGCTAAATTCGAGTCATGGAGCACTTGGGAAACCACTTGGAATCAAATCTGCTTTATTCCTGGCCTTCCTAGCGCATGTCTGCTTTTTCTTAGTTTTAAGGCAATTGGGAAAGTTTGACTAGGTGAAGTTAACTTGTTTTTTGTCCTCATCATCCTCCACTCTTTTCTCCTAATAAAAGGATGTATGAGTTGTCCTTCCATCATCTATTAGCTTGCCTAATTGATTTTTCCAATTCGTGAGCTCCTAGACAGATTTGGAAACTGCTTTATGCACTTATGGGGGATTTGCTTAAATTTTGTAAGCCTGATTTTGACCAAATTTGAATGGCATCCTTATGAATTTGAATATCTCATGTAATTATTTATTATGGAAGCCTATGACTTCACAGGGTTGGCTATTGTACACTTATTCAATACAAATTAGTCTTCTGCTCCATCTTCAGTCTCCTTTGTGTGTAAATTGCATGTGTAATTAGTTTTGTGAGTGTAAGTGTTCAACACCTGGGTTCAATTTCCACATGGTATCAGATCCTTTGTAGATCGATTTCTCTCCTTCCAATTTGTTATTGCAGGTTTGACATCATTGACTAGGAACATTCTGCTGACTGAAGGGACAATTTATGAGCTATGGATCAATCTCAGAAGATCATCTTGACTCCATTTAACTTCTTTGAATGGAAAGAAGAGATGGAGATACTGTTGAGAGTGAAAGGCCTCTATAGAGTGATTATGGAAATAGAAGCAGAACCCAATGAAGCTGCAGAGAAGATTAAATTGCACAACAGGAGGGATGAGGCCTATGGTCTCCTGTGTCTGAGCATATCAAGAGACCTCCTTTTCCATATTGATGGATTAACATCACCAAATGAAGTATGGGAGAATCTTGTTGAGATTTTTGGTAATACAGATGAGATGAGGGGACATCAAATTGAAAATGAATTGATCTCCCTGAGTCCCAATAGCTTTGAATCCCTACAATTCTAGTTTTCCAATTTCAAAGCCCTTGTTTTGCAGCTAAAACAGTGTGGGATCAAAAAGAAGGATGAACAACTGGATTTGGCCATACTCTCAAAGCTTCGCCCTGACTATTCAGTGTTTGTCTTGACCTTATATGCCACAAATTTGACAGCTCGAGCCTAGAAAATTCCTAGCCTTGCATATTTCATGGAATCTCTCACACATGAACAAGATAAATTGGTGACGATGGGCACCATCAAACCTTCCAAAGACCAAGCTATGGTTGATGGAGATTCGAGGGTGGATTCAAAAGGAAAGAATAAAGCTAAGAAGCCACCTAAGAAAAAGAGAGACAAGAACAAGTCTCCAGAGGAGCCTCAAAGCTCCAAGAAGAACCCCCAGAAGAAGAAGAACAAAGGAGAAATGAGAAAGTGCGCATACTGTAGTAAGGAAAATCATTCTGAAAGCTCCCACATGAAGAAGCAAATAGACATGCTGACCCAAATCCTGGAGAAGAATGGAATCTCCCTTCCTCATAGCTCAAAGAAGAGGGAAGGAGGATCAAATTCAGAAGACAGAGAGAGAGTTCATGCATTGGTTGCTGGCACATCAAGCTCACCTAGTTTCATCATTGATTCTGGTGCTTCAAGACATATGGTTTCGACCAAGGAGGCATTCACCTCACTTGACATGTCGAAAGGTCCACCAATTGTACTGGGATATGACTCTCTCACTGAAAGTTTGGGAAAAGGGAGGATTGATCTTGACCATGGTAAGTTCAGCAATGTATTGTATGTTCCAGGTCTTGCCTCTAACCTCTTTTCAGTGTATCAGATGACCCAGACAAGGTCTCCAAAGAAGGTCATATTCTCCCCTGATGAAGTTGAGATCATAGAGATCTCAAGTGGTAAAGTCATTGCAAAAGGAGTTGCAAATCACACTTCAAAGGTATACATGTTCTCACACTTCCTACCCTACTCAAACCCCTCTGCTCTTCTGATTCATGCTAATGAGGAAAGCAAGATTTGGCATGAAATATTTGGCCACCTTAACTACAAGTATATTTATTATCTTAGTGAAAAATAAATGGTCATAGGGTTACCAAAGATTAAGTTTCCCAAAGGAGTCTGTCAAGGTTGCATCTTAGGAAAACACCCAGAGCATAAATTTGAGAAAGCTAGTCATGAGAGAACCTCTGCACCTCTTGAGTTGATCCATGGTGATGTTGCTAGCCCATTTCCTCATATGTCAATGAGTCAAACCAAATATTCATTGACATTCATAGATGAATTTTCAAGGTACTGCTGGGTTTACTTCCTGAAACACAAGTCTGAAGTTTTTGGCCTCTTCAAATTCTTTAAGGCTTTGGTTGAAAAGCAGTCTGGGAGGAAACTCAAGGTCCTCAAATCTGAAAATGGTGGTGAGTATGTCAAGTATAAGTTCATTCAATATTATGCAGATGCGGGTATTCATATGCAGCATTCTATCCCTTACACACCGCAGCAGAATGGTGTTGCTGAGAGGAAGAACAGATCACTGAAAGAGATGGCAACCTGCATGATGGAGGCTAAGACTTTGCCACCAAATTTTTGGGCCAAAGCTATAAACTGTGCAGCCTATATCCAGAATAGGGTGCCTCATAAACTACTTGATGGTATGACTCCTTTTGAAGCATGGAGTGGGCACAAGCCAGATGTGACCCATTTCAGGATTTTTGGCTGAAGGGCTTGGGCTAGAATTCCAACAGAAAAGAGGAAGGATTTGCAGCCCCAAAGCCAAGAATGTCTATTTGTTGGGTAATATGAATATTCAAAAGGGTACAATCTGATCAATTTGAGCACAAACAAAGCCTTCATTAAAAGGTTTGTTCAGTTCCAAGAAGAGCCCCTAGCAGCAGTGGAAGTTGGAGAATCCTCTTCACCACCAGAACCTTTGAATGTAAGTGAAGAGATAGTTGAACTTACTGATTCTGATATGTCTGATAATTATGATTTAATTTCAGATCCTAATAGTCCTACAAGCCCAAAATGGGCAGCAAATACCATTCATGCAGCTGGAGAACTAGCTGAAAATCCTAATGATCCTAGGAGGACTATATCTCAGTTTGAGAGTGCTCTGTGCATGAAAGATCCTATGTTTGCAGATAAATGCTATCTGATGGTTGAATCAGACCCAAAAACATATTAATATGCATCAAATGATCCAATATGGCAAACAGACATGAAATAAGAGTTCAGCTCACTCCAGAAGAACAACACTTGGGAGCTGGTTGATCTTCCCCCAAAGAGGAAGCTAGTTCAGTGTAAGTGGGTTTACAAAACCAAATTTGATGCTGATGGTTCACCTTCGAAATACAAGGCCATATTGGTAGCCAAGGGCTACTCATAGGTACATGGCATAGACTACAATGAGACCTTTGCACCAGTGGCAAAGATGGACTCCATCAGGCTAGCCTTAGCCATTGCAGCTTCTAAGCAGTGGGAGGTACACCACATGGATGTGAAGTGTGCTTTCCTGAATGGAGATATTACTGAAGATATTTGCATGCAGCAGCCTCAAGGATTTTCTACTAATCCATCTCTTGTGTGTAGGCTAAAGAAGTCATTGTATGGGCTTAAGCAAGCCCTCAGGGTTTGGTATGCCAAGATTGATAGCTTTCTGCTATCACTGAATTTTGTTCGATGCAAGTCAGATCCAAATGTCTATTTGAAGCTGATTCATGGTTCATTAATGATCATTGTTTTGTATGTTGATGACCTTCTCATTACAAGAACCTCAAAGGATGAAATTTCCTCATTGAAGGATGCAATGAACCATGCCTTCTCAATGACTGATTTGGGATTATTGAGCCAACTCTTGGGGCTCGAGATTGCTCAAAACAAAGATGGAATCAAAGTACATCATTCCAATTATGCCTTGGATTTTTTTAACAAATTCAACATGAAGGATTGCAAGCCAAGAAAGACTCCTTTCCTTTCAAGAGTTAAGCTTGAAGAAGCTGATTCTTCACCTATGGTAAACAATACATTGTATAGGAAATTGATTGGATGTTTGCTGTATCTTACACATACTCGACCTGATATTTATTATGCAGTAAGTGTGGCTTCAAGATATATCGATCAGCCTCATGAGATCCATTGGAAAGCAGCCAAAAGGATCCTTAACTTTGTTCAGGGAACAAGGACTCATGGGATCTTCTACAAAGCTAAATTGGATCTTGATTTGATTGGGTTTACTGACAGTGATTGGGCAGGTGACAACACAGATTGAAAGTAAAGATTAGGATATGTGTTCATGCTTTCTGAAGGGACAATCAGCTGGTCAAGCAAGAAATAGAGTGCCATTGCACTCTCATCTACATAAGTAGAGTACAGAGGAGTTGTAAATGCAACAACTCAATGTTTATGGTTGTAGGGGTTACTTGGTGAGTGTGGCTTCGAATCAGAATACTAAACTACTTTCTATTGTGATAATCAGAGTACCATTCAAATCTACAATGATCCAGTTAAGAAACAGAGAACGAAACACATTGAGATCCATATGCACTACATCAGACAACTTGTGCATGATGGCACCATTCACCTACTCTTCTGTTCATCTTCAGAACAAGTAGCAGATATCTTCACCAAAGTTTTTTGTGAGAAGACATTCAGCAATCTCAAATCACTGCTGGGGATTTCTGATCGTGCTGTGAAGCATGAGTGATGTCAATATTTTCAAATTTTGTTTTACTGTCCATGTTTAAGGGAGGATTTTTCCCACTGGGTTTTTGCCTCTTTCCTTGGTTAAATGGACATGCAGTATGCAAAGGGTGACTAAGCCTTGTTGCTAGGCCCTATAATTTTTTGATATTTTACTCATAATTCAGGCTTAAGGGGGGGGGGTGTTAGAATAATCAACCCATAATTAGCTACCTTAGACATTAATTAATCCAATTTTTGTCTTATTTTCCCAGTTTCCATATTCCACCTTATGCAATTTGTCCTCCACACATCCAAAGTGGTCAAAATTGATAAATTTGAGTCATGGAGCAGTTGGGAAACCACTTAGAATCAAATCTGATTTATTCCTGGCCTTCCTACCACATGTCTGCTTTTTTTGCTTTATTGCCTGCTTTTTCTGAGTTTTAAGGCAATTGGGAAAGTTTGACTAGGTGAAGTTAACTTGTTTTTTGTACTCATCATCCTCCACTCTTTTCTCCTAAGAAAAGAATGTATGAGTTTTCCTTCCATCATCTATTAGCTTGTCTAATTGATTTTTCCAATTCGTGAGCTCCTAGACAGATTTGGAAACTGTTTTATGCACCTATGGGGGATTTGCTTAGATTTAGTAAGCCTGCTTTTGACCAAATTTGAATGGAATCCTTATGCATTATAATCTCTCATGTAATTATTTATTTTTGCAGCCTATGACTTCACAGGGTTGGCTATTGTACACTTATTCAATACAGATTAGTGTTCTGCTCCATATTCAGTCTCCTTTGTGTGTAATTTGCATGTGTAATTGGCAATTTTTGTGAGTGTAATTGTTCTAACACCTGGGTTCAATTTCCACAATGTCCTTTTTACAACCCCATGGGTTAGAGAATAAATTGACTCTCCAATTGGGACTTATGCTAAGCTTCCCAGGGTGACTATTTTGGGGATTGTTCAGCATATCAAAATTTTACGAACTTCCACGTTTCATTATTTCACATTAGGGGTATGAAAAGCATAACATAGAAACTATATTTCATTCCCTACCTGCAACATCTTTCAAATTTTTCGTTTGGACCTTCCTAGCTCGAGATATAGAAAATATCCGTAGTTCACTTGTTTATGACTGTATTCTGGAGGAGGCTAGAGCCTTGATTTGGAGGAACCATATCTCCTGAAGTATAGAAAATCCTAGGATTGAAATTTTATAAAATGTACACCAATAATTTATATTCATCCTATAAAAAAATTTGGCTTCTTAGCCTTCTCCAATTTCTCTTTATATCGAAAGTTATAAGAATACTAAATTCATTCTTCTAGGGTTTTCACGCATGAAACCCTAATTTTCATTAGCTTCCATTGTAGTTGTATTTTGGCTGCATAGTGAAACTTCTCTGATTTAGAAACTGCTACCACCAAAATATGCTCCCTAGTGAGGTGAGTCATCCTATCCATCCTTGCTTGATGATTTGTGGAGAGAACACATTCAACTAGGAAGCCCTAGTTCATGCAGCTACACAATGCCTTCTTTCAGAGAGGCTCTGATACCATGTTAGATTTTATTAATATTTGATTAGATTATCCAGGATATTTATCTAAAAGAATAAGAAGTACACCAAAATTAATAAGATATAAAAGATACACGAGACACAAATATTTTCACTTGGGAAACCATAAAGGAGAAAACCCCAAAAACTTTCTTCAAAATAGTAAGCTGATCAAAAGAAGTAATAAGAAGTATTCAACAGTTATCTATCTCTCCTCCTATGACTGTCTCTTTCTCTCATGCACACTTGAGAGTGTATGATGTTTGTATAAATGAGGGAGAGAACCTCCCTATTTATACCCCTTCAAGTCACTGACTAAATATAACATTCGAGCCTACATGTCATCTCACATGGGGCCCACTTCTCCTAGAGAGACTACAAGTACATTTTACATGATGTTACATTGGGGACTATTTCCTTGAATTACAATGAAGGTTGTAACTCAAGGTCTAGACACAATTTAGACATCGTGTAAATGGGTAACACATATCCCCAATGGGGTTAAAACAACATACAATGATAATATACATCAGAATATCTTCCGAAGTTACAAATACATCAACAACTGTGTCCACCCCAATGATGAGCTGGAAAGGCGAGAAACCTGTGGCAGTATTCACATTCGTTCTATAATCCCAAAGTGTTGTATACAACATAATATGCCAATTTGACGTGCTTGCATTTATCATGCATTTAAGAATGGTTTTCAATGTCTTATTGACTTCCTCAAATTGGGCATTCTCTTGCAGGTAGAAGGAAGATGAATGGTCTTGCCTAAAACCTAGAATTGTGGTTAATTAAGTCATCATCTTGTTCTGGAAGTGACTGGCATGGTTAGTGACAATCTACTTTGGGATACCAAACCTAGTAATGATTTGGTTGAAGATGAAGTACGTTCTCATTTCGCCATTGACCTTAAAGGTAGGCATTGCCTCTTCCCACTTTGTAAAGTAGTCTACAATGAAAATCACATACTTGTTCCCCCCAACAAACAATGGGTTGCACATCATGAAATCAACCCCCACTTAGTGAAGGGACTCATCGTGATGAGGAGAAATAAAGGAGTCAGATGTGACCGCATTTTGTTGGTATAGAGCTAACAAAGATGACAACACTTTACAGCTTCCACGTAATCCTTAAAGATAGTGGGCCAAAAATAACCAGCATGTAGAATTGTCTGGTTCGTTGCTAATACAAATAAATGACCCACAAACGCTCCACTATGGGAATCATTTAGGACATGCTCCCCCTCCTTTTAGGTGAGGCATTGACACAAGATATAATATACCCCTCATCGATACAAAGTATCTTCGATGATAAGTTAGTTTCTTGCATTAACTCACAACTTACGCCAATCTTCCTGCAAGAAGGACACAAGACACTTGACGATCTGGAGATATATTAGGATATCTCTATACCATGGATCATATTTTGAAATTAAGAATATGTACTCATCTGAAAATGAGCCTTCCTCTATCACTATAGTCTCTTCAGTTAGGAATTATGAGATTAGTTCTGTGAACCCTAAGGATTTCTTAGACATAGCGGATTGGAAATCCAAGTGAAACTCTTAGAGAATGACAATCCATTTGTTGAATTTTCCCCCAATTATTTGTCAAGATAAAACATACTAGAAAGGATTACATCCACAACCACTATGGCTGTCCTCAGAAAGATATAGTGTCTTAGCCTATGGACTACATAAACCGCATCTAATGCCAACTTCTCGACTTGTGAATATCTAATTTCAAGACCTACTGACGATCGACTAAGATAGTATAAAACATACTCTCAAAGCTTGTCATCTTCTTGAACTAGTACCACTCCTATCATCAACTCGGATGCAACCTGATACAATATAAAATATTTAGTGTAATATGGTGGATGCAAGAGAGGAGCCGATAGTAAAGCCTTTTTCAATGCCTCGAAAGCGTGTTGTGCAGCTTCATCCCATAGGAATGGGGTATGTTGATTTATCAAGCGCATGAAACCATTTTTGAACTTGGCATAATTGACTATAAAACGTCGTAGAAAATTTATTTTTCCTACAGAATCTGCAGTTTCCTAATAGAACAAGGAGGAGGAAGATTTACAATGGCCTCAAATTTTAAGAGATCCACCTGTATACTCTTATTTGAAATAATGAACCCAAGTAACTACCCCGACTCAATGCATAAAACACACTTATGGGGCTTAAGAGTATTTTATAATGTCTGCATCGTTCAAATATCAAACGAAGATGATCTGGATGGTGCTTCCTCTCGCGAGAATGGGAAGGTAGATCATCTAAGTAAGGTTCAAAAATATGATTTATATCATGGAAGGAAAAAATCATTACCCTTTGAAAGGTAGCTCCGGTGTTCTTTAATCCAAAGGGAATATTCTTATACATCAAAGTTCCCCAAGGAAAAATAAAGGTCATTTTGTGTTGGTCTTCCAATTTTATTTGAATTTGATTATATCCCAAAAAAACCGTCAATACATGAAAATACCTCCCTACCTGCACATGCATCAATGATCTGCTTGATGAATGGTGTGGGATAGTTATCCTTAGGGTATGCCTTGTTTAAATCATGAAATTCAGTGAAAACATGTATAGTCCCTTGTTTTTTGTCCTTCGAAACAGGATTGGATACCCATTTTGTTAAAGCAATTAGGTAAATAAACCTAGCTTTGAACAACTTTTCCACCTCAGCCTTGATGGCTACCACTCTGCGCAGATTTACTGGTATGAGATTCTGTCAAATGGGATTTAAATTGGGGTAGGTATGGATCTCATGTTCAATAATCGATGGATCAATTCCCGGAATCTCCTCATATGACCAGACAAAGACGTCACAAACTTCATTAAACAAGGAAGTGTAAATCGAAATCTCTTCTAGAGAATAGTTTGCTCCTATATGTACATTTTCCACAACATAAGGTTTCATAGAGATGTTAATCGAAATCATGGTAGAGATGTTTTACATGTTCCCCTCGGAAAATACCCCCTCCCTAGGAAAATGATTTACAAGTTGATGAACACCCTCTGCAACTCTCACATGGAACTCTGAATTCTCTATCTTGCTTTAATATGGAAGGAAGAAGGACTTGTGGTGAAGGTCCTCACAAGTATTTTCTGGTCCAATCATGGATTCCATAATGGCTTAGTCCAAAGGAAAAACCATATCCAATAAATCAAAGGAATATGTGGATTTATCCGCCCAGGCGGGCATGTAGGCTTCATCTAACTGCTCTGAGACTAGAGGGATCATGATGGAATTAGCAGCAGCATTAAATATAACTTGATAAGATACTTTTGTTGTTGATAGGGGCACTTGAGGTTCTTGCTACGTAGGTAGGAACTAGGGGTCAGTTCTATACACAACCCAAGAGATATTCTTCCCAACGCTTGTTGAACCTAAGTAATTTATAGGAGCCGGTATATCAAATGTGCCCATCAGCGATCTATACATTCCAACTCCCAAGATTTCATTGGTCGGTTTCGACTAATCAATCAATGGTACCATTGACTCATTAATTTCCAAACGGACCATCCAATTAAACTAAGAGGGTCAACTGTAACCAAATTCCCTTCATGTGGAAACACTAAGACTCATAAGACAAATGAAGGAATAGCACACATGCAATAAGTCCAACTTCTCCTCAGAAGAAAATTATAGTCCAAAGGAGCATTAATCACTTCGACCACAATAGAAACTACTTTCCCTGCCAACTTTATTTCGAAAGTTGGTAGGATACCATGTGTACGGAAAGACCTTCTCTCGAAATAAATAATAACATTGTTTGATGGTACCAACTCTGAGGATCCCAAATCTTTCCAACAATACATCGACATGACACATGTGGAAGAACCCTCATCAACTAGTGTTTTTCCAATGGTTTTTCCACCATAAAAAAACATTGATTGAAAAGGCCACATGGTATGGAAGGTGTAGTTTAACCTCAGAAATATTAAATTTGGCTAGCAGGATCACTGGTTCCATACTACCTATAGACGCTAAGAGTGTATCCCTCTAAGAAGGTAAACTCTGTATAACTTCTAGAGCCAACATCACACAAGGTGTTTGGGCTAGATCTTCTACCATGGAGTAGTTAGAAGAAGCCCTTGCATTGGGGTTATGGAATGTATTCTTGAAGACACCTTTAGGTATCTTTCGCATAGGTTCAGACGGTTTTACAATAGTAAGAGAGGTTGAAGTTTCAGCAGTAGACTTATATTTCTATTGAGCTTTAGATTCATAGTTTTTGTTTCTTGTCTATAAGAAAGTACTGGATCGGACCATGTTTATATAATTATGATAAGTAGGAGCATTATGTGTGCCCCTGACATCTTTTGAAGTAGAATTTGTATCCAAGCCCTTGGGGAAAGGGATCCTTCAGAACAACCGGTTGTTGTTGTTTAAGCAACTAATGTGCTTGATCTATCAAGGGAAAAACAAAAATTTCTCCTCCAGATTACTTCACCAACTCTTTCTCAACTACAATTTGTCTCTTGTTCATTTGTCAACTCATGATAGGATTTGATAGTGCCCCAAAGGGTAAAATACACTAATCCCTTATTTTTTTCACTATTACAACCTCCCAGGTAGTGCATTTTGGCACTTGATCCATTTTGAATCTTCCCTTTGGATTCAAGAATTTATCTTTAAATAAAATAAAGCATTTTCCTCTTTAGTGTGGTGCTACAACCTTAGTATAGATGCATTTCTCCTCCCGGTGCATTTTGAACTATTGGTGGGATTCAACGAAGATTTGATAAGAAAACACATCTCATACTATCTTGTTTTTCCACTATGGTTGTACCACTGGTGTGTATTAGCCTTGGGGAGGGAAAAATGGCAGTGCTTACTTTAGTTTATTGCTACAACCCTTCATTCAGTTCCTTTAGCTTGCTAATGTTTTTGTTTTTTGTTTTTTCAATTGTTGTAGAGTTTCTAGAGGCCAAATTCATTCATGGAAAATTTTACACTAAGTCTGAGTGTACATTAAAGTGAAACATTGTACCTGAAAAATTTGAGAAGTAATTTGTTATGCAAGAAGTATTTGTCAGTAATTTGTTTCAGCTCGGGCTCCCTAGAGCTTACTTACTTTACTCAAGGCTTCTCATATGAAAATACATTTATCTATGCTTCCACCAGTTATTATAACTGATCCAAAACTCATGGGACATCCAACTAGGAGTTTGATCCTTCGCAAAGGTCTTAAATATATCCATTTTATTCCAAAATGTTTCACATCCATATTGGGGATCCAATTAATATCTTTCTAGTCCATTACATATTTTTAATTTACTAATGTTCCACTATGTTGCATAGAGTCTTTAGTACCTCCACTAGGTGTTTGGGGATTTCTTGGGATTGATATATTGACTCATACATTTCTCGTGCTCTTCTTGTACAACATGCACCTTTCCTGAATTTCTATTTGTTTTATTTCTGAAAATTAAATACCTTTTAATACTACTTCAAATCTAACATGATTAGTTGTAGGTATATTTCATGTATCAATACTATCTTTTAGTTAGCTACATGTAGTTGGGTTATGGACTATAACACCTAACCAACTAGGGGTATTGAAACCATTTTCTATGGTTGGGTTTTGATTATTTTGGTTCACAACTAGATTCCTAAAGGTTTCCCCAGTCGAATGCCAAATGAATCTCAAGAGAACTTAGTGCATATCAGGCTTCTACTGACTGTATATGCATTGAAACAAGAAAATAAAAATGAACCTAACTATGACTAATACTATTCTATGCACTACCACTAAAAGTAGGAATATAGGAACATAAAACAATTAGGAACAATAGGTCACACACATATCCATAAGGTTGATTTTGTGCATGTGATTTGCATAATGGATTCAAATTTTTGATGAGCTAGAGATATTGTTTGCAAATAGAGTTTTTTTTGTGAATATTTTATTTCCCATAGCTTGCATGTTCTGTAGAATTTCTCAGGGTCTTACCATTCTATTTAATAGGTGTAAGAAAGGCTAGGTTCAAGTAATTGTTAAGTTTTGTTTTTTATTTGGTAAACAATTAAGTCATCAATTGCACATTCTTTTCGTGTATGTGTTATACATATGAAAAATGCTACATTTTTCAAGTATTGTTGTTTCAAAGCTCATTTGTATCACATTGCTCAACTTCTTAGGCTTTGAAACCTGTATCTTTCTTGATTATATGTATGTTCCATGTACACATTGAGATATATATTACCGGGATAAACAACATGCTTACCCAATTTGATATAAATGCCTCACCTATTGACAAGAAGAAAATGATCTTGAGTCATCTAAATAATGATGTATAATATTGGCTTACCCATCTTGAAATAAAGTCCTCAAATTCCAAGCAAGAGCTTAGTTGAATCAACAATAATACCTCACTCAAGAAACATGAATAAACTTAGTGTTACCACCTAAGTTGTACTTAGTGGTTTTTATCAAATG
Organism: Pseudotsuga menziesii; assembly: GCA_001517045.1. Lineage (NCBI taxonomy): Eukaryota > Viridiplantae > Streptophyta > Pinopsida > Pinales > Pinaceae > Pseudotsuga > Pseudotsuga menziesii. The sequence continues at coordinate 60 of LPNX010269385.1, read as the reverse complement.
AGCCTGGTGAACCGGACAGGGTTAACTTGTTCGGACTTCAAAAAGACCTTTGGAATTACT
>LPNX010269378.1:12620-112477 GCA_001517045.1 Pseudotsuga menziesii | reverse complement strand
AACCTGCGCAACACATGGTGTGGTTCCCGGCATCTTTATCACCCTGCATGGTTTAGATAGGCATGTGCATTGCATTCTTAAGTCAAAATACAAATTCCGGTGGACCAGGCCGCAACCGGTAAACCAACGTTGTTACTTTGACCTACGGTGGCCGGACCGCAAACCGGACGGATTCCCCATACCAAACAGTCAGCGGGCTAGTTGGGAACGCTGATTGGGGAGAATCCTTTACTGTTGCCGCCTGCGTTTTTCCAGGCCTCAACACACTGCTGCTCGTTTCTTTTTTAACCATTTTATCACTCGATTCGGGGTCCCTAAACAGTTGGTCTCAGACCATGGATCTCACTTTGAATATTCTGTGTGGCGCGAGTTATCCACCCTCCTCAAGTTTGAACACCAATTTTCCTCTGCTTACTACCCTCAAGGGAACGGTTAAGTAGAAGTTGTTAACAAAATCCTAAAAACCATACTCCAACACACTGTTGACCGGCATAAGTCCAATTGGCACCATATGCTTTTCCCTGCCTTATGGGCTTATCATACCTCCACCAAAACCACCACTGGTTTTACCCCGTTTCATCTCATTCATGGTGTAGAGTCTATCCTCCCTATCGAGTGTCAGATACCCACCTTGCATATCACCGTTGAGCTCCTCCCAAATATCTCCCCCCTCGAGCAACGTTTGCTATCCCTCGAACAAGCAGATGAAGATCGTCGTGCCACTCTCCAGAACATCGAAGCGGCCAAAAACCGCTCCAAATCCGGTTATGACAAACATGTCCACCCTCGAGCTTTCCACGAAGGGGACCTCATCCTTGCCTATGACCAAGCCCACGACAAAACCGGTAAAGGAAAGTTTGAATCCATATTGCAAGGCCCTTACATTGTGTAGACCTGCCTCGGCAAGGGGGCATACATTTTAGCCGATTCTGAAGGCCACCCTTTACGTAACCCTGGTAATGGGTTGTATCTTAAACGTTTTTACCCTTAACTGAAACCACGACCTCATGGGTCCACTTTGTATAGTTTTCTCTCTTTTTTGTTTTTCACCTTCTTTACCATAAATATTACATTCATCATTCATTTTGCATGCCCACAGATGGACCATCTTCCACCTCACTACACTGGCTTCACTGATGGTGCAAGCCATTGGTCTCCCAACCTGGCTTCTGCAACATGGGTCTTATATTCCCCTTCCAACGAACTAATTCACCTTGACGAAATATGTATAGGCACCACTACCAATAACCAGGTGGAGTATGATGCTGTGACCGGTCTCCTAACTGCTGCCCTCCAGATGGGCATATGTCACCTTCATGTGTTTCTGGACTCCCAGCTACTTGTCTCCCAGCTCAACAACTACTACCAGGTGCGTGATCCTTGCCTATTTAGAAAATTCCTGCGTACGAAACAACTCAGCCAACAGTTTGAATCCATCACATTCACACATGTCCCAAGAGCTTACAATAGTGTCGCAGATCAAATGGAAAATAACATCCTAGATTGGCATATCAATCACACCATGTAACACCTCCATCCTGCATAGCATCTCATCAAAATATATAAAAAACCCAAAAAGACTGCAGTGCATCCACATTTGCATCCATGTACATAAACCATAACAACACATTTGAATCCCTAGGGGCATCCACGTGCCTAATCATACATACATCATGTCGCATCACATAAAATACACAAGGGGCATCCATGTGCCCAAACATCCTAGACTACTTGCATCCACGTGCAATACAAACATATCACACATCATAAACCGCATCCACGTGCGTACAACTAAAACAACATCACAAAAAGGTGCATCCATGTGCATATATATATATATATACATAAAAAAATACATGTCACAGTGCTATACATGCCCTGAGCACCCCTGTACTCAGCTATACAAAAATTCCTGTACATCCCTACATCTCATAAAATACACGCCGTAGCTACAAAACTCAGGGGGAGTCCCCTGCACTCCTTAATGAGAGTCGTACCCCGCGTCACTACCGGTATCCACTGCCTCTGAATCCTCCCCTTGCTCCTCCTCCGAAAAATCCTCATCCTGTCTGGGCTCCGGTGCCCGTGCCCTATCCGCTAAGATAGCCACCTGGATCGCAATCGATCTGAAGTCGCGGGGTGCCCTCATGCAATCCTGAATCACGTCCGGATTGATGTCCCGCCACCCCTCGTCAGTCACCCCCACCAACAAACGGTCAAGCAGGGCCCGTACAGACTCCAGTGTCCCCTCTGCATCCCTGCAACGCACCTCCCCCAGCCCAGGAAACGCTGGAACGGCCACAATCCCCCTCCGTGCCACATGCCCTGGTGGCAGCCTCGGGCCCACATCTGCAGATCACCCATTTGTCAGTAACAATCTATCAATCAACTATCATATATAAAACTTGACAATGCAATCAAACCATACGTACCATCTGGTCCCCATGCCTGTTTAGGCGGTCGTGGTGCCTCTGGATCTCCTGTGTAATCGATATCTCTATATGGATAATCATCCAGCGTCAATGGTAGCTAGAGCCACTGTAGGTATAACTCCTATGTGAAGTACCTACCAACATTGCCGCCACCACGGCGGCACATCATCTCGCCCCACCACACCATCCGTGGCTCCCTCAAGCCTCCTGCTCTGACCGGCACCCTCGGCCGCAGTGTAGGTACCCTCTCCATAAAGAATGCACATAAAAAGGAACCATAGCAAAACCCCTTGCCAGATTCCTTCGCTGCTGTCAGTTGTCGCTGCATGCAGGTCAGGAACATCTGGCCCCACACATAATACACACCGGCCAGTACGTGCTCCACTAGCTGCATATGACCCCTAGACACCTTCTCCAGTGACTGGGATCCCAAGACGCGCACCACGCATCCTGCCATGGCCCGCACTATTGGCTCCTGTAGATCTCTCACCAGAAGTGCATTCCTATGCACTCGAGCCTCTGGACCGCAGAACTGCTCCAGCATGTCATCCATATCTATGTCTGCGGATACCCGCGGCTATGTATCTGCCACTCTACCCAAACAGGGAAACCCCGTCAGGAAGTATACATCAGTCAGGGTGAGGTCCACGCTCTCACCTTGCACTCGGAATGCCTGTATCTCTGGATCCCAGAAACCAACTAGTCGGTTTAGCAGCAATGTTGTTGAACGCATCATAGGTACCTGGGAAAACTTCAGTAGTCTGAATAGCCCTAGCATCGATCGTACCCGGAAGTCTCCTCGGACGATGACCATAATCTCATCCGGTATCTCCCGCTCTCTCCATAGCACCTGCAGCATCCTGTCAATCACACAAAGTAGACTCATCAGACTCATGTCAAACAAATAGTAATCACCCTTCCCCCAACCAAAAACCCCAATAGCTCGGTCCAAAACCGTGGCTTTAGGGTTCCTTGCCGTGGCTTCCGACCACGGCTGTTAGGCCTACAGTTGCGGTCTCTAACCGTGGCTGTCGGGCCTAAACCCGCGGTTTCCGACCACGGCTGTCAGGCCTACAGTCGCAGTCTCTAACCGCGGTTGTCGAACCTATAGTCGTGGTCCCTAACCGCGGCTGTCAAGCCTAAACCCGCGATCCACCCCACGTGGACCATACAAAGAGTACCTTGGGACCCACTCCCCCCTCGAACCCAATGACAATGCAGGTATGAGTTTGACGGAATACCTGTATCTCCTGAATCTGAAATCGGCCGGTTGGATCGTCCAGAAATGCCACCTCAGCTCTAGTCCACTCTGATCACTAGTCAAAGTCAAATAGTACAAATGACACTTGTCATGTTAGGCCCACTTACTATTTATAGTCCGTTGCCCTTTTTCTTGTTTCGGCCATTCTGAAACCATACGAAGTCCATTTTTCAAACCATTTCAACCATTGAAATTAGCAAGACGAGACCGCCACAATGGTCACCTCGTTGCGTTATTTTTTCTACGTCATTTTTTGCCCATTTTTTAGACACCGCTAGTCACCCTGGTTTGCGTGCCCCATTGGCCGTTCTCTATTTTTCACACTTGTTATATCGCCGGATTCATTTTTCCGAGCTCGTGATGATGCTTGAGATCATTTCTCGCTCTCACTTGGTACAATTTCAATGTTGTGTCCCGACACCTTGCTGCCTCGATTTGCTCGCCACATCGGCCGCCATCAGATTGTTCCACACTTTTTACATGAGCCAACCACTCCTGTCATACTGCAAATGTTTCATTATTTTGCTACCATTCATTCACCTCGCAAGGAGGCCCACCAGTGTTCCCCCCCACCCTCGTTCCTGGTCATCATAAATGTTCCTTGATTGAACACTTCCTCCTTTCCTGTCCATTCTATTACTCTAGAGTCTTCTTATTGCATTCAGACTCCTTAAAATTGAAAGCACCCACGAGAATGAACTGTCCTGGGCTCATAAAATCCGCACGACAGTACCATTCCATCACTTCAGAGTCTTCTTATTGCTTTCAAACTCCTTAAAATTGAAAGCCCCCATGATCATGAACTGTCCTGGGCTCGTAAAAAACCACACGACAGTACCATTCCATTACTCCAGAGTCTTCTTATTTCTTTTAGACTCCTTAAAATTGAAAGCACCCACGAGCATGAACTGTCCTGGGCTCGTAAAATCCGCACGACAGTACCATTCCATCCCTTCAGAGTCTTCTTATTGCTTTCAGACTCCTTAAAATTGAAATCCCCCACGAGCATGAACTGTCTTGGGCTCGTAAAAAACCACACGACAGTACCATTCCATTACTCTAGAGTCTTCTTATTGCTTTCAGACTCCTTAAAATTGAAAGCACCCACGAGCATGAACTATCCCGGGCTCGTAAAATCTGCACAACAGTACCATTCTCTCACTTTAGAGTCTTCTTATTGCTTTCCGACTCCTTAAAATTGAAAGCAACCACAAGCATGAACTGTCCTGGGCTCGTATAAATCCACACGACAGTACCATTTTATATACACACTTCTTCTAGTTCCCTAACCCATGAAGAAGTCCACCCGTGCCCCTTGGCGCTATGATCGATCCTCTTGGCATCACCCTTAATCAGGTCGCCTTTGTTCAGAGTATTCTACAGTCTCCTGCCATTTTACCACAGCTTGACTCTCCCTCAGCCCAGTCATCCTTCCAGATCCAATAACAGCTATGATCCCCTTACCACCTGTCAGTTTCATATGCTGCCCGATCATCCCCGCCATCATACTCTGAACAAAGGAAGTTTGAGTCCACCCACTCTACTTGCCCAATTATTCCCCCCAGTCCATCAATCCTACCATCAGTACTATCACATTTCGGTTTTCCACCTCACGCTCCTGTCAAGGAAACTTCATTGCCTTGATAGTTGCAGGTCTCCCTCTGTCGACGACAGTCCCTCTATTCGAGAGGATAGACCCAGAGGCCCCTGCGCCTTGGACCCATCACCATCTGTGGTGAGTGCCTACGGACCATTTTGGGAGGAGTCATCATTGCCTCTCCGAATGGTTGTTTCTCACATGCTCGACTTCAGCACCTTGATCACATCATTGAGAATCGCACAGGATTTATATCCCTTCTATTGTTTGTTGAAGACCCCGGATTTCCCCCGACTCTAGCACATTGGTGAGTCACTTCGGAACGTCCAATTATATGTTCCTGTGGAGGTCCGGGTTGCGTTGGCGATTGTATTCGGAAGTCCTTCACTTCCGTGCTTCCTTGAGTACCCAGTTCAGTTCCAGTTTAGTGTACCATTGCGAGTATGACCCTTGTCATTGCAGCTCATCAGTTCCTTTGGTACCACATTCAGTAGCACTGCTGTCATTCCAGTGTATCCTTTTTTTAGCTCAAACATGATTAGCCCAGCAATATGTTCCAGCCGAGCAGTACGGCATCCTATAGGTCCCTCTTTTCAGGACTCACAGTTATGTTTATGTATCTTGATATGAGCATGGGTATGCCCGCCTCATCCATATATTGAGATTCTTCCTCAGTCAATATTTGAGGCCATGTATATGTCAGGACCCCATTGTTATTTTTATGTTATATCCTGATACGAGCATGGGAATGCCCGCCTCGTCCATATGATCAGATGATTCCTCATCCATTATTGAGGTTATGTACTTTTAGTTCTTGCAGTTAGTTCGGGATCATTGTTCCGGGCTTCAGTTTGTTTCTTCTCTTCTCCACACCCCAGGAAAACCACGTATGACTTATGATGTCCATCATCCATACGATGAGCTCTTACCCTCGTACATCAGGGGGCAATCTGTTAACACCCAAAAAGTGTTCACTACCTCATCTACCCCACTACATGGCTCATTTGTCCATTTTCCTACCATATTTCCTTGAAAAACCTGAAAATCCCACCAAAAAGCCTCCAAAGGGCCTAAAATGCCTCCAAAAGGCCATAAAACCTCTAAAAAGCCTCCAAAAGGCCAAAAAACCCCTTTTTTCCTCAAAAAATATCCAAAATTCCTCTAAAATAGTAAAAATCCCCAAAAAGGGAAGAAAAAATATAAAATAATGAGGAAAAGGAGGAAAAAACCCTAAACAGCGGCCCTAAACCATATGGTTTCCAAAACCATGGGCCAGCACTCCACCACTAAAAAACTATAAATAAGTGATGGAGACCCCTCATTTCACATCCACAATCACAAGCATCCTTACTCTGCCAAAATTGCTCTTGAAACCCTAGCTCACCCTTGGAGCTACTTTCACCATTGAGAGCCCCTTTTGGCCCATTTCCACCACCGGAGAAAGAGAAGGAGCAGCTGGAGCTCGGAGCAACCTCTCAGATCAGCGCAAAGGGCGTCACCAACCTCCACATCAGAGGTAATATCAATAAAAAACCATTCTTTATATTTTACTGTTTTGTTTCATGCACGTGTTTTAGATTAGTTTTTATTCCTGTTTAGAATTTTTATTTCCATTTTACTAAACTGCTACTAAGGAGTCACTTCTCCTTAGTAGGTGCTCATTCGCACAAGCTAGGGGTAAAACCCTAGCCACAGAAAGAACATATCACTGAAGGAGATGGCAACTTGCATGATGGAGGATAAAAATTTGCCACCAAAGTTTTGGGTCGAGGCTATAAAATGTGCATCCTATATCCAGAATAGGGTTCCATATAAGCAGCTTGATGGTATGAATCCTTTCGAAGCTTGGAGTAGGCATAAGCCAGATGTGACCCATTTCAGGATTTTTGGCTCAAAGCCTTTGGCTAGAATTCCAATTGAAAAGAGGAAGTCTTTTCAACCCCAAAGACAAGAGTGCCTATTTGCTGGGTATTCTAAATATTCAAAAGGGTACAAGCTGATCAACTTGAGCACTAACAAAGATTTCTTTGAAATAAGTGTTCAGTTCAAAGAAGAGCCTTTAGTAGCAGTTGAAGTTGGAGAGTCCTTTTCACCACCATAACCATTGATTGTAAGCGAAGAGACTAATGAGTTTAATGATTATGATATGTCTGATAATGATGAATTAATTGCAAATCCTAACAACCCTACAAGACCAAAGTGGGGAGCAAGGACCATTCACGTAGCTGGGGAACTAGCTAGAAATCGTAATGACACTAGGAGGACTAGATCTCAATTTGAGAGTGCCCTTTGTGTGAAAGATCCACTCTTTGCTGGGAAGTGTTATTTGATGATAGATTCTGATCCAAAGAAATATGAAGATGCAACACATGATCCAATATGGAAAACATCCATGAAAGAAGAATTCATCTCGCTCCAGAAGAACAACATATGGGAACTGGTTGATCTCCCCCCTGTTAGAATAATCAACCCATAGTTACCTACCTTAGACATTAATTAAATCATTTTTGTCTTATTACCTAGTCTCATAGATTCCACTCTATGCTAGTTGCCTTTTACATGTCTTAAAATTCAACACTTGCTAAAACTGAGTCATGGAGCGCTTGGGAAACCTCTTGGAAACCATATTTAGCATGTCTACTTTATTTCAGATCCTCCAAAGCACATATCTTCTTTTTCTGAAAATCTGCCTGTTTTATTGAGATTTAAGGCAAAAGGAAAAGCTAGACTAGGTGTAGTTGACTTGTTTTTTTCCCATATCATCCTCCCTCATTTTATCCTAATAAAATCATGTATGAGTTGTCTTTTCATCCCTCATTAGCTTTCCTACTTGACTTAGCCAATTCGTGAGCATCTTGGTGGATTTGGAAACTACTTTGTGCACCTATGGGGGATTTGACTAGATTTAGTAAGCCTACTTTTTGACCTTTTCGAATGGCATCCTTATGCATTAGAATCTCTCATGTAATTATATATTTAAGCAGCCTATTAATTCATAAGGTTGGCTATTGTACACTTATTCAATACAGATTAGTGTTATGCTCCAATTTCAGTCTCCTTTGGTGTTAATTTTGCATGTTTGATTAGCAATTTTGTGAGTGTAATTGTTCTATCTCTTGGGTTCAATTTCCACATGGTATCAAAGCCTTTTTAGATCAATTTATATCCTTCCATATTTCTATTATAGGTTCAACATCTTGACTGGGAGCATATTCTGTTGACTGAAGGGCATAGTTTCTGAGCTATGGACCAATCTCAGAAGATCATCTTGACTCCATTCAATTTATTTGAGTGGAAAGATGAGATGGAGATATTATTGAGAGCGAAAGTTATCTATAGGGTTACTATGGAAACTAAGGCAGAGCCCAATGCAGCTGCAGAGAAAATCAAATGGCACAACAGGAGGGATGAGGCCTATGGTCTTTTGTGTCTAAGCATTTCAAGAGACCTCCTCTTCCAACTTGATGGATTGAAATCACCTAATGAAGTGTGGGAGAATATTTTAGAACTTTTTGGTAAGATAGATGAGATGAGAGGACATCAAATTGAAAATGATCTGATCTCCTTGAGTCCCAGTAGCTTCAAATCCTTGCAACTCTATTTTTCCAAGTTTAAAGCCCTTGTTTTGCCGCTAAAGCAGTGTGGGATCGAAAAGAAGGAAGAGAAACTAGTTTTCGCCATACTCTTGAAACTTGTCCCTGACTATTTAGTGTTTTTTTTGACCTTCAATGCCACCAATTTGACAGCTCGAGCCTAGAATATGCCTAATATTGTAGAGTTCATGGAATCCCTCACACAGGAACAAGATAAGTTGGTGATTATGGGCACCATCAAACCTTCCAAAGACCAAGCTTTGGCTGCTGGAGATTCAAGGGTGGATTCAAAAAGCAAGAAAAAAGCTAAAAATCCATCTGAGCAAAAGAGAGACAAGAACAAGTCTCAAGAGGAGCCCTAAGGTTCCAAGAAGAATTTCCAGAAGAAGAAGAACAAAGGAGAAATGAGCAAGTGCACATACTGCAGTAAGGACTATCATCCTAAGAGCTCTTGTATGAAGAAGCAAATTGACATGTTGACCCAAATCCTAGAGAAGAATAACATTTCCCTTCCTCATTTCTCAAAGAAGAGGGAAGGAGGATTAAATTCAAAGGACATAGAGAGACCACATGCCTTGGTTGCTGGCACATCAAGCTCACCTAGCTTCATCATAGACTCTGGAGCTTCTAGAGATATCGTTTTGACAAAAGAGGCATTCTCCTCTCTTGACACATTGAAAGGTCCACCAATAGTTTTGGGAGATGACTCTCTCACAGATAGTTTGGGGAAAGGAAGGATTGATCTTGACCATGGTAAGTTCAATAATGTGTTGTATGTTCTAGGTCTTGCCTCTAATCTCTTGTCAGTGTATCAAACGAATCACACTCGGTCTCCAAAGAAGGTCATAATCTCCCCTGATAATGTTGAAATCACTGAGATTTCGAATGGTAAATTCATAGCAAAAGGTGTTGTTGATCACACTTTGAAGGTATGCATGTTTTCCCATTTTTCACCCTACTCAAACCCCTCTGCTCTTCTAATTCATGCAAATGAGGCAAGCAAGATTTGGCATGAAATATTTGGCAATCTTAGCTACAAGTATATTTCTGATTTGAGTGAAAAAGATATGGTCATAGGGTTACCAAAGATCAAGTTTTCCAAGGGAGTTTGTTAAGGTTGTATCCTAGGAAAACACCCAGAGCACAAATTTGAGAGAGCTAGTCATGAGATAACCTCTGCACCTCTTGAGTTGATCCACAGTGACATTGCTGGTCTAGTTATTCATATGTCCATGAGTCAAGCCAAATATGGACTGAAATTCATAGATGACTTTTCCATATATTGTTGGTTTTACTTCCTAAATCATAAGTATGAAGTTTTTGACCTCTTCAAAGTCTTTAAAGCCTTGGTTGAAAACCACCCTGGGAGGAAACTCAAGATCCTCAGGTATGACAATGGTGGTGCATATGTCAAGTCTGAGTTCATTTAGTATTGTAAATATGTAGGAATTCAGATGCATCATTCGATCGCTTACACACCACATCAAAATGGTGTTGTTGAGAGAAAGAGTAGGTCACTGATGGAGATGGCAACCTGCATGATGGAGGCTAAGAATTTGCCACCAAAGTTTTGGGATGAGGCTATAAACTATGCATCCTACATATAGAATAGGGTGCCTCATAAGAATCTTGGTGGGATGACTCCTTTCGAAGCTTGGAGTGGGCACAAGCCAGATGTGACCCATTTCAAGATTTTTGGCTCAAATGCTTGGGCGAGAATTCCAACTGAAAAGAGAAAGGCTTTGCATCCCCAAAGCCAAGAGTGACTATTTGTTGGGTATTATGAAGATTCAAAAGGGTACAATCTGATCAACTTGAGCACTAACAAATCTTTCATTGAAAGAAGTGTTAAGTTCCAAGAAGAGCCTTTAGTAGCAGTTGAATTTGGAGAGTCTTCTTCACCACTAAATCCATTGATTGTAAGTGGAGAGACTAATGAGTTTGCTGATTCTAATATGTCTGATAATGATGATTTGATTGCAGATCTTGATAGTCCTACAAGACCAAAATGGGCAGAAAATACCATTCATGCAGCTGGAGAACTTGCTGGAAATCCTAGTGACACTTGGAGGACTAGATCTCAGTTTGAGAGTGCACTTTGTATGAAATATCCTTTATTTGCTGGGAAGTTCTATCTGTTGGTTGAATCAGATCCACAGACATATGAAGATGTAGCACATGATCCAAGATGGCAAACAGCCATGAAAGAAGAATTCAGCTCGCTCCAGAAGAACAACACTTGGGAACTGGTTGATCTTCCCCTAGGGAGGAAGCTAGTTCAATGTAAGTGGGTTTTCAATACTAAGTTTGTTGCTGATGGTTCACCTTTGAAATATAAGGCAATATTGGTAGCCAAGGGCTAATCACAAGTACATGGTATTGACTACAATGAAGCCTTTGCACTGGTGGCAAATATGGACTCCATAAGGCTAGCTTTAGCCATTGCAGCTTCGAACCAGTGGGAGGTACATCACATGGATGTGAAGTGTGCTTTCCTAAATGGATATCTCACTGAATATATTTACATGCAGCAACCTGAAGGGTTTTTTTCTAATTCATATTTAGTGTGTAGGTTAAAGAAATCATTGTATGGGCTCAAGCAAGCCCCCAGGGCTTGGTATGCCAAGATTGATGGCTTTCTGTTGTCATGGAGTTTTGTTCGCTGCAAGTATGATCCTAATGTTTATTTGAATATGATTCATGGTTCTTTCATGATTATTGTCTTGTAGATGGATGAATTTCTGATTACAAGAAGTTCAAAGAAAGAGATTGCCTCCTTGAAGGACGCAATGAACCATGCATTTTCTATGACAGATTTGGGATTGTTGAGCCAATTCTTGGGTCTCAAAATTGCTCAATCCCAACATGGAATCAAGGTACATCAGTCCAAGTATGCCTTATATTTGTTGAACAAGTTCAACATGAAATATTTCAAGCCAAACAAGACTCCCTTCCTTTTAGGAGTTAAGCTTGAAGAAGCAAGGTCTTCTCCTATGGTAAATAATACACTGTATAGGCAGTTGATTGGGAGTTTGGTTTATGTTACACACACTCAACCTGATATATCCTATGCATTTAGTGTGGCTTCAAGATACATTGATCAGCCTCATGAGATCCACTGGAGGGAAGCCAAAAGGATCCTTAACTTTGTTCAAGGAACAAGAACTCAGGGGATCTTCTACAAAGCAAAATTTGATCTTGATTTGATTGGGTTTACTGATAGTGATTGGGCAGGTAAGAACATAGATCAAAATTCAACATCATGATATGTGTTCATGCTTGCAGAAGGACCAATCAAATGGTCAAGTAAGAAGTAGAGTGCCATAACACTCTCATCTATAGAAGCAGAGTATAGAGGAGTTGTAAATGCAACAACTCAATGTTTGTGGTTGGAGGGAATACTTGGAGAATGTGGCTTCGAATCAGAGTTTTCAACTATTATATATTGTGATAATCAGAGCACCATTTGAATCTGCAATGACCTAGTTCAGAGACAGTGAACGAAACACATTGAGATCCATATGCACTACATCAAACATTGAGATCCATGAGATCTTACACACACTCAACCTGATATATCTTATGCAGTTAGTGTGGCTTCAAGATACATTGTACCCCGATGATCCTAATCGAAATATCTAATAAGAGTCATGAGGTAGTCCCCTCTAATTGTAAAGGTGGGTCATTAGCACCCCAGTGTGGTTACTTGAGCCTACATGTGTAACTCGAGCCGACATGATTTAACTCAAGGCTACATGTCAAATGAGTTAACTTAAGTGAATGGATGAATATAAATAGATGTGTAGTGCTCATCATTTTTGACACACACACTCTCACTTATGTAGCGCATTAGTGGAGAAGAGAAGTAGCTGGAGAAGGAGGAGGATCAGGCTTTGATCTCCTTGCTGGTTTTATCTTTTATCTTTTTGGGGCATCTATATTGAGGAAGATTTTGATAGGTTTTTCCCTATAGGGTTTTCCCAGGATAAATCTTTGTGTTCCTTTTTTTTGGTTGTGCTTGTCTATCTTTCAGTGATCCTGTTTATATTCTTTTGTCATGAAAATGAAATGAAATACTGATGTTTTAGCTAAGCATATGAAAATTTTAACAACCTGATATATCTTATGCAGTTAGTGTGGCTTCAATATACATTGATCAAACTCATGAGATCCACTGGAGGGAATCCAAAAGTATCCTTAACTTTGTTCAAGGAACAAGAACTTAGGGGATCTTCTACAAAGCAAAATTTGATCTTGATTTGATTGGGTTTACTGATAGTGATTGGGCAGGTGAGAACATAGATCAAAAGTCAACATCAGGATATGTGTTCATGCTTGCAAAAGGACCAATCAAATGGTCAAGCAAGAAGTAGAGTGCCATAACACTCTCATCTACAGAAGCAGAGTATAGAGGAGTTGTAAATGGAACAACTCAATGTTTGTGGTTGGAGGGAATACTTGGAGAATGTGGCTTCAAATCATAGTTTTCAACTATTATATATTGTGATAATCAGAGCACCATTCGAATCTACAATGAACTAGTTCAGAGACAGTGAACGGAACACATTGAGATCCATATGCACTACATCAGACAACTTGTGCATGATGGCACCATTCATCTACTCTTCTGTGCATCTTCAGAACAAGTACTAGACATATTCACCAAAGTTTTTTGTGAGAAGACATTCAGCAATCTCAAATCAATGCTGGGGATTGCTGATCATGCTATGAAGCATGATTGATGACAATATTTCAAAATTTTGTTTTTCCTGTCCATGTTTAAGGGAGGATTTTCCCACTGGGTTTTTTCCTCTTTCCTTGGTTGTATGGACAAGTAGTATGTAAAGGGTGACTAAGCCTTGTTTCTAGGCCCTATATTTTTCTGATATTTACTCATAAAGTTAGGCTTAATGGGGGGTGTTAGAATAATCAACCATTAGTTACCTACCTTAGACATTAATTAAATTATTTTTGTCTTATTACCTAGTCTCCTAGATTTCGCTCTATGCTAGTTTCCTTCTACATGTCTTAGAAGTCAAAAATTGCTAAAATTGAGTCATGGAGCACTTGGGAAACCTCCTAGAAACCATATTTAGCATGTCTGCTTTATTCCAGATCCTCCAAAGTGCATATCTATGTTTTCTGAAAAGTTGCCTGTTTTATTGAGAATTAAGGCAAAAGGAAAAGCTAGACTAGGTGTAGTTGAATTGTTTTTTGCCCACATCCTCCTCCCTCCTTTTCTCCTAATAAAAGCATGCATGAGTTCTCTTTCCATTCCTCATTAGCTTTCCTACTTGACTTAGCCAATTCATGAGCATCTTGGTGGATTTGGAAACTTCTTTATGCACCTATGGGGGATTTTACTAGATTTAGTAAGCCTACTTTTTGACTTTTTCGAATGGCATCCTTATGCATTCGAATCTCTCATGTAATTATATATTGAAGCAGAATATTACTTCACAATGTTGGCTATTGTACACTTATTCAATACAGATTAGTGTTATGCTCCAATTTCAGTCTCCTTTGGTGTTAATTTTGCATGTTTGATTAGCAATTTTGTGAGTGTAATTGTTCTATCTCTTGGGTTCAATTTCCACATCCCCACGGAGAAATCTAGTGAAGTGTAAGTGGGTCTTTAAAACTAAGTTTTCTACTGATAGTTCATCTTTGAAATATAAGCAAATATTGGTAGTCAAGGGCTACTCTCAGGTACATGGTATTGATTACAATGAGACCTTTGCACCATTGGAAAAGATGGACTGCATAAGGCTAGCTCTAGCCATTGCATCTTCGAAGCAATTAGAGGTACGTCACATGGATGTGAGGTGTGCCTTTATAAATGGAGATCTGAATGAAGAAATTTATATGAAACAACCAGAAGGTTTTGTATCTAATCCATCTTTATTGTGCAGGTTAAAGAAATCATTGTATGGGCTCAAGCAAGCCTCTAGGGCTTGGTATGCCAAGATTGATGGCTTTCTGCTGTCATTGAGTTTTATTTGATGTGAGTCTAATCCTAGTGTCTATTTGAATATGATTCATGGTTATTTAATTATTATTTTTCTCTATGTGTATGACCTCCTGATTACAGGGAGTTCAAAAAAAGAGATTGCCTCCTTGAAAGATGCAATGAACCATGCCTTTTCTATGACATATTTAGGATTGTTGAGACAATTATTGGGTCTCAAAAAAGCTCAATCCCAACATGGAATAAAGTTTCATCAGTCAAAGCATGCTTCATATTTTCTCACCAAGTTCAACATGAAATATTGCAAGCCAAGCAAGACTCCATTCCTTTCAGGAGTTAAGCTTGAAGAAGCAGGTTCTTCTCCTATGGTAAATAATACACTGTATAGGAAGTTGATTGGGTGTTTTCTTTATCTTACACATACTTGAATTGAATTATCTTATGCAGTTAGTGTGGCTTCAAGATACATGGATCATCCTCATGAGATACATTGGAGATCAGCCAAGAGGATCCTAAACTTTGTTAAGGGAACAAGGACTCATGGTATTTTCTACAAAGAAAAATATTACTTAGAGCTAGTTGGATTTACTGATAGTGATTGGGCAGGTGACAACATAGATTGAAAGTCTACCTTAGGATATGTGTTCATGCTTGCAGAAGGACCAATCATCTGGTCAAGTAAGAAACATAGTGCCATAGCACTCTCATCTATAGAGGCAGAGTATAGAGGACTTGTAAATGCAGCTACTCATTGTTTGTGGTTGTAGGGGATACTTGGAGAATGTGGTTTCGAATCAGAGTTTTCAATAGTCATCTATTGTGACAATCAAAGAACCATTCAAATCTCCAGTGATCCATTTCAAAGGCAAATAACCAAGCACATTGAGATCCATATGCACTATATCAGGGAGCTTGTGCATGATGGTACCATTGCTCTACTCTACTGTGCATCTTCAGAACAAGTAGCAGATATATTCACCAAATTATTCTGTGAGAAGACCTTCAGTAATATCAAATCAATGTTGGGGATTTCTGATCATGTGGTAAAGAATAATTGATAACAATATTTCCAAAATTTTGTTTGCTGTCCGTGTTTAAGGGAGGATTTTCCCACTGGGTTTTTGCCTCTTTCCTTGGTTGTATGGACATGTAGTATGTAAAAGGGTGACTAAGCCTTGTTTCTAGGCCTTATAATTTTATCATATTTACTCATAAAGTCAGGCTTAAGGGGGGGTTTTAGAATAATCAACCCATATTTATCCATATTTTACATTAATTAAATCATTTTTGTCTTATTCCTAAATTCCTAGATTCCCTCTCTATGCTAGTTGACTTCCACATTTTCCTAGAAGTCAATACTTGCTAAACTGGGTCATGGAGTGCTTTGGAATTATCCTGGAAACATATTTAGAAAGTTTTCTTTATTCTTGGTTCCTTAAAGTACATATATGCCTTTTCTGAAAGATGCCTTGCTTTACAACAATTTTAAGGCATAAAGGAAAAGCTAGTCTAGGGGAACTTGCCTTGTTTTTTGACCACATTATCCTCCATCATTTTATCCAAAAAAAAGCATAAATGAGTTGTATTTCCACCACTTACTATATTTCCCACTTGCTTTAGCTAATTCGTGAGGATCTTGATAGATTTGGAAAGTCCTTTTTGCACCTATGGGGGATTTGACTTGATTTAGTAAGCCTGCTTTTTGACCAATTCAAATAGAAACCTAGTTCTTTCAAATATCTCATGTAATTATATATTTTATCAACATATTACTTCATATGGTTGCATTATGTACACTTATTTAATACAAGATTAAGTTATGCTCCAATTTCAGTATCCTTTTGTGTGAATTTTGCATGTTTGATTAGGAATTTTGTGAGTGTAATTCATCTATCAATTGGGTTCAATTTCTGCAAACCAATTAAAAGGTGATTTTATATTCATGTTTATTTACTCTTCCATTGACTCTTTATGTAAGTAAGTACTTAACCTATGCTGACTTCTATTTAAAGGGAGGTTTCACCTAACCTTTTAGTTTAGGTGTTTTGCTAATGCAATAAAAAGGCTTGTTCAAGCCCATCCACAATGTGTATGTGACTTGTATAAAATAAAGGGTGATATCCTATAACTCTTGGTTTCAAACTACAAGGTAATTCATAGGTAGAAATACGCTATACTTGTTGGTTTATCCCACAATACTGAGAGGGGGGGTGAATCGTTATTGTCTTTTTATTTTAAAATAAAAAACACAAAATGAATCAAACAGGTTAAGACACAAAATTTTATTATGGAAAGTTCAAAAACCACCAATTCAAACTCATTAATAAGATGAATCTACAAAATTGCTTTATCTGTTTCTACAGAAAGAATGAATCAACACCCTGGGTTTCTGTCTCTTACAACAGACAAGGATGCTCTGCTTGCTACAACATACAAGGATGCTCCAACACCCTTGGTTTCTTTCTGCTATAGTAGAAAAGGAAGCTACAACACCCTTTTTAGAATTATAGCCTGTCATAGCACCACCCTGCCACCCTGATCTGATTTTTATTAGTATTCTATTCACTTATTTGACTCTATCATACGCAATCACAAAGATGACTTCTTTCCTTCAATTATTCTATCAATAAATACCTTCACGCTTCCTGTAGACGCATCTCTTCACCATTGCGTCATTTAATTCTTAGATTGTTCCTTTTCAAAACAACTAAGATAATTCCCTATTAATCGATTTGATGTTTAATCTTATAGTCTTGACCTTCTGCATTCTCCATCTCTGCAACCATCCAAAGCCGTTGATTTATATCGAGCTTCTTCCTGACCGTAGATCTAAGATAGGATGTGGTATGCGAATTTCTGAACTGTTTCATTTCTCAAAATGTCTTTCCACACTTAGCTTTTTGCCTCAACTATTTTGAACTATTGATCTCCTTCAAGCTCTTCATGACCGTTGATCTCCCAGAATGCGTGTCATATCCCCACATTTTGATCGCTAGAAGTGTTGACCTTTCCTGGAACTATGGGGGTCAAAATATGCATTAAATAAATTAACCTAGGATATTGTATTTAAATGTCACTTATGAGGCATGTACTTGGTATATTAATTGTCATTAAATATTATTATGCAATTAATTAGGTGGAAAATAAGTTTCCATTGACAGGAGGGCCACTTGGGCAAGCCAACTTGCCAAGGGAAATTAGAAACTGTATGAAAAAATAAACCAGATAGGAAAATGGAAAGCACCAAACTATATGACAAAAGAAATCAAATACAAAAGAGGAAACAACTGACAAAGGAGGGTGCGGTTTCCTTTTTGGAGTTCAGTCATAAAAATAGGAAAGGTAAGAAAAGCTGTAATAAGGAAAAATAGAAACTATGGGTCAAGGAAAGAAAAGTTTCCAAATTGGATGAAGGTGGATGAAAGGGAAACATCTTTATTGTCTTACACATGCTAATTTACTCAAGGAGGTCGAATTTGTGGCTAGGGTTAGGGTTTAGCGATTGGTAACTTGCTTAACAAGTGATTGACTTGTTGAACAAGTCACCCAGGTTTATTTAAAGACAATTGGAGCTCCATTTCTCAGTTTGGATGTTTATTATGTTGATGTTTATGAAGCTAAGGATTCCTTGCTGAGTTTTGTGCCTTAGGTTCTTGGGAGATGTGCCCCAAGGTTCTCATTCCCTCTCTCCTCTTCCCTTCTTCTCCCCCTTCTCATTACAGGTTACATTGGAGCTATGGAGCAGCCTCTCCGAATTGATTCAGGATTTGATAGCACCCTACAGCCATCCATTACTGTACATCATATTTCATTAACAGGTCCAATATTTTTCAATATTTAAGGGTTCAAACCTCCATGCCCTTCCTTGTATTATGTCAATAAAATACATTGTAATGATGCACAATGTTGAAGAGAGTGTCATAGTTAATTGATGATAGTAATTTCAAGTTTATTGGATGTAATATGATATCATAAACATTCACTAAAATTTTTATTCCAATATGATTCGAAATGGCTGAGATTTACTCATTTTAAGTCAACCTAGTCTAGATTTGCATTGGAAAATAACTAGTTTTACTAAAACTGATGTAAAACAAGTTCTGTAAACAAAAAGTGAGCTCTGTAAATTCTTGTGGGTTACCAATAATCCTACCTTTCCATGTAAATTTATAGAACCCTTTTTTTTTTGTAATTTACTACCCTTTTGGATCCTCCTTTGTACAGGGTTTCTCTTGACCAAAATTGCCAAAAATCCCCAAATTCACCCAAAACACCTTAAAATTTCCAGAACCTTATAAAAATATATAAATACCATTTTTATGTTACATTTAATCTGGAACAAACCTCTTTAAGTTTCTCGAATCCTCTGGTTGAAACAGACCGAACTACTCTCCTTAGTTTCACGGTTCGGATGCCCAGAAGCGTGGTAGTAGGTTTCCGCGGTGCGGACTATGAACCATAAATGGAACCAGATATAAATGTGTTATGGGAGAGGAAATTCCATGTTTGAAATATCTTTGTTTTCTTGCCACTGATCACTCTTGTCCTCTGCAAAATTTCCCAGAAGAAACCCTTGTTTTTCCCAATCCGAGAATGCTTTGTGTGAACCAATTAAAATTTCAGAATTGTTTAAGTAAAATTACAGAATTAAAGTGTTTAGGTCTACACACCATACTTATGACATTATAGTGGTATTAGATAACTTTCCTTGGATCATCCTGGGGAAAGTAACTCTTAGTGGAAAAGTAGCTTAGCAATATCTTCAAGTTGCAGTTGTGGAATTAGTTCCAGTCATGGAAGATTTATACTTTGAGTTGTATGAGGAAGGAGATCATTAAAAAATTGATGATAGAGAATATTTAATATTTTTTATTCAAATAAAATTGAAAGGGATGAAATATGCATCTCAAAGCATCATCCAGTCAGATCAAGAGACTAGAGAATTCCTTGCCAAGCAGTTGGAAAGCAAACATGGAGAAGGGAGTGGTAGTGTCTCTCACCATGAAGGAAATAAATATGGAGATTATATGTTTTCAAAAACATTAACACATGTAGGTTCTTTGAATACCAATAATCCATCAAGAAAGGAACTAAGTTGTTCCACTTCTCAAAGTAAAGGGGAAGAAAAGAGGACCAAAAGTGAAAATCCATTAGAGTCATCTGTACATGGGTTCTTTGAGAAATTATTTGGGTTTTCCTGAAAGAGATATCAGCATATTTTCAGCATCCGTGAGGATGATGAATCACCAAATCCTCCATCAGAAGGATATGAAGAAGATCCATGCACAACTAAAGATCCAATAGTCCGTCATCTAGTTGTTGGTAACGTGGAAGGTGAGATGAATCCAAATTTCTTTGTGTCTGATTTCAAGATAAGTGCAGAAGAGATGGGGCATATTGATGATGGTGAGACATATTTTGGATCTCATCCAAAATATAAACATGATTCATATTCATAGTCACCCCTTCAGCCTCAGAAGGAAGCACAAATTGAGCACATCTCAGTAGGGTGTGAAGCAGAGAAATGGGTGGGTGAACAAGCCATCATAATTCCACCACATAAGGAGGACAACATCACACATGGCGAGTTAGTAAATTCTGATTTTTATGTGTCATTGTGTAATTTTTATATGTCAGCCACTTCTAGTGAATATTTTAGAATGGTTGAGCCCCCTAGTGACGAGGTTCATAATTATGGTGTCAAAAATGAATGTAGTATGAAGGATGAAACTTCGAGAGAATATCTTTCTGGTGCACCAAGGATGAATGAGCGCACAAGTTGCAGCCCAAATTATGTTGTTGAGGACTTAAAATATGAATATATTGCAGCAACAACATATGGATCAGATTTCAAAACTTCGAGTGCACTGCATGAAATTGATCCGGTGATGGAAAATGAAGAGGAGGAACATCTACAAGAACCTCATCTTCTTGCAGGGTCATTGAAGATGGATGAACAAAAGATCCAAGAGGCCCTAAAATTTTTCCATGACACTCATGCTTTAGTTTCAAAAATGTGTTGGGAAGCTGCTTCAATGGAAGACCAATCTTCCTTTGAAGCCATGGAGAATATCCAGAAAGCACCGTCCACAATCAAAGGTAATTTCTCACAATTACTTTCAGATAAAAATGACATGTTTGAGCTTGTTTAGTTATTGCGGGAAGCATCACTGCATGATGAAGAAAGTATTTGCATATATGAAGAAGAGAACTACATGCTCAAAGGTGATTTGTTGGCCACCCAAGATTCTTTGAGATACACTCAAATTTCCCTCTTAGAAACACAAATGAAGATAGAACAATTCCAACAAGAGTGGAAAGAATTGACTGAATCCTCAATATTTCCTGAGAGTCATCCCTTTTGGGTAAATGGCATAAAAAAACCCATGGAGTAAACTTATGATTGGGTGGACCATGAGGATAATTCTATTCGATATGTGCTTAAAGAGTGTGTAGAATAGTTTTATGAGAACCAAGCACTTGATTTATTTCCAAGGAAACTTGAGTTGCTCCTTGAAGACAGTCACTCTCCCATGGAAGAGTGGGATGAGAGCACCCAATTTGGGCCAGCCAATAATGAAAAAGTTTCAGCCATAAGTCTGATTACTAAAGGTTGCAAACATGCAAACAAGGTTCATAGTTCTTTCCCACATGTCCTAGATTCAGAAACACCCATGGGGAATGAATAGTGGGTGAAGAAATTTTTCTCGTTTGTGTCACATGCACAGCAGGGGGATCATGATTTGTCCCCATGGGAGATAGATCCTGTTGCAAAAGAGATATATAATTATAGATCATATAAATCAGCAATAAATACCTCTGATTCATCCACTGGATGGTTGGATAGAGGAATCATTGAAGAGGAAGATATGGAAGGAAATTTTTTTATGTCTTGTTGCAAGAAAATTGTTTTTAATATTGCTGATTTTTCTATGATTTACAAGCAGCAGAAAATGCATGTGTGTGCAGCCACTTTTGACAAGAAGGCATTAGATCTACACATACTTTCAATGTGTGGGTCAATTGATGGATTTTGCACCATTTTATCAATGGCAGAGAGTTGAGCCATTGGATGAAGAGGAGAGCACCTGTTGAGTTCCATAGAGACATATTTGGAGTGAAGACCTTGGGAGGATTTTTTTTATTTCTGCAATAATTTTTTTGTTGTGACCGACATTGTCTCGACATGTGAACGACAACAAAGACTTGTTTTTCAGCTATTATATACCTCCCATATACATGCACATGAGGTTCATTATGATTTGCATGTGCTTGAGGAGTTTGAGGTCAAGCAATGTGAAGATCAAGCACTTGCCTGGTTCATAAGAGATTATGAGTTGCCTCTAGGGAAATGTTGTACAATTTTGGAGGAGGCACATGATCACACTGTCACTCAGAAAACTAATGGAGGAATTTGTCAGTCCATTATATTGATTGATGAGCATTGCATGGATTTGGCTCACAATTCTTCACCCCACACTTCTATTTCAGCCACATCATGTGGGGATGAAAATTGGGTGAAATGATTTTTTCTGTTGATTCCACAAGAGGAGCATGATACTTCCACTCTTCCAGTTGAGGTATTGATGGTCAAACCATGTGGTTTGACAAGTGAATTAGTAGTAGCTGAATTATTCCCACCTGAATCATTTAGCATGAAAGTTTGTTTGTCCATTGATTGGGTGGCTAGACACATAATTGAGATGTGTGCACTGGAGGGTAAACATCTTGCTTGCATCGATATAGAGACATTGGACACATCAAAGAAATTATATGAGCAATGGAATGAGAATGTATGGCTTCTATATGATGCTTTCAGTATACATGGAGGGGCATGGGATAACCTCCTATGTATTCATAACAACAGTGACATGAGTTCAAGTTCTAGCTTGCACATGGATTTTCATACTTTAGAGAGGCTCCAGATGATCTAGTCCCACATTAAGGAATTCCATGTCTGGTGGGAGAGTTTAAAAAAATTTCAGTTTGGCATGGGGAGAGATGAGCTTCCAGTATGGTGGTATGATTTTCATAACCTCATTTTCATCCTCTACAATGATAAAATTTTGTTTTTTATACTGATGGGTGGAAGGAGGCAGATAAAACCATGGGATCCTGACATTCTTATGAATGACATAGTTCAAAATATTGTAGCAAAATTTGGGTCCTTACAGAGGAGGCAGTGGGATTCGGGAATTCTACTAAGCTACCTTAACTGGGTTAGAAATTTTTCTAAAGGAAGTGGTGTAGGGGAAATGACTATGATTAGAGTGGTGCAGCAAAAACATGCTGGACAAATTTGTAGCACTCTGTGGTGCTTCTGCTTGAGGACAAGCATACTTGGGAGGGGAGGACTGTCATATCCCCACATTTTGATCGCTAGAAGTGTTGACCTTTCCTAGCACCAAGGGGGTCAAAATATGCATTAAATAAATTAACCTAGGATATTTTATTTAAATGTCACTTATGAGGCATGTACTTGGTATATTAATTGTCATTAAATATTATTATGCAATTAATTAGGTGGAAAATAAGTTTCCATTAACAGGAGGGCCACTTGGGCAAGCCAACTTGCCAAGAGAAAATTAGAAACTCTAAGACAAAACCAACCAGACATGAAAATGGAAAGTTCCAAAATATATGACAAAAGAAATCAAATACAAAAGAGGCAACAATTGACAAAGGAGGGTGCAGTTTCCTTTTTGGAGTTTAGTCATAAAAATAGGAAAGCCAAGAAAAGCTGTAATAAGGAAAAATAGCAACTATGGGTCAAGGAAAGCAAAGTCTCCAAATTGTATGAAAGAGAAACATATTTATTGTCTTACACATGATAATTTACTCAAGGATGTCGAATTTGTGGCTAGGGTTAGGGTTTAGCAATTGGTAACTTGCTTAACAAGTGATTGACTTGCTCAACAAGTCACCTAGGTTTATTTAAAGACAGTTGGAGCTCCATTTATCAGTTTGGATGTTTATTATGTTGATTTTTATGAAGATAAGGCTTCCTTTCTATGTGTTGTGCCTCAGTTTCTTGGGAGATGCACCCCAAGGTTTTCATTCCCTCTCTCCTCTTCCCCTCTTTCCCCCCTCTCATTGCAGGTTACATTGGAGCTATGGAGCAGCCTCTCTGAGTTGATTCAGGATTTGTTAGAATCCTGCAGAAATCCATTACTGTACATCATATTACATTAATAGGTCCAATATTTTTCAATATTTAAGGGTTCAAACCTCCATGCCCTTCCTTGTATTATGTCAAAAAAATACATTGTAATGATGCACGATGTTGAAGAGAGTGTTATAGTTAATTGATGATAGTAATTTAAATTTTATTGTATGTAATATGATATCATAAACATTATCTGCAATTTTTATTCCAATATGATTCGAAATGGATGATATTTACTCATTTTAAGTCAACCTAGTCTAGATTTGCATTGGAAAATAACTAGTTTTACTAAAACTGAGGTAAAACAAGTTTTGTAAACTCAAAATGAGCTCTGTCAGTTCTTGTGGGTCAGTAATAGGCCTAAATTACCATGTAAATTTTCTGAACCCTTTTTTTTTTGGGTTGTACCACCCTTTTGGATCCTCCTCTGCGCAGGGTTTCTCTTGACCAAAATTGCCAGAAATCCCCAAATTCACCCAAAACACCTTAAACTTTCCAGAACCTTAGAAAAATATATAAATAACCTTTTTATATTACATTAAGGCTAGAAAAAACCTATGCAAGTTTCTCGAATCCTTTGGTTGAAACAGACCGAACTACTTTCCTTAGTTTCACGATTTGGCTGCCCAGAAGCATGGTAGTAGGTTTTCGCGGTGCAGACTCTAAACCCTAAATGGAACCAGATATAAATTTGTTAGGGGAGAGGAAATTGCATGTCTGAAATGTCTTTGTTTTCTTCCCACTGATCACTCTTGTCCTCTCCAAAATTTCCTAGAAGAAACCCTTGTTTTGCCCAATCTGAGAATGCTCTGTGTGAACCAATTAAAATTTCAGAATTGTTTAAGTAAAATTACAGAATTAAAGTTTTCAGGTCTACACACTAGACTTAGGAAATTACAATATAGATCACGTAACTATGACATTTCTCAAAGTGTCTTTCTACACTTAGCTTTCTGCATCAACCATTCCGCACGGTTGATATTTTACGGATGTCTCCTGGCCATTGATCTTCTGGATCACGCGTTGCGGAATGTGGGTTCTAAAAAAAAACCTCAAACGTTGCTTTGACAATTCTCTGCCTTCCGCTTTCTACACTAATATTTCCGCACCGTTGATATTTTATAGATTTCTTTCTGACCGTTGATCTGTCGGATTACGAGATGTGGAATGCGGGTTCTCAAAAACTCAAACGTTGGTTTCGTAATTCTTTGAATTTCACTTTCTACAGTTATCTTTCCACACTGTCGATCTTTTACAGATGTCTTTCTGACCATTGATCTTCTAGATCCCAGGATGCAGAATGCAGAACTAAAAATTCCCACATTCTTGTCATGATTCTTCTCCTTCCTCTTTCTTCCTTCCAGACTTCGGGTGGCAGAAAATCATATTATTCTAGACCTTGATTTCTTGTCTTCTTCTTTCTGCCTTCCACTTTTCTTATGAACCATTGATTTCTTTGTGGGTTCACTTTTTTCCATCGATCTACGAGCTAATGCGGATTTGTGGATATCCCCTCTTCTTTGTGCAGAGATCATTCCCCACTGTATATTTCCTTGTGGATTCAATCCTAACTGTTGATCTATGATAAGACATGGATTTGTGGATCTCCCCTTTTCTTTGTGCGGGAGTCATCCACCATCGTCGATATTCTCAAGATAGGCTTCTATAATTTCTCTTGACAGATTTGGACCATCCACATTGTCAGTAAACTATTTCTCAATGAAATCAATCTCCCATCCATAATGTTAACTCACATGCTAGTTGAATCAGTGAAATCCATGAGGAATGTCAGATCTAGATCGATGATGGACCCCAAATATCATAAGGTGGATTTTATTCAAATTTCACGCACATCAAGATTTTATTAATCTTCCCTAGTTCTCCCTATGAAATAATTGGTAGTCGTTGATCTGCTTCCATGATCAACCTCATCTTTTGATATCGATCTCCTTCTTAGCAATTTGTTTCTGATTTTGCAGCCCGGCTCACCTTTTATCCTCCTTGCTCTTTTATGAGTGGAATCTTCTTCAGCCATTGATATTATTCCACCTTTAATCTCCACTGTATGATATTCAAGCATATGAATGAGGATTATCAATTTATCTCATTCTCAACTCAAAATTGCAAAATTGAACCACAGTCGTGGATCTTCTCTTACCACGATCTCAATGATTAATACTTTCACAGATTTAGTTCTACAGGTTCATCATCAATCCTTACAGTGATTGATCAATCGATCTTTGTCTTCTCTCACTCTCAGAATCCCTAATTCCTCAGTACTTACTTTCCTTTGTGTCATTGTTGAATTCATCCTTCTACCATATCTACTAGTTATTCCTTTGTCATATGTGAAACCCTTTGATATAAATTACAACTTATATTCTCAACAATATCCCTCTTTGGCATTGATGGAAATATATAAAACTTCTCCCCTTTTGAAAACAATGACAAAGGATAACCTATTATGCCATTGAGAATTTCATGTCTTTCTTCTTTTTGACAACTCCCCCTGCATCATATCTCCCCCTGAGATTGTGCTTCCTCATTGTTATAGTTGATTTCACCACTCTAGGTGAATCACACTTTGTATGGCCTTCCCCTGTCCCGTTGTAGACTCCTTAGACCCCATGGACCATTTTTTGACCTTTGATGTTTCCTTGATTATCCCTAAAAACATATGAAAAATGATACACATGACTTTTAAACCTATAAGCGCGTATATACGCAGGTTTGACCACTAAAACCGCGTACATCGGGATGTGTGCATAACCCAAATCATTTTGGAGTTTTCCTTGACATGGATCTTACTCATTTGACTCCTGGCCTTCCCTATGCCTTGAGATCACTCAGATTCAACCTTTCATTACCCCTTTGGAAGCTATATAAGGAACCCCTTGGTACATTGAAGGCAGGAAGAGAGAATTGAGAGTAAAGAAACTATAGTCCATTGTTGCCGAAACTTATGCTTGAGTCTGCATCCCTTTGTCCCTTGGAGCACTAGTGTGTTCTTCCCAATCTTTCCTTTTGCTTATAAGCTTGCTATCGAGAGATGGAGGATTGAGGTGGTGGAGGCCCAAGTGGGGGATTCAGTTTCTCTGGTTCGCAGACATGCCGTCGGAGGTTGTATCTTGTAATCTCTGATTTTATTAATAGAAATATCTTTTCCTGTCCAATAATGTGTGTTTGAATGAATATTTTATCCATGGGATTATGTCAAATGCTTGTACATTATTGATTATATATGCTAGAATATATCTAACACCATGATATATAGAATGCTTGTATTGTTTACTTGTTGTTGAGGAAGTAATCTATCAATTCAAGCTGAAAATTGGAAAGCTCAATGGGGATCTACTTCAACCGTCAGGAATAAGGTACGAGGTCTGATCCTTATTAGACATTTAATTTCTATTGCATATGGGAGAGGATTGATTTCTAGAGTCAAGCTATCTATTGTGGTACCCCAAGCCATAGGAATTTCTCTCCGTAACAGAATTGGCTACTTTGCTGGGGATGTTCCTTGTTTTTATTGGGGGTTTGTGAGCACAATGGGCTTGATATTATTGACTTGCTCTTTGTTTCTCCTTGTTTCTGTGTTGTATTTTATAGTATGTTAATCCATTGACACTCCCCTTTATTGGTTTGACCCTTGGCCTACTTTTTCCACCGCCTTCTCTGTATACACAGGTTTTTGGCCAAAAGTCGCGTACATATGTGGATTTTTGGCCAAAAGTCGTGTATACACATAGGTTTTTGGCCAAAATCTGCGTATGCACGCAGGTTTTTGGCCAAAAGTTGTGTATATACGCAACTGTTCTTTAAACAGTTGCGTACATCCCCCATTTTGGTGAGTTTGATGTTGTGGGAAGTTGCTGGGTGGGTTGTGAGTGTGGTTGGGTCTTCCTTGGGTTTGATGTTGTCTGTTGGATGCTTCTTTTGTGACCAGAGACTGATTTTTCATTGATTTTTCTTTGAAAGTAGTTTTAGTCATTTATCCTTTTTGTTTTTCCATTAGTGCATTACTCTTTTTGTCTCAGTGTCTTGCTGGGCTTGTATTTTATACTTGCTACAGAGACTGAGAGTTTTAGATGAATTTTATTGCATTTTTCATTCTTTTATATTGAAAAATACATGGTAGTTGCACTCTTAGTTGCATCCTAGATATGGATTTGAGGAGGTACTTGCATTGGATTTCTTGGATGAGAGTTGTATTTAGAGTTCATATAGGAAGGATTGCATTGGCATTCGGAAAGGAATATATATATATTTATGCATCTCGTGTAGTGGCATACCCTATTTTTTATTTGTCAAAGATTGCACTTAGCATTGTTTGTTATGGTGTGCGTATTTATTTCACTGCTGAGTCATAATGTCATTAGTTTCATGGCCATTTCCCTTTGATTAATTACAGCCAATTAAAATCAACACTAAATTAAAATGAATTACACTCTTTTGTTTTCTAGGGTGCACCAACAAGCTTAGGTTTTAGGATCTTGGAATAGTTCATTGTAAGTTAATTCTCCAAGATAATTAAACAAAAACATGTATGTGTCTGTCCAGGTGAGTGTGTGAAATCCTTGGTATAACCAGTGTTTCTCAGGATCCTCCTCTCAAAAGGGAGTTAAGCATGAGGTAGTGTGAGCGGTTATTGATTGGGATTACCCCTAGTCATAACTGAGTAGCACCAGAGATATTTCCAGGATTGTATTCGTATATGGGGACTCTTTCGAGAGTTTCAGGCTTGGCTACCCTACCCATACGGTTAATCCCACCTGTGACTGTTCGCCTGAGCATTGATTATATTGAGGTGACCTTAGTGGCCTTACCTAGGATATCGAGGGGGTACTTTGCAGGGGTTATTCTGTGGGTGTCCTGGATGGGTAGAGGTTGGACAGCATAGTCGCTTTATGCATTGAAGTTGAGGGCCACTATAATTGGTTACGTACCTCCACTTGTAGTGTATGGGAGTTTCAAGCCTCTCCTAGGTGAAACATACCTACTGCATTCAGGAGCTCACATATCCTCCCAGTGGTTTGCTTGTATTTTAGTTGTATATTTTTTTAGGAGTGTGCTCTTTATGCACTAGTTGGCCTTTGGAATCGTGGTTACTTGAGTATATTTATGCTCTCTTGAGTTCAGGTCCCTTTATTTTTGGCATGCCTGGTATCCTATCACCTGTCCTTGGTCCTAGTATGGACCCTAGTGTTAGACTTGGGGGCATCACAGTACCTTACCCTGCTCACATTCTACCCTCTACTCCATTTGTGGAGGATGTTGACTCCCTTTGCTCGGTCTTTACACCGGTGGTCACCCTCATGGGGGTGGTAGTGGATGCGTTAACATTGGGTCTACAGCTTACTTTCCTTTTTATGTCCCATCGTTCACCACATTGTTTCATTTGGGAGCATTTGTCATGATCATTCCTCCCTCTATCCTATAGTTTGGATTCTTTATTGACTATTTTGGGTTGTTTTGGACTAATATGGTTGTCATGTAGGGTCCAGTTTTTGTACACTCTCTTCGAGGTTTCAACCTGTTCGTTTCTATCACAGGTAGTATGTCTGAACTGGCATATAGGTTACGATTTCACATCTGCTTGCACTTATGCATTGCCTTATGACCGTTCCATCTTAGCCTTAGGTACGAACCCATTCCATGGTATCACAAAACCTTCATGCTGCTTTTAGAGGTGACACTATGCGAATGGTAGAGCTTTCCTATACATGGGTACCCTAGTTAGCTCCCTTTTGCATTTGGTACCCATGTTGTGAGTCTTCTCTTAGGTCCAGGAGTCCGTTGTAGAGTACTACCATGACATTTCGCAAGAGCCTCATACTCCTCTTGATCTTTTGCTGGCCTATTTCCCTTAGGACTCCCTCATGTCAAGTTGTGAATGCATTATCAGGAGCTTTTCCTGCCTTATTGAGCTTTAAGCCGGTTCCCCTGACATTGCATTTCAGCCATATAGCCTGAGCTTGTCTCATGTCTAGCCATGCAGAGCCATTTTTTATATCCTTTGCAGCTTGATTTCCTTTTTACCGGGAGGGGATTTTCCCCCGAGTGTTGATATCCTACACATGTATCCTTGCATTGAGTATAGGTATGTTCCACTGCTTGGAACTAGTTTGTTTTCCCTTATGACACTCGTATCCTCCTATTTTGTAACTATAAACCTATTTTATTCTTTTTTCAGGCCTTTTAAATAACTGAAAAAGTAAAAAAAATTAAAAAATTAAAAAACCAAAAATCCGGACAAGGAAAGATGTTATCTGTGGCAGCTGTCGAGTCGTGTCGCCTTCGAACAGAGCACTATATGTCACATCCATTGGTTGGGTTATAGTTTGAATTTAGGAGCTGTGCTCATTTATCTGAGCTTATCTCCACTGACTGGTTAAGCTTCTAGTCCCTATGGAGCCTCTGTCGATGCCTCATGTGTCGCAGAGATGTCCCAGTTTGTATATCGAGTCTATGCTACCTTCATTCAAACACCATACGCCATTATGCTCTTGTTCGAAGGAATTTGAAGCCTGAGTCGACCATTCCTTAGTTATATTGACTTTGCATGTCGGCCATTCCTGATATAGTTATTGGTTCATGCACCTTGTGATCAAGTTCTTCCACATTATATAGCTTTTTTGAGTACCTCGTGTTGGATGATGGGGGATGCCTTAATTCCCTCCTTCCAGCGGATTTCATCCCATCGAATTTAGATCATTTATTCTAGGATTATAATCTAGAGTCATTTTGAGTGCCTTGAGACTTGCAGTCATCAGTGGCAGGTTCTCTCGCCATCGACAGTTCTTGGGAATACATCAATGTCCCCTGATCGATGGATCCTCTCAAGTGTTCGACCTCAACACATTTATTCACACTTGTTAGTTTGCACTCTAGTACCTTGATTCCAATTTTCATTATCGGTGGGTGATCTCATGTCTGTTAATGGTATACGTTAATGACCAGTAATCAGACAATGGACTACTATGTTCAACCTCGAAACCTCTATTCGCATAGTATGACATGTACTCATAGCGGTTTGTGTAGAAGACTTTCTAGATTGGTGGCATCTCTCATATGCTACCTCCTTGATCGTGCCAGTGTTCATGATATATCAGCTCTCGTTACTTGATCTAGTATATGTCAGACATTTCTAGCCACTATGGAGATCTTGATTTGTTATTTATCTTTAGCCATTATGGAGATTATGGTCCTTTGTATATCTTCATCATGGAGATTCTGATCTATGTATATTGTACGTGGCAATGACCACTTATGTGATATCTTGTATCATGCCTATTCATGGCCATTGTACTCTTATGTATATGATAATTCTATATGTATTTGTAGTTATATGCAGAGTTGTATTATTGTACTATGCTGATTGGGTGGCTAGTCTTCCATTTGGGATCCTTCATCACTCCACTTTTGGGATGGACTTATAATTTATTTCGGCCATCGTATGACCCCTCTGACCTCACACATTAGGGGGCATCTGTTATAGCTGATTTCACCACTCCAGGTGAATCACACTTTGTATGGCCTTCCCCTGTCCCGCTGCAGACTCCTTAGACCCCATGGACCATTTTTTGTCCTTTGATGTTTCCTTGATTATCCCTAAAAACATATGAAAAATGATACACGTGACTTTTAAACCTATAAGCGTGTATATACACGGGTTTGACCACTAAAACCGTGTACATCAGGATGTGTGCATAATCCAAATCCTTTTGGAGTTTTCCTTAACATGGATCCGACTCATTTGACTCCTGGCCTTCCCTATGCCTTGAGATCGCTTGGATTCGACCTTTCATTACCCCTTTGGAAGTTATATAAGGAACCCCTTGGTACATTGAAGGCAAGAAGAGAGAATTGAGAGTAAAGAAACTATAGTCCATTATTGGCGGAACTTATGCTTGAGTCTGCATCCCTTTGTCCCTTGGAGCACTAGTTTGTTCTTCCCAAGCTTGCCTTTTGCTTGTAAGCTTGCTATCGAGAGATGGAGGATTGAGGTGGTGGAGGCCCAAGTGGGGGATTCAGTTTCTTCGGTTCACAGACATGTCGTCGGAGGTTGTATCTTGTAATCTCTGATTTTATTAATAGAAATATCTTTTCATGTCCAATAATGTGTGTTTGAATGAATATTTCATCCATGGGATTATGTCTAATGCGTGTACATTATTGATTAGATATGCTAGAATATATCTAACACCATGATATATATAATGCTTGTATTGTTTACTTTTTGTTGAGGAAGTAATCTATCAATTCAAGCCGAAGATTGGAAAGCTCAACGGGGATCTACTTCAACCGTCCAGAATAAGGTATGAGGTCTGATCCTTTAGTGTTAGACATTTAATTTCTATTGCATGTGGGAAATGATTGATTTATGGAGTCAAGCGGTCTGTTGTGGTACCCCAAGCCATAGGAATTTCTCTCCGTAAAACTCCTCTACAACTTTTGAAAGGGAATCATTCCCATCTTCTATCTAAGATGCTCAAAGGCTTCCTTAGGTAGTGGCTTGGTGAAAATTTCAGCAGCCTGTTATTTTGTGTCAACATACTCTAGTTTGGCAACCTTATGGGATACTTGTTCTCTTACGAAGTGATATTTTATTCATATGTGTTTTGTCTTCAAGTGCATGACAGGGTCTTTTGACATGTTTATGGCACTGGTATTATCGCAATTTATTATTATTGGGTGCTCATAGTTCACAAGTAAGTCTTCTAGTGTCTTCTTCATCCAAATGACCAAGGTGCAACATGATGCAGCAACAATATATTTGGCCTCTGCTGTGGAGAGTGAAATGGAAGTTTGGTTTTTACTTAACCATGAAACCAAACAATTTCCTAAGAAGAATTTTGCTCCACTGGTACTTTTTTTATCATCAACACTTCCTCTCCAATCTGCATTAGTAAATTCTCTTAAAATAAAGTCTTGACTCTTTGGGTACCATAACCCATAATTCATAGTACCTTTCAAATATTTGAAAATTCATTTTACTATAGTTACATGCATTTCTTTGGGGCTTGACTATAACCTAGCAACCAAACCTAGAGCTTGCATTACATATGGCCTTGTAGCTATCACATACAACAGGCTTCCTATCATGGATATGTACATGGTATGATCCATTTCCAGAGATTTATCTTCCTTTCTTAGTTTTCACCCTGTGATCATAGGATTACTAACAAGTTTGGAGTCTTCCATCTTAAATCTTTTAAGCATGTCTTTGCTGTACATAGTTTGAGAAATAAATATTCCTTTGTTTGTTTGGTAAACTTGCAATCCCAAGAAGAATGTTAGTTCAACCAACATTGAAATTTTGATTTCCTTATTCATTTTAAAAGCAAAGTTTACACTTAGTGTTTGTAAATTGCTTCCAAATATGATGTCATCTACATAAAGAACATCAATTACCATATTTTCATCTTTGATTTTTAAGTAGAGATTACTTTTAGTGACCCATCTTTTAAATCCTTGTTGTTTTAAATAGCTGTGTAGCCTTGAAAACCAGGCCCCTGGAGCTTGTTTGAGACCATAGAGTGCCTTTTTTATTTTGAAAATAGTCTCCATTTTTGGATAATATGAAAATTTCAGGTTGTTCAATATAAACCTCTTCTTCTATTTTTCCATTAAAAAATGCAGAATTATCATCCATTTGATACAATTTAAATATTTTATGGCATGAGAGTGCTAGAAACATTCTGATTGCTTCAAGTCTTGCCACATGAGAATAAGTTTCTTCAAAATCAATCCCTTCTACCTGAGCATACCCTGTACATACTAATATTTCCTTTTTCCTTATCACTTGACCATCCTGATTGAATTTGTTCTTGAAAACCCATTTGGTCCTTACAAAATTCTTATCTTTAGGTATTGGGACAAGTTCCAGGTCTCGTTTTTCTCAATCTAATATAATTCTTCATTCATAGATTTGATCCTTTCATTATTCCACTATGGAGAGTAGGGCTTGTTCATTAAATGTTAGCTGTCTCCTTGTACTGACTCCAACATTTTTATCACCTATGATCTCTATTTCTGGATGATTCTTTTGTATCCTTCTAGATGGAGTTTTTGCATTAGGTCTTGGGGAGTCTTCATCATGAGTACTTTCGTCCTCTTGCAACTCTTCCTTTTCTTCATTATTTGTATTTTCAACACTGTCATGAATTCTTTCTCTTCTTGGTTTTATATCATCTACTCTTACATCTGCACTTTATACAATCTTGTGTAACCTTTTATTGTAACATCTATATTCCTTCTTGGTGGATGAATATCCTAGAGATATTCCTTCATCAGTCCTAGATTCAAACTTTCCAAGGTCATCCTTGTTCCTTTTAATGTAATAATTACTAACAAATACTTTGAAATATTTTAACGAGGCTGGTCTCAAATACCATATTTCATAAGGCACTAATACATTTGGTCGGATTTTTCCATGAAATATTTTCATGTTTTGAACATTCGTGGATTAATACTTCATTTTTTTTTATCATGGCGGAAAAATCGTGGCAATATCGACGTTTTTAATTTTAGAGGAATTTTTGTCTCTATATCGATGATATATGGCTATCTTTGCACACCCGCCAAACCAATGCCAGCTTTCAATGCACGGGTCAACTCATGCATTTTCGACACATTTTCTATAGTTGAGACAAGGTTATAATTGGTGATCGATTGAGTGCGGATTGAGCCTGGATTTCTTTATCAACCATATCCAAAACTAGAGAGATCAGTCATACTCTGCTTCCTCAACAGGTGACTCAACTGGAAAAAGAAGATCGGCCAACCTTTATAGGACAATATGGAACCTGTGGGAAACGACATGCCTTCAATTTCCCTTGAAGAAGATGTTGTCACAACTTTGGTTGGAATGCATGGAAATGAAAATGCAAATCAATTGGAGGAATGTTTGAACAATGATATGGATTGTTCACTAATGAGTGATGAATGCCATAGTTCTAGTAGAATCGATTTCTAACTTGATAGACTGAAAGACATGTATCGGGCTCAAAAGAAAACAGATGAGGAAACTATAGGGAGACTTGAAAATGAGCTAAAAATTAGGACTGAAGTTTTGAACATGCCACCACTGAAGATTGTATTTGGTAAGGAAGGATAACTTCAGCAAGAATTGAAGTAGAAATAAACATTTATTGCAGGTTTGAAGGTTGAGTTTCAAAGGGAATGGAGAGAAATGATCATTAAACAACAAAATGAGCCTACAGAATATGAAGCAAGATTGGAAAAATTGAATAAAACAATTAAAAACAATGATGAGTTTATAAAAAAAAAAGTGAATTGAAAGGATTTCAACAACTCTCGAGGCTAAAACTGCTAGAAGAGGAAAAAAACAACAGTTAAGGGTAAACAAGCTTGCACACCAAAAGAATCAATAGTCAAGGGTAAACAGGTCTGCACACTAGAAGAATCAACAATCAAGGGTAACAGGTCTCCACACCAAAAAAATAAACAGTCAAGGGTAAACAAGTCTACACACCAGAAGGATTAACATCCAAGGGTAAACAATTATGCACATCAGGAGAATCAATAGTCAAGGGTAAAAGGGCCAGCAAAACAAAAGAATCCAAAGTGGAGGGTAAAAAGGACATCACACCAAAACTTTTTGCTAGTACAAAACTAGGTGATGTAATTATGGAGAGCTTACTCCAATTTCAGAAGTCCTTGCAACAATGAGAGAAGACCTTGAATGACACTGCTTCAACAATTAATGTTGTAGAGTTTACATTTGGCTCATCAGATCCAACATTGAGGAAGAAGATAGAGGAGAAGGAGGTCGAAATTAGAGACCTTCACAAAAAACTATTGGAGAAGGGAAAAGCAATACATTTTGGATGTGATAGTGAGATACAAGATTTCAAATCCCAAATTAAAGCTTTGCAGAATAAACCTGTGGCAGAATCAATTTTGTATACTCCATCTGATAGCAAT
Source organism: Pseudotsuga menziesii (assembly GCA_001517045.1). Classification (NCBI taxonomy): domain Eukaryota; kingdom Viridiplantae; phylum Streptophyta; class Pinopsida; order Pinales; family Pinaceae; genus Pseudotsuga; species Pseudotsuga menziesii. The sequence goes on along the minus strand of LPNX010269378.1, from coordinate 76,511 downwards.
TTGAGGGAACAAGAGCTTGAGAAGGAGGTACAATAGGCCAAGAGAAAATTAAGTGCAGTTCAATCTGTCATGAAGTGGACATATGATGATATTAAGAGAAAGGAATATGAGCACTCAAATCATATAGAGATGTTGAAGAAATGCGAGAAGAAAAAGATAGATTGCATACAAAAGTGATAAATCTTGCAAACAAAGTGAAAGAGAGAAAAACAATTAAAACATATGGTTGGTGAAGCTTCTGTAGAACTGAAGGGTTCTGGAAAAGGTAAGAGAAGCTATAGTGAATTTTCTTATTCTAAAAAGGAGGAATTACAAAAATCCTCTAGAGTCCCAAGCAACCTAGATTTCTAAAATAATATGGTGTACATTTGATGTCTATGTACATACTAATATTGTTGTAATATAAATTGTCAGTATTTCTTGGCAATGCATATATTTTGATATAGTTAATGTGTTTCTAATGTGTAATACACGTGTAATGTGTAATCCATATGTGCATTTTCCCTATATCTAAGAGCGTTTAATGTGCAATCGATACTGAGAAGTGTGTATAAAACTACAAATGATGAAATATATTCTTCGTAATATATTCTACAAATGAATTGACATATGCAATATTCTTGAAATATATTCTACAAATGAATTGACATATGAAATATTCTTGAAATATATTCTACAAATGAATTGACAGATCATCATTTCATGCTATATTGAATAAATTGCACTATAACATAGACATACCAACCTTTTCTACAAACTCTTGTACTCATTTCTATAAATTGTAAGATCTACAGTAAAATCCAAGTCATCCAAAACAACAATTGATAGTATTTTCCAATTTTTCATGGCCAGAACTAAAAATGCACACCAATTCCAATCGAAGTACACTGTAGGTATGAAATTTGGAAGTTTGCATACAAAAGGCTAACTAGACTAGTATAGTTTTAATTTCAGACATAAATTAAACTTCTATTGTGAAATAATAATGCATCCAACATTTGAAATGAGAACATAACAATTGTAAATGTTGGTTTCTTGTTGGCGAGCATCATAGTTTGGAAACCAATCTCATGGCTCTACAAGTTTGTATTGTCTGTTTCTTTTTTATTATAATATAAATCATCATCGTTCTTTGTAGAAATTAATAAATGAGAACATAACATATATAATACATTTCGAGGAGAAAAATAGAGACAATGCAAAATATAACCAGATCGATACTCAAGAAAGTTTTAAAAGGGGCCCAAGAGAATTTTTTATTATATTATGATTTCATTATAGAGTAGAGGGATAGTTTACAGTTGAATCAGTAACATCAAACAACTCCTTCAATAATAATTGTCCCTGCTACCTATTAAATTCTATTTATAGACCTAAAGGGTCGGATTGACCATGTTACAAGTGGATTTCATTTGAGTGAAAGTGAAATGTCGATTCACCCACGAGCCAACCCATCCTTTGCTGTACTTTCCTTGCTTCAAAGGAAGATACCAACTACTATGGAACAAGGAAAACATGATAGTGCAACACAGGGGGGTAAACAGGGTTGAAGTGGACATGTTTCAACACTAGGGGTAGAAAGGGAGTAGAAGAGGTAGTTGCATTCCAGTTATCTGGATGGGAGATGCAAGTATAGAAGAATTATAATAGAGATGCACAGTGCATGAGAGGTATCTAAGGAGAAAAGGGAAATACCAATGAAACAAGAAAATGGTAAGGAAGAGAGAAATTCCACAGAAAAATATGGCTCAGGTGAAAACAACATGCAATACCCATCTGATGTGGACAAATTAAAAGCTGGAATTGAAGAAATCAATCCTGTTATGCCATCGAGAGGGAATTCTTGGGTTGTTGAAGAGGGACAGGGTGATGACTTAGTGCAGGAAAGATCTCACCGAGTGATGGGAAAGGAATGTCAAATGAACATAAAAACAATAAGATAGAATGTAACTACCAATGAAATCCATCGAACCCGGATGAGACTATCTCCAATTCTTTCCATTTCTACCCATTTCACTCATACTATCAGTGAACTCAAATTTGTGCACATTTGTTGCCATACTGGACAAAAATTAACAAACATAGAGAATGGATTGAATACTGCATAGGCTGCTGATAACAGTGGCCCCTATTTATCAATCTTAGATAAGAAACAACATGATTGGTAATTGACTACAGCTGCTAGGAAGGAATCCATGGGGTCAGGCCAAAATTGGATATGTGTACTCTGTTGGCCCTTGGAATAATTGAAAGGTGGGAAAACAAGGTTAATCACAATGAAATGCTAAGTTCACGTCTGTTTGATGCAATCATTCTCAATGTTGTCAGAATCTGACTCGATTCAGGTTCATCGAATCATAGAATTTGATGGTTTGTTAAGTGACATATTTGACACTCGGTTGAAAGTTTAGAATATGATAGGTAGGGAAAAGCAAAAACTACCATTTACAGGTTTATACAATTATATGACATATTTTACACTCAATACATTCAGCACATGTATGATAGGTTGAGGTATGGGAAAATGAAATCAGGCATGTGCGTGTATTTTACTGAAGCAAGTCAATTTTGGATTGCTTTACTCAAATGCACACCCAACATGAAAAAGCTTTGGTTTAGGGAAATTAGACCTACAAAAACAAGCAAAAAATGCAAAAACTGTTGTTTAGGGAAATTAGACCAAGACTAGGAGAAGATAAAAAATTGTCCAAGTATGGAATTATTGGTAAAATCTGCCTAACTGGCCTTAGGGAAATGCCTTCCATAGCTCATAGGATGATGATAAAAATATTATGAGAGTGTATATCTATAGATTCTTGTATGGTGCATCCAACCATATAATTATCCTAACCAAAAATTCTTTCAGTACGAAGATATCAATCTGCCAAAAGTGCCTCTCAGCCATATTTGCGTTGCTCTAGAAAAATGCCCGCCGAGGAGAGAGAAAGAATCTCCAGAAGATGAAAGTGGTCTTGATGGATTCACCTTGTTGGCCTCTACCCATTGGGAATCTCAATTTCCAAGTTTGAAGTAAAAATGAAATGCCATTGGTGACCTAGGGTTTGAAGAGGACTGGTTAAATGTTAGACAAAGAGTTTGAGAGACCACTTGGAAATGCTTGCAAGGGGGTGTTCCATTGATGATAAAAATAATCAGATGATATGGTATCAATCATTGTTGAAATGGATATCTAGCCATGCTCTTGGTTTTTCCTATGGTGACCAGATAAGGAAAATATCAACCTCTAAAAATAGAAGAAAAATCTTATTTTGCATACTAAAGACAGAAAAAATGGCTAAATGTTGTAAAGGGGCTAAGTGATTCCCACATTAAGGTTGATGCCCGAACTAAGGATGATACATGCATGGCATGGCATGGCATATATGATGATGTGGGATGAAGTTGAAATCATTGTTGCAATATGACATCATTCTGGAGAAATATGACAAATTAGTGAAAATCAGGAAATTGGCTAAGTGTGGGAATATTCGTCCAAGTAGCCTTAAGAGGATGTCTACCACAAATGGTTTGTTGAAGAAAATGCTCGATCCACATGGGGATATTCTAGGTTTTTTTTTCTTCTACTCAACCATGGTCTCAATTTTTCCAAAGAGACCCTGAAGGACAATTTATGGACCTACCAAAACTATGGTTTAGGGAAATTAGACCAAGCCTAGGAGAAGATAGAAAATTGTCCAAGTATGGAATTATTGGTAAAATATGCCTAACTGGACTTGGGGAAATGACAGCCACATCTCATAGGATGATGATTAAAATATTATGAGAGTGTAGATGTATAGATACTTGTATGGTGCATCCAACCATATAATTATCCCGACCAAAAAGTCTTTTAGGAAGAAGATATCAATATGCCAAAAGTGCCTCTTAGCCATATTTGCACTGCTCCAGAAAACTGCCCACCAAGGAGAGAGAAAGAAGCTACAGAAGATGAAAGTGGTTTTTCTGGATTCACCTTTTTGAACTATACCCATTGAGAATATCAATTTCCAAGTTTGAAGGAAAAATGAAATCACCTTGGTGACCTAGGGTTTGAAGAGAACTAGTTAAGTGTTAGACAAAGTGTTTGAGAGACCACTTGGACATGATAGCAAGGGGGTGTTCCATTGATGATAAAAATTATCAGATGATATGGTCTTACTCATTATTGAAATGGATATCTATCCATTCTCTTGGTTTTTATTATGGTGACCAGATAAGGAAAATATCAACTTGGAAAAATAGAAGAAAAATCTTATTTTGCACACTAAAGACATAAAAAATGGCGAAGTTTTGAAAGGGGCTAAGTGATGCCCGCATTAAGGTTGATTCCCACACTAAGGATGATGCATGCATGGCATGGCATATATGACGATGTGGCATGAATTTGAAATCATTGTTACATTATGACATCGTTCTAGTGAAAATCAAGAAATTAGCTAAGTGCGAGAATATTGATCCAAGTAGCCTTAAGAGGATGCCTGCCACAAATGGTTTGTTGAAGAAAGTTCCTGCACCACATGGGGATATTGTATGCTATTGTTTTTTCCACTCAAACATGGTCTCAATTTTTCCAAAGAGACCCTGACGAAGAATTTATGGACCTGGCAAAACTATGGTTTAAGGAAATTAGACCAAGCCTAGGAGAAGATAAAAAATTGTACAAGTATGCAATTATTGGTAAGATATGCCTAACTGGCCTTAGGGAAATGCCCGAAACAACTCATAGGATGATGATAAAAATATTATGAGAGTGTAGATCTCTAGAGAATTGTATGGTTCATCCAACCATATAATTAGCTTGACCAAAAAGTCTTTCAAGAAGAAGATATCAATCTGTCAAACGTGCCTCTCAGCCATATTTGCACTGCTCTAGAAAAATGTCCGCCAAGGAGAGAGAAAGAAGCTACAGAAGATGAAAGTGTTTTTTTTGGATTCACCTTGTTGAACTATACCCATTGGGAATCTCACTTTCCAAGTTTGAAGGAAACATGAAATCACCTTGGTGACCTAGGATTTGAAGAGAACTGGTTAAGTGTTAGACGAAGTGTTTGAGAGACCATTTGGAAATGCTAGCAAGGGGGTGTTCCATTGATGATAAAAATCATCAGATGATATGGTTCTTTTCATTGTTGAAATGGATATCTAGCCATCCTCTTGGTTTTTCTTATGGTGACGAGATAAGGAAAATATCAACCTGGAAAAATAGAAGAAAAATCTTATTTTGCACACTAAAGAAAAAAAAAATGGCCAAGTGTTGTAAAGGGCCTAACTGATGCCCGCATTAAGGTTGATACCCGCACTAAGGATGATTCCCACATGGCATGGCATGGAATAGATGACTATGTGGCACGAAGTTGAAATCATTGTTTCATTATGACATCGTTTTGGAGAAATACGACAAATTAGTGAAAATCAGGAAACTGGCCAAGTTTGGGAATATTTGTCCAAGTAGTCTTAAGAGGATGCCCGTCACAAATCATTTGTTGAATAAAATGCCCACACCACATGGGGATATTGTAGGCTGTTGTTTCGTCTACTCAACCATGGTCTCATTTTGTCCAAAGAGACTCTGAAGTAGAATTATGGACCTGCCAAAACTGTGGTTTAGGGAAATTAGACCAAGCCTAGGAGAAGATAAAAAATTGTCCAAGTATGAATTATTGGTAAAATATGCCTAACAGGCCTTAGGGAAATGCCGTCCATAGCTCATGGGTTGATGATAAAAATATTATGAGAGTGTAGATCTCTAGAAACTTGTATGGTGCATCCAACCATATAATTAGCCTAACCAAAAGGTCTTCCAGGAAGAAGATATCAATTTGCCAAAAGTGCCTCTTAGCCATATTTTCACTGCTCCAGAAAAATGCCTGCCTAGGAGAGAGAAAGAAGCTACAAAAGATGAAAGTGGTTTTTCTGGACTCACCTTGTTGAACTATACCCATTGGGGATATCACTTGCCAAATTTGAAGGAAAATTCAAATTACCTTGGTGACCTAGGGTTTGAAGAGAACTGCTCAAGTGTTAGACAAAAAGTTTGAGAGACCACTTCGAAATGATTGAAAGGGGGTGTTCCTTTGATGATAAAATTCATCAGATGATATGGTCATGTTCATTGTTGAAATGGATATCTATCCATGCTCTTGGTTTTTCTTATGGTGACCGGATAAGGAAAATACCAACCTACGAAAATAGAAGAAAAATGTTATTTTTCATACTAAAGACAAATAAAAAATGGCTAAGTGTTTTAAAGGGGATAAGTGATGCCCACACTAAGGTTGATGCCTGCACTAAGGATGATGCCCGCATGGCATAGATGATGATTTGAAATGAATTTTAAATCATTGTTTCATTATGGCATTGTTCTAAAAAAATACGACAAATTAGTTAAAATCAAGAAATTGGCTCAGTTTGGGAATATTGGTCCTTGTAGCCTGGAAAATGTGGTTTAGGGAAATTAGACTGAGCCTAGGAGAAGATAAAAAATTGTCCAAGTATGGAATTATTGGTAAAATATGCATAACTGGCCTTAGGAAAATGCCCGCCACAACTCATAGGATGATGATAAAAATATTATGAGAGTGTGGATCTCTAGAGTGTTGTATGGTGAATCCAACCATATCTAGAAGGCTATAATAAGAGGTTTTCCAGACAATTTGAATACAGTATAAAAAAATCTTCACAATAAACCACATGCTAGGAAATGTATATTATCGTTTCAAACTTACAAATTTCATATATAATGAAAACATTATTCGAAAAGAAAAACCAATTATAACTGAACAATAATATACCACACATAATTGAATGGAACAAATACATAATTCATATGCATTAAATAATAGAATTCACCATATAGATTACACTTAATAGTATAAAATTTTATTAATAAATGTAAATATATCTAGCTTCAACCCCATGGTGTTATTTTCAACTTATGACAATTGTACGGACTGTGGCGTGCATTTTCCTAAGCCCAATTTTGAATATTTACACACTGTTTTTTACGTAACAACTTAGAATTTTAGTCATCAATTTTTAATTTTTCCAAGAGACTTGCAATTTTAATCATTAATGTTCAATTTGATGCTATGCATTCCTAGCTTGCATTTTTATGCTTATGGCTTGCATTTTATGCCAAGTGTCCATAACAGTAAAAAAAGGTTAAAATTGCACCTTTCATAGGTCGACTATGAGCATATGAGGTTAGGTTATATAAAATTAACAAAACGATAGTATTCTAAATATATCTAGTCATCAAATTTCCAAAACCCTTTACTATAAACATTTAATAGGAGGGTTTGGCTTGCATTTTTCTTAATGTAGGTGGATATTTCATAAATACAACACAACCATGTAGTGTGTTTTTGCACAACAGGCACATTCTGAACCAAAATTGAAAAAATAAATGTACAATAATGTGGAAAATAGTAAAACATACCATTTCCAACTAAAATCACTCAAAAATACCGAATACTTAGGGCTGGGTGGGCATTTTTGTGATCTGGGTAAAACTGGGTTGAAACACAAAAGTTGTCATTTTGTCAATTTAACTCTAGACAAATGAAACATAATTTTAAAAAACGGAAAGAGGCTTTTGTCAAAAATATATCTATCTTCAACTGCATGGTGTTATTTTCAACTTATGACAATTTTACGGACTGTGGCGTGCATTTTCCTAAGCCCTTTTTTTAATATTTACACACTATTTTTTACGAAACTTAGAATTTCAGTCATTTTTTTGAATTTCGCCAAGATACTTGGAATTTTAGTCATTCATATTCAATTTAACTGCTATGCATTCCTAGCTTGTATTTTTATTCTTATCGCTTGCATTTTACACCAAGTGTCCATAACAGTAAAAAAAGGTTAAAATTGCACCTTTCATAGGTCGACTGTGAGCATACGAGGTTAGGTTATATAAAATTAGCACAAGGGTAATCTTCTCAATATATCAAGCCTTCCAATTTCCAAAAACATTTAATAGGAGGGTTTGGTTTGAGAGTACAACAAGACATGTAGAGAAGAATATTAATCTATTATTATATTACTCACTCTATTACTCTATTTTTTCCAGAATAGTTAGAATGCCAAATTTTTACTCTATTATTTGCTCTTACTTTCTTATTTTCAATAAGTATACTTAACATGCTAGAAAGTTAACTATATTAAAATTGAAAATGTAAGTTGTGTATAGTTGACTTGAAACACATTTGCAATTTTTATTATAGTTTGGAAAAGTCAGAACACATTTGTAATTTTTATTATAGTTTGTAAAAGTCAGAATACATTTGTAACTTTTATTATAGTTTGGAAATGTCTGAACACATTTGTAATTTTTATTTTAGTTTGGAAAAGTCAGCGTACTGGTATCCTGTGCGTGCATCCCCTTCTTCCTTTATGAGCATGCCATCATCCTGCAAAATGGAAACAACAGCCTCATCTTCCATGCCATCAATTCAAATAGGGGGCTCTGAAGCTGCTGAGAGGTTCATTGTTAGAAAATTCGGAGAGAGCGTTGATGCATGGAGTGACAGAACAAACTGGCTAGAAGGTATGCTAAATGTCCTGGTCAAAGCAAGAGTGCATCGTTTTCTTTTTGGTCAGTTGAATTTCAACAATGAAGAGATAGATAATGCCATTTCTACTTATGATGATGAGTCCAAGGAGTTGATTATTTTTGGGAGGAGGGTTTGTTCTGACCCTGATTTGTTGTCAGGTGCAGCGAAAATTCCACGTCGGGGGGAGTAATGTTGACCACCAAGAAAACCCTCAAAGTAGAAAAGGGTGAGATGGTGTTACCACCTAAGTTGTACATAGTGGTTTTTTTCATCAAGTGAGCCTGGTGAACTGGACAAGGATAACTTGTTCGGACTTAAAAAGACCTTTGGAAGTAGTTTTGGGAAGTGCTTGTTGTACTATATCACATGTTCATACCTCATGGGGAAATTGTAATAAATGTGCTAGCATGATAGTGTTTGTAAAAGACTCGGTCTCTTAGACTTTATTTGTCAATCCGATCATCCCAGGGTGTTTTTCCCTTGGTTATTATTGGTTGTTGAATAAATGACTGATAATTTCTGAGTTTTTCACTCCATACCTCCAAATTTGAGGTGGTCGGCTTGGCATTTAGGCCTGGCATTTAGGCCTATTGAGGTTATTATAATCTATGTGTCAATGTATAAACATGCTAGACATCATGGTCGAGTCATATGAACATGTCTAAGTCCCCCTAAGTTTTTTCAATTTTTCAATTTTTTTAATTTTTTCAGTGTTTTTTATTAAAATTTAAATTTTCCAAAACTTAGGCTATTTTTTAATAGTTTAATTGGAGAAATTGATTTTGTAATAAAAGTGGGCCAAATAATCAGTTTCAGTCATGTAGGTGCTCATTTTCAAGCTAAGAGCACCATTTAAACCCATGGACCCACTATTTCCTAGTTTTGAGTGATTTTCCATCACTCAGGTCAGAAAGCCCCAAAAATCATTTATTGATTATTTTAATTAATAAATTGATGAATAATGGAGCAAATCCAAAATCATAGATCAGTGGATTCTCAGTCGATTTGATTGAAATCAATCAGATTTGAATGAGATTGACTGGATCTGACAAATCCTTGACTGAAGGAGGTGATAAAATCAGATCCAGAGTTGATCTTTAGCATCCTTTATGGGGAATTTCACCCTCCCTCTCTCCTCCACATGTTTTGGCTCATCTGGATGAGTTTTGGTGGATGCTTCAGTCAACAGGTTGAGGTGTCAGTCAGATCAGCTCTTCGATTGACAATTGCACTCAGTGAGACTCAGATATGGCTTAGTTAGACATAAATCAGGCATTGATGGACTCTCCATCAGCATATTTGGTATATCTCCTTGGAATTTGCGCCCCATGGGCTGGATCTCCTAGTTTTTGTATATATCCAAGCATAAGCCTCCTCTTCCAAGGGAGTTAGAGTTGGATTGAAGGACTTGTTATTGTAATACTGTTGTAATCTTTTGATTGTTGGAATAAAGAATATTTGGAGGCCAAATGGTGTAATTCTCTCATGTGTGTCGATTAAGCATTGTCTTACGACTATTGATTTTGCCGGCTTTTCTCTCAATTTCTGCATCTGAACCCTATCTGGCTTGAACGATTCAGCTGAATCAATAGGAGTATAGTTGGGTAAGTAAGGTTACTTGTTTTTCTTATATCTCATAGCATATATGTTAGAAGATATAGATTATACATGTTTAATAAGTTTATTTGCATGTAATTCTTGTCTCTTTTTCATATATATATCCAGATCTCATGAGGTTTCGTGCAGGATTGTGTGTTTAGCTTTTAGGTAGCAAGGATTGGACGAGCTGTGGATGTAGTTTGACTCCATTGTACATCCAACATATTTGTGAAGAGATTGCCCCTTTCTATTCCACTAACAAGTTTCCATTGCAGATCTGCTTCAGCAACAAGCACTTCTCTTCTCCTTTTCCTCCTTCAAAATCTTAAATTTTCTTCAAACTGGTTACTATTAAGGATTCTTATTGCTTAGATCTGTCTCATTAAGAAAATTACATATAGATATAGTTATTAATATCCTTTCTTAAGTTTATATCTCAGTTTATTTTCACATATAAAGTTGTATTTTAAGAGATCTAGCTGAAATTATCCTATTTTTGCAAGCATTTTAATGAAAATTTGTAGCTTGCTTTTAAGGTAGATTCCTTTGCTGTAATTTAAAGTTTCATATTCTGCAATAAAATTCCACATATTATTGGTTTCCCAAACAACAAGCCAAGATCCCAAGGAAATATTTCTTTCCTTGGTTCCATTTTGCAAAACTAGATTACCCCAACTTAACAAAATTTTACTTAAGCTTTTTTTGGTAACTAGTGTAACAACCCAAAACACTTTCAATGTGTGTTTGGGCACATTTGATTCTGATTGCTCACTGTTTTTCAGAAGTTCCAACAAAAAAGAGAAGGATACTCTACCAAATTTCCAACTCTTGGACAAGTCGGAGCTTCCCGGAAGCTTCCCCCACCACCTTGTTTAATTCTAGCTTGTTACAAGCTTGTTGTAAGCCTTTGGATCCCAGATAACAATGACCAAAGTGAATCAATTTTAATTTGCTGATATTGTAAATCCCTTCTAATAAAAATAAAGGGTCCTTCTGAACAAGCTCTTTTGAGCCTATTCACCATCCCCCCTAGGGGGATTTGCGTCGGTGTCAATTTTTTACTTTTTGCTGATACCTTTTCAAACTAGCGTAGCTCTAAATTGTAGGGTAGTATACTTTGATTCATCATCAATTTCATATTCCATATTTGATATTTCAAATTAATCTTAATACTTACCCCATGACTTCCCGATTGACCCGAAAGGGGAAAGAGATGCGTGGCAGGACTAATCAGAAAACCGGAATTGTGTATCTGTGTTTTCCTTTTCATCATTTGTTTCTTCAGCTATTATAAAATTAAACCCTCCTTGATTCCCCGATTGATATCCACTTGGATCGAAAGAGGTTCTTGGAGGGTTTTCTTTTTAACAAGAACACCCATTTTAAAATTTACTAAAATTGACAAGACTCGGGTGTGTATGCTCTGCACTTGGCTGTTGTTCGTCTGATCAGTCAAGCTGTATCAAAAGAATTTGAGTAACTAGAATAATTAGGACTCACTCTCCCAAATTGACAAACCATCAAGTGAAAATCCAACACCTAGATCAAGCCATTACGGTGGCAAAATACCCAAAGGAAGCGAGAACTTCTTAAAAGTGACCTCGGGGCACCGATCTCTGTCACACCCTAACGGGTGCGTTATGAACAATATCCCCAGAGTCTCCATTTATCCCACGTATTCCTTGCGGGTAGCCGTGAAGGTTTAGTTTTGGACATACTCCAAGTACTCTCGGGTATATCTGGAGTCCCCCTTTAGCTTAATTTTAATCAACTCACACTTCGAATTTAACTTAAAACATACCAAGAGGCAATCACAAAACACTCACCCCAAGCACATGCAACTACATTGTTTCTATTTTTGACTCCATTCTAAGGCACTAGTTATTTTCTTGTTTTATATATATATTCTGTCTCAGCATTGTGATTTCATGTGTTCATCCTTTATATCTTGCCATCTTTGATTATCTATAATTAAATTCCAAACTCCTAAGTAACTCAGTCAGTTTAAACATCACAACACTAAGTAATCATCCTTAGTAACTTAATAGGGTCTACCCCCCTTGGCTTCATTAGGAGTTGAGCCTAAATGGAGGAGTCAAGAACAAGGTGACAGCCTTGACTCGAGACTTGCCCCCAAGGACACACCGAGTGGCTTGAAGATTTCTGCCACATGATCCAGGTGTGTGAAAAGGCGGCAACACTTTTTGGTGACGTTGCCGGGGATAAATCTTTTTATTCCCGAGTACGACTTTTGTTTTCTTCCTTTTTGTTTTTGCTTTGTTTGATGAATGCTTAGAGTAGATCTTTAATTTTCATCTGGCGACTCCACTGACTTTTTTCCATTTTTTATTTTTACAAAGAAAAGCAAAAAATATTTTTTGTGAAAAGATTTATAAATTCTTATTTTTCTTTTTCACATGGCGACTCCATTGAAGGGATAAAACCCTGTTATCTCATAAACTTGTGAAGTTTTGTTGTGTGTAGATGAGCCCAAGCAACATGTTAAAAGCTTTAAATCTTATCACTTGACAGCTCCACCTTTTCAGTACAAGGTTTAATGGTTATATCAAATGCATACTATTAATTTTTGATATGGATGAATTAAAGGAGAAGTAGTGGTGCCGAGTTAACCGGAATGTTTCAGCCTATCGATTTCTAAAACATCCTGGGGTTTCCTAACTGTTGTAATGGTTTTGGGCATGCATATAACTGGCTTCCGGCATTTCATGGAAATTATGGTGATCTGGCCATCTGGCATGTCAAATCTTTCCTCCAGTTGATTGCTAACTTCAATATTCTTCATGAAGACAATACTATGGAAATTTTTGCTAGTACTTTTTGGGGTGAGGCCTGTTGTTGGTTCTATCAAGGCCTTCCTAATAAATGTATAACTTCTTTTCCAAGCTTCCTTTGGATGTTTTTAGAGCAGTGGCATGATGGTAGGGGTAGTATGAATGGTTTGAAAAAGTTCATTGAAAATATCTGTACCTTCTACCTATCTGGGATAGAGTATCACATGGAAACATATGATGGAAATTTTGCCATGATACAAATTATTGACGACTTGGAATCACTTCTTGAACATTTAAGTGAAGAGGAGGTTCATGATACTCCCATAAAAAAGCATCCTGGTAGTTATTTAAGAAAGGAAGCAATTAAGCATGTTCTTAAAGAATATGAGGTATCTCCCAATACACAGCAAGATTCTGAGGAAGGGAAAATCCAAGATGATCCTATTGAAGGGCTTCAAGAGGAGCCCATGATGGAACACATCGTTTAAGACTCTCCTCATGTCACCATAGCTGAAAACATTGAAGATTTGAGGTATTCTCAAGTGTGTTGCAATGCTGATATTTTTCCAGAAATCCCTCTAGAGAAATCCATTGAGCAACACATACCAAGTGATCCCATTGAATATGTCCAAAAGATTTCCTTGATTGAAGATCCTTATCATGATATCATAACGGAAGCCTACAAAGAAAATTATGATAAAATTAGTATGGTGTGTGGTGACACTAGACCTTGTTCTCCTCATGTTGATGAAGGTTTGGAAATTTTATTCCCTTGTAACATTTTATCTGAAGAAGATTGTTATGAATACAAGGAAGAAATGGATAGGTAGGAGCATGACGCCATGGATGAAGAGTCCCCCACATATGACATGGATGGGAGTGATGACTATTGGAATTTCATAGATAATCCAACTTGTGAAAACCTTATGGAGAATCCCATCCATGATATGTCCAACAATGGGAGTGTCTATTCAAAAATTTGTGGAAGTCCAATCTACGATACTTCCATAGAGGGGAGCATGGATATGGATGCCTGGGAAAACCTTAGTATGGGAGAGGAGCATTCAGATTTTTCATTTGATCATTCAGACTCATACCATGCAGAGCCGCACAAGGGTATCAGTAATGAATACATTGAGAAACAATATTGTGCAAAGTCAGATGTGATGCAGTTAGTGGAATATCAGTCTCATCCATCTTTTTCACATATAGAGGTTCCTTATGATTTGGAGCTACTTGGGGCTTGTGCAACAAGTTATCATTTGATAAGCCACGGTGATCAGTATGATGATGTAGTTAGTCTGCCTCATCACTCTGATTGGTATATCAGTCCTATCCAGTCATGGATAGAAGAAACCTGCATGAGCACATACAAGTTGGGGAAGAATTTTTATGACATTATTCATGCCTATGATCTCCCATCTATCCCGCCCATTCTGAATCATCACACAGGTTTGCAATTTCTGAATAAGGTATCCTTACTTTGGCTGGTAACCAAAGACAAGGAATTTTTTTTTATGTTAATAAAATGCTTAGGTGGTTACATTGGATTTCTGATTACACTTAACCCTTTTTATATCATGCTTACAGTAGGAAAATAAGCTCCTTGAAAGAGAGCATTTACTTTCTGCATTTCTATATTATACTTAGCTATAGTAAAACTTTGCTTCTTTTAGTTAGTTACATTTATTTTGTTTAAGTAAATCAGCTTAATGGTTCATTTGGTTTTTTATAAAACTTGAGCTACTGAGGTTTTTCTTGTCAAGTTGAGATGTTTTTACAGGGTATATAAACCAGAGATTGTGGTGTTCTCATATCCTCTCCTTGCCTTAAAGACCATATCGAGCACACATCCCACAGTTGGAGCCAGAATGTTACCACCTAAGTTGTACTTAGTGGTTTTTTTTATCAAGTGAGCCTGGTGAACCAGACAAGGATAACTTGTTCGGACTTAAAAATACCTTTGGAAGTACTTTTGGGAAGTGCTTGTTGTACTATATCACATGTTCATACCCCAAGGGGGAATTGTAATAAATGTGCTAGCATGATAGTGTCTGTAAAAGACTCGGTCTCTTAGACTTTATTTGTCAATTCAATCAGCCGAGGGTGTTTTTTTCCCTTGGTTATTATTGGTTGTTGAATAAACGACTGATAATTTCTGAGTTTTTCACTTCATACCTACAAAGTTGGGGTGGTCGGCTTGGCATTTAGGCCTATTGAGGTTATTAGAGTCTATGTGTCAATGTATAAACATGCTAGACATGATGGTCAAGTCATATGAACATGTCTAAGTCCCCCTAGGTTTTTTCAAATTTTCAATTTTTTTAGTTTTTTCAGTGTTTTTTATTAAAATTTAATTTTTCCAAAACTTAGGCTAATTTTTAATAGTTTAATTGGAGAAATTGATTTTGTAATAAAAGTGGGCCAAATAATTAGTTTCAGTCATGTAGGTGCTCATTTTCAAGCTAAGAGCACCATGTAAACCCATGGACCCACTATTTCCTAGTTTTGAGTGATTTTCCATCACTCAGGTCAGAAATCCCCAAAAATCATTTATTCATTATTTTAATTAATAAATTGGTGAATAATGGAGAAAATACAAAATCATAGATCAGTGGATTCTCAGTCGATTTGATTGAAATCAGTCAGATCTGAACTAGATTGACTGGATCTGACAAATCCTTGACTGAAGGAGGTGATAAAATTAGATCCAGAGTTGATATTCAGAATCCTTTATGGGTAATTTCACCCTCCCTCTCTCCTCCACACGTTTTGGCTCATCTGGATGAGTTTTGGTGGATGCTTCAGTCAATAGGTTGAGGTGTCAGTTAGATCAGCTATCCGATTGACAATTGCACTCAGTGAGACCCGGATCTATCTCAGTTAGACACAGATCAGGCATTGATGGACTCTCTATCAGCATATTTGGTCAATCTCCTTGGGATTTGTGCCCCCCCTGGGCTGGATCTCCTAGTTTTTGTATATATCCAAGCATAAGCCTCCTCTTCCAAGGGAGTTAGAGTTGGATTGAAGGGCTTGCTATTGTAATACTGTTGTAATCTTTTGATTGTTGGAATAAAGAAGATTTGGAGGCCAAATTGTGTAATGTTCTCATGTGTGTGGATTAAGCATTGTATTACGGCTATTGATGTTGCCGACTTTTCTCTCAATTTTTGCATCTGAACCCTGTCTCGCTTGAAGAATTTAGCTGAATCAATAGGAGTATCGTTGGGAAATTAAGGTTACTTGTTTTTCTTATATCTCATAGCATATATGTTAGAATATCTATATTATACATGTTTAATAAGCTTATTTGCATGTAATTCTTGTCTCTTTTTCATATATATATCCAGATCTCATGAGGTTTCTTGCAGGATTGTGTGTTTAGCTTTCAGGTAGCAAGGATTGGACGAGATGTGGATCTAGTTTCACTCCACTATACATCCCGAATATTTGTGAAGACATTTCCCCTCTATATTCCACTAACAAGTTTCCATTGTAGATCTGCTTCAGCAACAAGCACTTCTCTTCTCCTTTTCCTCCTTCAAAATCTTAAATTTTCTTCAAACTGGTTACTATTAAGGAATATTATTGCTTAGATATGTCTCATTAAGAAAATTATATATAGATCTAGTTAGTAATATCCTTTCTTAATTTTAGATCTCAGTTTCATTTTGCATATAAAGTTGTATTTTAAGAGATCTAGCTGAAATTATCCTATTTTGCGAGCATTTTAATGAAAATTTGTAGCTTGCTTTTAAGGTAGTTTCCTTTGTTGTACTTTAAAGTTTCATATTCTGCAATAAAAGTGCACATATTATTGGCTGCTGAAATATCAAGCCAATATCCCAAGGAAATCTTGCTTTCCTTGGTTCCTTTCTGCAAAACTAGATTACCGCAACTTAACAAAATTTTACTTAAGTTTTTTTTGGTAACTAGTGTAGCAACCCAAACACTTTCAAAGTATGTTTGGGCACATTTGATTCTGATTGCTTGCTGTTTTTTATCAGGTCCAACAAAAAGGAGAAGGAGACTCTGCCAAATTTCCAACTCTTGGACGAATCGGAGCTTCCCGGAAGCTTCCCCCACCACCTTGTTTAAATCTAGCTTGTTACAAGCTTGTTGTAAGCCTTTGCATCCTAGATAACAAGGACCAAAGTGCATCAATTTTAATTTGCTGATATTGTAAATCACTGGTAATAAAAAACAGAGGGTCCTTCCGAATAGGCTCTTTCGAGCCTATTCACCATCCCCCCTAGGGGGATTTGCGTCGGTGTCAAGTTTTTACTTTTTTCTCATATCTTTTAAATTTAGTGTAGATCTAAAATGCAGGGTAGTATACTTTGATTCATCATCAATTTAATATTCCATATTTTATATTTCAAAGTAATCTTAATACTTACCCCATGACTTCCCGATTGACCCGAAAGGGGAAACAGATGCGTGGTAGGACTAATTAGAAAACCGGAATTGTGTATCTGTGTTTTCCTTTTCATCATTTGTTTCTTTAGCTATTATAAAATTAACCCCTCCTCTATTCCCTTATTGAGATCCACTTGGATCGAAATAGGTTCCTGGAGGGTTTTCTTTTTAACAAGAACACCCATTTTAAGATTTACTAAAATTTACAAGACTCCGGTGTGTATGCTCTGCACTTGGCTGCGGTTCACCCGATCAGTCAAGCTGTATCAAAAACATTTGATTAACTAGAATAATTAGGACTCACTCTCCCAAATTGACAAACCGTCAGGTGAAAATCCAACAGCTAGATCAAACCATTACGGTGGCAAAATACCCAAAGGAAGCGAGAACTTCTGAAAAGTGACCTCGGGGCGCCTATCTCTGTTACACCCTAACGGGTGTGTTATGAACAATAGCCCCAGAGAATCCATTCAACCCACATATTCCTTGCGGGTAGCCGTGAAGGTTTAGTTTTGGACATACTCCAAGTACTCTCAGGTATATTTGGAGTCCACCCCTTCCCCTAATTTGAATCAACTCATACCTCACATTAACTTAAAACGTACCAAGAGGCAATTGCAAAACATTCACTCCAAGCACATGCAAGTACATTGATTTTATTTTGACTCCATTCTAACGCACTGGTTATTTTCTTGCTATATATATATATTGTGTCTCAGCATTGTGCTCATTTTTGTATGTTGTCATCTATGATTGTTTATGGTTAAATTCCAAACTCCTAAGTAACTCATTCAGTTTAAAATCACTGTAACAAGTAATTTAGCCTTAGTAACTTAATAGGGTCTACCCCCCTTGGCTTCGTTAGGAGTTGAGCCTAGACGGAGGATTCAAGAACAAGGTGACAGCCTTGACTCAAGACTTGCCCCCAAGGACACACTGAGTAGCTTGAAGATTTTTGCCATGTGACTCAGGTGTGTGAAAGGCGGCAACATCTTTTGGCACCGTTGCCGGGGATAAATATTTTTATTCCCGAGTACGACTTTTGTTTTCTTGCTTTTTGTTTTTTCTTTGTTTGATGAATGCTTAGAGTAGATCTTTAATTTTCATCTGGTGACTCCACTGACTTTTTTCCAGTTTTTATTTTTATAAAGAAAAGAAAAAAATAATTTTTGTGAACAGATTTATAAATGCTTATTTTTCTTTTTCACATGGCGACTCCATTGAAGGGATAAAACCCCGTTATCTCATAAACTTGTGAAGTTTTGTTGTGTGCAGATGAGCCCAAGCGACATGTTAAAACCTTTAAAGCTCATCACTTGATAGCTCCACCTTTTCAGTACAAGGTTTAATGGTTATATCAAATGCATACTATTAATTTTTGATATGGATGAATTAAAGGATAAGTATGGTGCCCAGTTAACCGGAATGTTTCAGCCTATCGATTTCTCAAACATCCCGAGTTTTCCTAACTGTTGTAATGGTTTTGGGGATGCATATAACTGGCTTCCGACATTTCATGGAAATTATGGTGATTCGGCCATCTGGCATGTCAAATCTTTCCTCCAGTTGAATACTGACTTCAATATTCTTCATGAAGACAATATGATGGAAATGTTTGCTAGTAATTTTTGGGGTGAGGCCTGTTGTTGGTTCTATCAAGGCCTTCCTACTAAATATATAACTTATTTTCCAAGCTTCCTTTTGATGTTTTCAGAGCAGTGCCATGATGCTAGGGGTAATATGAATGGTTTGAAAAAGTTCCTTGAAAATATCTGTACCTTCTACCTATCTGGGACAGAGTATCACATGAAAACATATGATGGACCCTTTTCCATGATACAATGTATTGAAGACTTGGAATCACTTCTTGAACATTTAAGTGAAGAGGAGATTCATGATACTCCCATCAAAAAGCATCCTAGTAGTTATTTAAGAAAGGAAGCAATTAAGCATCTTCTTAAAGAATATGAGGTATCTCCCAATACACAGTAATATTCTGAGGAAGGGAAAATCCAAGATGATCCTATTGAAGAGCTTCAAGAGGAGCCCACGAACGAACACATCATTTAAGACTCTCCTCATGTAACCACAGCTGAAAACATTGAAGATTTGAGGTATTCTCAAGTGTGTTGCAATGCTGATATTTTTCCAAAAATCCCTCTAGAGAAATCCATTGAGCAACACATACCAATTGATCCCATTGAATATGGCCAAAAGGTTTCCTTGATTGAAGATCCTTGTCATGATATCATAATGGAAGCCTATCAAGAAACTTATGATAAGATTAGTATCGTGTGTGGTGACACTAGACCTTGTTCTCCTCATGTTGATGAAGGTTTGGAAAGTTTATTGCCTTGTAACATTTTATCTGAAGAAGATTGTTATGAATACAAGGAAGACATGGATAGGAAGGAGCATGATGCTATGGATGAAGAGTCCCCCACATATGACATGGATGGGAGTGATGAATATTAGAATTTCATAGATAATCCAACTTGTGAAAACCTTATGGAGAATCCCATCCATGATATGTCCAAAAATGGGAGTGTCTATTCAAAAATTTGTGGAAGTCCAATCTACGATACGTCCATAGAGGGGAGGATGTATTTGGATGCCTGGGAAAGCCTTAGTATGGAAGAGGAGCACTCAGATTTTTTATGTGATCATTTAGAGTCATACCATGTAGAGCCGCACAAGGGTATCAGTAATGAAGACATTGAGAAACAATATTGTGAAAAGTTAGATGTGATGCAGTCAGTGGAATATCAGTCTCAGCCATCTTTTTCACATATAGAGGTTCCTTATCATTTGGATCTACTTGGGGCTTGTGAAACAAGTTATCATTTGATAAGCCCCGGTGATAAGTATGATGATGTAGTCAGTCTGCCTCATCATTCTGATTGGTATATCAGTCCTATCCAGTCATGGATAGAAGAAACTTGCATGAGCACATACAAGTCGGGGAAGAATTTTTATGACATTATTCATACCTATGATCTGCCATCCATCCTGCCCATTCTGAATCATCACGTAGGTTTGCAATTTCTGAATAAGGTATCCTTACTTTGGCTGGTAACCAAAGACAAGGAATTTTTTTTGTATGTTAATAAAATGCTTAGGTGGTTACATTGGATTTCTGATTACACTTATCCCTTTTTATATCATGCTTAGAGTAGGAAAATAAGCTCCTTGAAAGAGAGCATTTACTTTCTGCATTTCTATTTTATACTTAGCTATAGTAAAACTTTGCTTCATTTAGTTAGTTACATTTATTTTGTTTAAATAAATCATCTTAATGGTTCATTTGGTTTTTTATAAAACTTGTGCTACTGAGGTTTTTATTGTCAAGTTGAGATGTTTTTATAGGGTATATAAACCAGAGATTCTGGTGTTCTCGTATCCTATCCTTGCCTTAAAGACCAGATCGAGCACACATCCCATAGTTGGAGCCATAATGTTACCACCTAAGTTATACTTAGTGGTTTTTTTTATCAAGTGATCCTAGTGAACCAGACAAGGATAACTTGTTTGGACTTAAAAAGACCTTTGGAAGTACCTTTGGGAAGTGCTTGTTGTACTATATCACATGTTCATACCCCATGGGGGAATTGTAATAAATTTGCTAGCATGATAGTGTCTGTAAAATACTCGGTCTCTTAGACTTTATTTGTCAATCAGATCAGCCGAGGGTGTTTTTTTTCCCTTGGTTATTATTGGTTGTTGAATAAACGACTGATAATTTTTGAGTTTTTCACTCCATACCTCCAAAGCTGGGGTGGCCGGCTTGGCATTTAGGCCTATTGAGGTTATTAGAGTCTATGTTTCAATGTATAAACATGCTAGACATGATGGTCGAGTCATATGAACATGTCTAAGTCCCCCTAGGTTTTTTCAATTTTTCAATTTTTTTAGTTTTTTCAGTGTTTTTTATTAAAATTTAATTTTTCCAAAACTTAGGCTATTTTTTAATAGTTTAATTGGAAAAAATGATTTTGTAATAAAAGTGGGCCAAATAATCAGTTTCAGTCATGTAGGTGCTCATTTTCAAGCTAAGAGCACCATGTAAACCCATGGACCCACTATTTCCTAGTTTTGAGTGATTTTCCATCACTCAGGTCAGAAAGCCCCAAAAATCATTTATTGATTATTTTAATTAATAAATTGGTGAATAATATAGCAAATCCAAAATCATATATTAGTGGATTGTCAGCCGATTTCATCGAAATCAGTAAGATCTGAACTAGATTGACTGGATCTGACAAATCCTTGACTGAAGGAGGTGATAAAATCAGATCCAGAGTTGATCTTCAGCATCCTTTATGGGGAATTTCACCTCTCCTCTCTCCTCCACACATTTTGGCTCATCTGGATGAGTTTTGGTGGATGCTTCAGTCAATAGGTTAGGGTGTCAGTCAGATCAGATCTCCGATTGACAATTGCACTCAGTGAGACTCGGATCTAGCTCAGTTAGACACAGATCAAGCATTGATGGACTCTCCATCAGCATATTTGTTCAATCTCCTTGGGATTTTCGCCCCCCCTGGGCTGGATCTCCTAGTTTTTGTATATATCCAAGCATAAGCCTCCTCTTCCAAGGGAGTTAGAGTTGGATTGAAGGGCTTCCTATTGTAATACTATTGTAATCTTTTGATTGTTGGAATAAAGAAGCTTTGGAGGCCAAATGGTGTAATGCTCTCATGTGTGTGGATTAAGCATTGTCTTACGGCTATTGATGTTGCCGGCTTTTCTCTCAATTCTAGCATCTAAACCCTGTCTCGCTTGAAGGATTTAGCTGAATCAATAGGAGTATAGTTGGGAAAGTAAGTTTACTTGTTTTTCTTATATCTCATAGCATATATGTTAGAATATATAGATTCTACATGTTTAATAATTTTATTTGCATGTAATTCTTGTCTCTTTTTCATATATATATCCAGATCTCATGAGGTTTCGTGCAGGATTGTGTGTTTAGCTTTCAGGTAGCAAGGATTGGACGAGCCGTGGATCTATTTTGAATCCACTATACATCCAAAATCTTTGTGAAGACATTTCCCCTGTATATTCCACTAACAAGTTTCCATTGCAGATCTGCTTTAGCAACAAGCACTTCTCTTCTTCTTTTCCTCCTTCAAAATCTTAAATTTTCTTCAAACTGGTTACTATTAAGGAATCTTATTGCTTAGATCTGTCTCATTAATAAAATTACATATAGATCTAGTTAGTAAGATCCTTTCTTAATTTTATATCTCAGTTTCATTTTGCATATAAAGTTGTATTTTAAGAGATCTAGCCGAAATTATCCTATTTTTGCAAGCATTTTAATGAAAATTTGTAGCTTGCTTTTAAGGTAGCTTCCTTTGATATACTTTAAAGTTTCATATTCTGCAATAAAATTGCACCTCTTATTGGCTACCCAAACAGCAAGCCAAGATCTCAAGGAAAGCTTGCCTTCCTTGGTTCCTTTTTGCAAAACTAGATTACCCCAACTTAACAAAATTTTACTTAAGTTTTTTTTGGTAACTAGTGTAGCAACCCTAAACACTTTCAAAGTATGTTTGGGAACATTTTATTCTGATTTATTACTGTTTTTTAGCAGGTCCAACAAAAAGGAGAAGGAGACTCTGCCAAATTTCCAACTCTTGGACGAATCGGAGCTTCCCCCACCACCTTGTTTAATTCTAGCTTGTTACAAGCTTGTTGTAAGCCTTTGGATCCCAGATAGCAAGGACCAAAGTGCATCAATTTTAATTTTCTGATGTTGTAAATCACTGCTAATAAAAAGAGAGGGTCCTTCCGAATAGGCTATTCACCATCCCCCCTAGGGGGATTTGCGTCAGTGTTAATTTTTTACTCTCTGCTCATATCTTTTCAAACTAGCGTAGCTCTAACCTTCCAAGTAGTATATTTTGATTCATCATAAATTTCATATTCCATATTTTATATTACAAAGTAATCTTAATACTTACCCCACGACTTCCCGATTGACCCGAAAGAGGAAAGAGATGCGTGGTAGGACTAATTAGAAAACCAGAATTGTGTATCTGTGTTTTCCTTTTCATCATTTGTTTCTTCAGCTATTATAAAATTAACCCCTCCTTGATTCCCCAATTGAGATCCACTTGGATTGAAAGAGGTTCCTGGAGGGTTTTCTTTTTAACCAAAACACCCATTTTAAAATTTACTAAAATTGACAAGACTCCGGTGTGTATGCTCTGCACTTGGATGCGAATCGTCTGATCAGTCAAGCTATATCAAAAGAATTTGAGTAACTATAATAATTAGGACTCACTCTCCCAAATTGACAAACCATCAGGTGAAAATCCAACACCTAGATCAAACCATTACGGTGGCAAAATACCCAAAGGAAGTGAGAACTTCTGAAAAGTGACCTCGGGGCGCCGATCTCTATCACACCCTAACGGGTGCGTTATGAAAAATAGCCCCAGAGACTCCATTCAACCCACATATTCCTTACGGGTAGCCGTGAAGGTTTAGTTTTGGACATACTCCAAGTACTCTCAGGTATATCTGGAGTCCACCCCTTCACCTAATTTTAATCAACTCATACCTCACATTAACTTAAAACGTACCAAGAGGAAATTGAAAAACATTCACTCCAAGCACATGCAAGTACATTGATTTTATTTTGACTCCATTCTAAGGCACTGGTTATTTTCTTGCTATATATATATATATTGTGTCTCAGCATTGTGCTTCCGTGCGCTCATTTTTGTATCTTGTCATCTATGATTGTTTATGGTTAAATTCCAAACTCCTAAGTAACTCATTCAGTTTAACATCACCGTACTAAGTAATTTAGCCTTAGTAACTTAATAGGGTCTACCCCCCTTGGCTTCATTAGGAGTTGATCCTAAACGGAGGATTCAAGAACAAGGTGTCAGCCTTGACTCGAGACTTGCCCCCAAGGACACACCAAGTGGCTTGAATATTTCTACCACGTGACTCAGGTGTGTGAAATGCGGCAACATCTTTTGGTGCCGTTGCCGGGAATAAATATTTTTATTCCCAAGTACAAGTTTTGTTTTCTTGCTTTTTGTTTTTGCTTTGTTTGAAGAATGCTTAGAGTAGATGTTTAATTTTCATCTGCTGACTCCACTGAATTTTTTCCAGTTTTTATTTTTACAAAGAAAAGCAAAAAATAATTTTTGTGAAAAGATTTATAAATGCTTATTTTTCTTTTTCACATGGCAACTCCATTGAAGGGATAAAACCCTGTTATCTCATAAACTTGTGAAGTTTTGTTTTGTGTATATGAGCCCATGCGACATGTTAAAACCTTTAAAGCTTATCACTTGACAGCACCACCTTTTCAGTACAAGGTTTAATGGTTATATCAAATGCATACTATTAATTTTTGATATGGATGAATTAAAGGAGAAGTATGGTGCCCAGTTAACCGGAATGTTTCAGCCTATCGATTTCTAAAACATCCCAGGTTTTCCTAACTATTGTAATGGTTTTGGGGATGCATATAGTTGGCTTCTGGCATTTCATGGAAATTATCGTGATTCAGCCATCTGGCATGTCAAATCTTTCCTCCAGTTGATTGTTGACTTCAATATTCTTCATGAAGACAATATGATGGAAATGTTTGCTAGTACTTTTTGGGGTGAGGCCTGTTGTTGGTTCTATCAAGGCCTTCCTAATAAATGTATAACTTCTTTTCCAAGCTTCCTTTGGATGTTTTTAGAGCAGTGACATGATGGTAGGGGTAGTATGAATGGTTTGAAAAAGTTCCTTGAAAATATCTGTACCTTCTACCTATCTGGGACAGAGTATCACATGGAAACATATGATGGACCTTTTTCCATGATACAAAGTATTGAAGACTTGGAATCACTTCTTGAACATTTAAGTGAAGAGGAGGTTCATGATACTCCCTTCAAAAAGCATCCTGGTAGTTATTTAAGAAAGGAAGCAATTAAGCATCTTTTTAAAGAATATGAGGTATCTCCCAATACACAGCAAGAATCTGAGGAGGGGAAAATCCAAAATGATCCTATTGAGGAGATTCAGGAGGAGCCCATGATGGAACACATCATTCAAGACTCTCCTCATGTCACCATAGCTGAAAACATTGAAGATTTGAGGTATTCTCAAGTGTGTTGCAATGCTGATATTTTTCCAGAAATCCCTCTAGAGAAATCCACTGAGCAACACATACCAAGTGATCCCATTGAATATGTCCAAAAGGTTTCCTTGATTGAATATCCTTGTCATGATATCATAATGGAAGCCTATAAAGAAACTTATGATAAGATTAGTATGGTGTGTGGTGACACTAGACCTTGTTCTCCTCATGTTGATGAAGGTTTGGAATGTTTATTTCCTTCTAGCATTTTATTTGAAGAAGATTGTTATGAATACAAGGAAGACATGGATAGGCAGGAGCATGATGCCATGAATGAAGAGTCCCCCCACATATGACATGGATGGGAGTGATGACTATTGGAATTTCATAGATAATCCAAATTGTGAAAATCTTATGGAGAATCCCATGCATGATATGTCCAACAATGGGAGTGTCTATTCAAAAATTTGTGGAAGTCCAATATACAATACGTCCATAGAGGGGAGCATGGATATGGATTCCTAGGAAAACCTTAGTATGGAAGAGGAGCATTCAGATTTTTCATGTGATCATTCAGAGTCATACCATGCAGAGCTACATAAGGGTATTAGTAATGAAGACATTGAGAAACAATACTGTGAAAAGTCAGATGTGATGCAGTCAGTGGAATATCAGTCTCAACCATGTTTTTCACATATAGAGGTTCCTTATGATTTGGAGCTACTTGGGGCTTGTGCAACAAGTTATCATTTGATAAGCCCCGCTGATCAGTATGATAATGTAGTCAGTCAGCCTCATCATTCTGATTGGTATATCAGTCCTATCGAGTCATGGATAGAAGCAACATGCATGAGCACATACAAGTTGGGGAAGAATTTTTATGACATTATTCATGCCTATGATCTCCCATCCATCCCGCCCATTTTGAATCATCACGCAGGTTTGCAATTTCTGAATAAGGTATCCCTACTTTGGCTGGTAACCAAAGACAAGGAATTTTTTTTTTATGTTAATAAAATGATTAGGTGGTTACATTGGATTTCTGATTATGCTTAACCCTTTTTATATCATGCTTAGAGTAGGAAAATAAGCTCCTTGAAAGAGAGCATTTACTTTCTGCATTTCTATTTTATACTTAGCTATAGTAAAACTTTGCTTCTTTTAGTTAGTTACATTTATTTTGTTTAAATAAATCAGCTTAATGGTTCATTTGTTTTTTTATAAAACTTGTGCTACTGAGGTTTTTCTTGTGAAGTTGAGATGTTTTTACAGGGTATATAAACCAGATATTGTGGTGTTCTCGTATCCTCTCCTTGCCTTAAAGACCAGATCGAGCACATGTCCCACAACTGGAGCTAGAATGTTACCACCTAAGTTGTACTTAGTGGTTTTTTTATTATCAAGTGAGCCTGGTGAACTGGACACGGATAACTTGTTCGTACTTAAAAAGACCTTTGGAAGTAATTTTGGGAAGTGCTTGTTGTACTATATCACATGTTCATACCCCATGGGGGAATTGTAATAAATGTGCTAGCATGATAGTGTTTGTAAAAGACTCGGTCTCTTAGACTTTATTTGTCAATCCGATCAGCCCAGGGTGTTTTTTCCCTTGGTTATTATTGGTTGTTGAATAAATGACTGATAATTTCTGAGTTTTTCACTCCATACCTCCAAAGTTGGGGTGGTTGGATTGGAATTTAGGCCTATTAAGGTTATTATAGTCTATGTGTCAATGTATAAACATGCTCGACATCATGGTCGATTCATATGAACATGTCTAACTCCCCCTAGGTTTTTTCAATTTTTCAATTTTTTTAGTTTTTTTAGTGTTTTTTATTAAAATTTAGATTTTCGAAAACTTAGGCTATTTTTTAATAGTTTAATTGGAAAAATTGATTTTGTAATAAAAGTGGGCCAAATAATCAATTTCAGTCATGCAGGTGCTCATTTTCAAGCTAAGAGCACCATATAAACCCACGGACCCACTATTTCCTAGTTTTGAGTGATTTTCCATCACTCAGGTCAGAAAGCCCCAAAAATAATTTATTGATTATTTTAATTAATAAATTGATGAATAATGGAGCAAATCCAAAATCATAGATCAGTTGATTCTCAGCCGATTTGATTGAAATCAGTCAGATTTGAATTAGATTGACTGGATCTAACAAATCCTTCACTGAAGGAGGTGATAAAATCAGATCCAGAGTTGATCTTCAGCATCCTTTATGGGGAAATTTTCCCTCCCTCTCTCCTCCACACATTTTGGCTTATCTAGATGAGTTTTGGTGGATGGTTCAGTCAACAGGTTGAGGTGTCAGTCAAATCAGCTCTCCGATTGACAATTGCACTCAATGAGACTCAGATCTGGCTCAGTTAGACACAGATCAGGCATTGGTGGACTCTCCATAAGTATATTTGGTCTATCTCCTTGGGATTTGCACCCCCCTGGGATGGATCTCCTAGTTTTTGTATATATCCAAGCATAAGCCTCCTCTTCCGAGGGAGTTAGAGTTGGATTGAAGGGCTTGCTATTGTAATCTTTTGATTGTTGGAATAAAGAAGATTTGGAAGCCAAATGGTGAAATTCTCTCATGTGTGAGGATTAAGCATTGTCTTACGGTTATTGATGTTGCCAGCTTTTCTCTTAATTTCTGCATCTGAACCCTGTCTAGCTTGAACGATTCAGTTGAATCAATAGGAGTATAGTTGGGCAAGTAAGGTTACTTATTTTTCTTATATCTCATATCATATATGTTAGAAGATCGAGATTATACATGTTTAATAAGTTTATTTACATGTAATTCTTGTCTCTTTTTCATATATATATCCAAATCTCATGAGGTTTCGTGCAGGATTGTGTGTTTAGCTTTCATGTAGCAAGGATTGGATGAGCCGTGGATCTAGTTTGACTCCAATGTACATCCAAAATATTTGTGAAGACATTGCCCCTCTATATTCCACTAACAAGTTTCCATTGCATATCTCCTTCAGCAACAAGCACTTCTCTTCTCCTTTTCCTCCTTGAAAATCTTAAATTTTCTTCAAACCGGTTACTATTAAGGAATCTTATTACTTAGATATGTCTCATTAAGAAAATTACATATAGATATAGTTAGTAAGATCCTTTCTTAATTTTAGATCTTAGTTTCGTTTTGCATATAAAGTTGTATTTTAAGAGATCTAGCTGAAATTATCCTATTTTTGTAAGCATTTTAATGAAAATTTGTAGCTTGCTTTTAAGGTAGTTTCCTTTTCTGTACTTTAAAGTTTCATATTCTGCTATAAAATTTCACATCTTATTGGCTTCCCAAACAGCAAGCCAAGATCCCAAGCAAAACTAGATTACCCCAACTTAACAAAATTTTACTTAAGTTTTTTTTGGTAACTAGGGTAGCAACCCAGAACACTTTCAAAGTGTGTTTGTGCACATTTGATTCTGATTGCTCACTATTTTTTAGCAGGTACAAAAAATAGGAGAAGGAGACTCTGCCAAATTTCCAACTCTTGGACGAATCAGAGCTTCCCGGAAGCTTCCCCCACCACCTTGTTTAATTCTAGCTCGTTACAAGCTTGTTGTAAGCCATTGGATCCCAGATAACAAGGAAAAAAGTGCATCAATTTTAATTTTCTGATATTGTAAATCACTGCTAATAAAAATAAATGGTCCTTCCGAATAGGCTCTTTCGAGCCTATTCACCACCCCCCTGGGGGGATTTGCGTCCATGTCAATTTTTTACTTTTTGCTCATATCTTTTCAAACTTGCGTAGCTCTAACCTGCAGCGTAGTATTCTTTGATTCATCATCAATTTCATATTCCATATTTGATATTTCAAAGTAATCTTAATACTTACCCCACGACTTCATGATTGACCCGAAAGGGGAAAGAGATGCATGGTAGGACTAATTAGAAAACTGGAATTGTGTATCTGTGTTTTCCTTTTCATCATTTGTTTCTTCAGCTATTATAAAATTATCCCCTCCTTGATTCCCCGATTGAGATCCACTTGGATCGAAAGAGGTTCCTGGAGGGTTTTCTTTTTAACAAGAACACCCATTTTAAAATTTACTAAAATTGACAAGACTCCTGTGTGTATGCTCTGCACTTGGATGTGGTTCATTTGATCAGTCAAGTTGTATAAAAATAATTTGAGTGACTAGAATAATTAGGACTCACTCTCCCAAATTGACAAACCATCAGGTGAAAATCCAACACCTAGATCAAACCATTACGGTGGAAAAATACTCAAAGGAAGCAAGAACTTCTAAAAAGTGACCTTGGGGCGCCGATCTTTGTCACACCCTAACGGGTGCATTATGAACAATATCCCTAGAGACTCCATTCAGCCCACATATTCCTTGTGGGTAGCTATGAAGGTTTAGTTTTGGACATACTCCAAGTACTCTCGGGTATATCTGGAATCCACCCCTTCGCCTAATTTGAATCAACTCATACCTCACATTAACTTAAAATGTACCAAGAGGCAATTGCAAAACATTCACTCCAAGCACATGCAAGTACATTGATTTTATTTTGACTCCATTCTAATGCACTGGTTTTCTTGCTATATATATATATAGTGTCTCAGCATTGTGCTTTTGTGTGCTCATTTTTGTATCTTGTCATCTATTATTGTTTATGGTTAAATTCCAAACTCCTAAGTAACTCATTCAGTTTAATATCACCGTACTAAGTAATTTAGCCTTTGTAACCTAATAGGGTCTACCCCCCTTGGCTTCGTTAGAAGTTCAGCCTAAATGGAGGAGTCAAGAACAAGGTGACAGCCTTGACTCGAGACTTGCCCCCAAGGACACACCAAGTGGCTTGAAGATTTCTGCCACGTGACTCAGGTGTGTGAAAGGTGGCAACAAATGGCAAACAAAATATGTGGAAAAATGATTAAGGTTGCGTGGAATGATTTAAAGATGCAAGATGTTCCACTAGGACTGTACAAAACCTTAATTCAAGTTGTACTTAGGACAATTATGAATCACCACAAGAAAGATATTTTAGGTGATTGTATGAAGTTGGTGATTCATTGGGTTGAAGACCTGGCCATAGATGTCCCTCATTTATTGGCAAAAAAATTTCATTTTGCACCTCAGGAGAGAAAAATGAAGAGGGTGAAGTTCAGTTACCCTAGCACACTACAAACAATTATTGAATTATATCGACCCAACACTGTAGAAGGAAGCAGATTTAAAAATACATACATTAAGAGGCCGAAACTGAACAAAATTAACCATGAAGTTCCTCAAAAATATCTAAAGGACAATGTACAAGTCCTTGAAGAGCCTTTTGAGTACTGTATGGAAGGTATGGGAAGTGACCCTAAAGAATTTGATGTTGTTTCAATTCTGGCCGGATTACATGAAGGAAGACGAATAAATGTAAACGAGATGCATGCTATTGAGTTTAGTGAACATGAGGAGCATATTGATGATGATATTTATGCTCATGCAAAAATGCCACTTGTTATATATACACCTCCCCAGTTGGGAGTTGAGAAAACTTCCTCTCCAAAATCTTTTTTTGATGGTAAAACTGTTTTTAAGCTATTGTTCAATAAAATGTTGCATTTGAAAGAAGAAGCTGAATTTCATAGAAAACACTTTTCCTATTGGTATCTTACCACAGTACAGAGCATAGAACACTGTAGGATTAAGCAGATACAAATTCATGACCTCTTAAAGGTAGGTGCTATTTTTCAAAAAGAAACAGTCACCAAATTCCTTTTTTTGAAGCCTTGTTAAAATTTTCACTATTTACAGGTAATTGCAAGGTTAGAAACAAAACACGTGGATACTATGGAATCTTGTATTCAAAAATTGCAAATGCAGGACCTCTTTAAGGTAGGAGGCATTTTTCAATGCTTTTTTCCAAAAAAAATGTTGCCAAATTCCATTTTTTGAAGCCTCCTAAAAATTTTCCCCATTTACAGGAAATTGCAAGATTACAAGGATCCTTTGTGAAGACTGTGGCTAGTTCGAGAAGGATAATAGCAGGAAAGGACTTTGTTCTTCAGTCTTTGAATAAGGATCTAGAGAAAATTTAGAATGAATTTAGAAAGGAAAATGAGAAATGCAAAGAAGAATATATGGTTGTTTGGAAGAAAGATTAAGAAACCATAAAGAGACTGGAAGATGAGCTGAAACATCGACCAGAGGTTTTGGACATCCCCCCTCTAAGGACTATTATCGTCTAGGAAGCAATACTTACCACTGAATTCAATAAGTTAAACAAAATAATTGAAATAATGAAGGATGAATTTCAAAAAAGCCTTGCTGAAGACTACAATAAACATCAACTTGGGATAAATGAATATAGAAAAAAAGAGGAAAACATGAAAAAATAATTTCTAAGAAAGATGAAGAGTTGAAAGGGAAAATAGTTGAACTTGAAAAGATTACTGCAGGACTATAGACTAGAGGAGTTGAAAAGTTAAAAGAATCTGAAATTGGTAAGGGACAGAGTAGGCATCTGATTTCTGGTGAAATTTATGATATGTAAGAGCACCAACATGCTTTAATAAGGTATGAGAGTTCCCTCCAAAATAGAGAGAAGGCACTGGATGTAGCTTTTAATGCAATACGAGCTCATGCAGAAGTCAAAAAGGGGTTACAAAGCTATCATGCCTTCTTAAGTGTTTGAGAGAATTCCTTGATGGATGCTAGTGCAGCAATGAATGCTGGAGCTGATCTCTCTACGTGGTCAACCATAAAAGAAACATTGAAAAACAAGCTAGCTGAGAGGGATGAGGAGATTAAAGAGCTCAGATTGAAAATACTGGAGGATAGAGAATCACAACATTTGGGATGTAAGTCTAAGATAGAAGATCTGAAATCCCAAATTTCCACTATGCAAAAGAACAATATGCTTCAGCAAGTAGCAATTGTATAAACTCCAAATAATACAGAATTGAGGGAAAAAGAGTTGGAGACAGAGACAGAGCAGCTTAGGAAAAAATTGACCCAAGTTTAGTCTGAGTTGAAATGTACAAATGACCGTCTTCAACAAAAGGAAAAGGAACACGAAGAGAAAAATAAGAAGAATGTGGAATTGATGAATAAGTACATCCAAAATAAAGATAGATTGAGAGAAATTTTGCACAAATGTACAACAAAAGTGAAAGAATTAGAATGAAATTCAAAACATGCACCCGCTGCAGCTTCTGAAGAACTAGAAGCTTCTAGACAAGCCAAGAGACTAGAATGTACAAATTTATCTTCTCTAGAAAAGGAGGACTTGCAGCTTAAGCCTCCCAAGCAGCCTAGAACTATGGAATAACATTATTTATATATGTTGTGTATGTAAATACATTTCAAGTTTTAATACATAAATTTGTATATGTGTGTGTGTGTATTTCTCGGCAATGTATATGTTTTTTATGCATTTAACGTGTATGGTAATTTTGAATTTAAGTTTTCAATAAGTGTACATAACAGGTCATAAAGTTAACAATATCAAAATTGAAAACTTAACTTGTGTACTGTAGGAATATATATTGGAATTTGTAAGAAATTAAAAGAGTGATAGTGATTAGTGGATATGAGATGTCAATAGATTTTGTGACATAGGTAGATCCTAGTTGTTTGCTTGGAATTGTTGATATTAGAGGGATATTATGGGGATGATGGATTGATAAATCTCAAGTTCTTTATGAGAATTTTGATGCTATGTATTGTTGTATTTAGAACTCTCAAGTTCTAATGAAACTTAAATTCCAATTCTGGAACAATGTCATACAATTCTACTCATGCAACCAAATTTTAGTGAATAACCTAAAGCTATAATGCCTATAGAACTGGCCTAAAAAAGACATAAATTTATAGAATATAAGGAAACATAGAAAACAACTGTAATTTTATTACAGAAAAAAAAAATTAAATATTTAATATGCCTTCCATCATTTGTTACATTTCCAAAATTTGGTAACATAAATGTTAGCACAATAGAATAAATTTTCAGTACAACAATATCAATAGAAATGCTTATTGCAACATAAGTTTCTTTCACCATTTTGCATACAATGTTGCATTTCGATCATCTAGGAATTTCTTCTTTTTGTCTTCTCTCACACTTCTTATAATGACATCAGGTTTTATAGGATTCCCAGCATCCATCTCTTGGATATCAACTACTGCCCTTTGAATTTCTTGTTTTTTCACCACTCCGCCCTATACACTCTCAATACATTTTTCACATCATCCTATGAGGCATGGAGGGCATTTCCTTAAGGCCACTTGGGAAGATTTAACACCAATTCCATACTTAGACAAATTTCTCAATTTGGTCTAATCTGCCTAAAACACCCTTTTGGCAAGTCCATAACTATTTCTCCATCCACTTCCAAGACAATATGAAGACATGGTCAGGTAGGCCAAAGACCAATCTACAAGAACCCCATGTGATACGGAAATTTACTCTTACCCATAATTTATGTCAGGAATCTTTCTGAGGCTACTTAGCCACTTTTACATCCACCGGTGAAAAACCCTATTTTGGTAGGCCTGTATCTTTCTCCTCAAGAAAGATTAAAGAAAACTCAAATCATGAATAGGTAGAAAAAAATATGGCTATAGGATGATACCATGGTGTGGGAATTCTTCTCAAGCCATGAATTGCGGTGGGCATTCTCTTAAGGCTGTTGGGACCATTTTTGTCTAAGGCTGTCGGGACCAATTCTTCCTTAAATATATGATGTAGTTTGGTGAGGCAAGTGAGATGGTTGTATGCTCCATGCAACACTATAGATAATCACATTCTCAATACATTTTTCACATCATCCTATGAGGCATGGTGGGAATTTCCTTAAGGCCACTTGGGCAGATTTAACACCAAGCCCATACTTAGACAAATTTCTCAATTTGGTCTAATCTACCTAAAACACCCTTTTGGCATGTCCATACCTTTTTATTTATCCACTTCCAAGACAATTTGAAGACATGGTCAGGTAGGCCGAAGACCAATCTACACGACCCCCATGTTCTGTGGGCATTTACTCTAACCTATAATTTAGGGTGGGCATCTTTCATAGGCTACTTAGCCATTTTTACATCCACCGGTGAAAAACCCTATTTTGGCAGGCCTATATCTTTCTCCTCAAGAAATATTAAAGAAAAATAAAATTATTAATAGGTATCCAAACCAACTAGATATAGGACAGTACCATGGTGTGAGCATTCTTCTCAAACCATGAATTGTGATGGGCATTCTCTTAAGGTTGTTGGGACCATGTTTTAATAAGGCTGTTGGGCCCAATTCTTCCTAAAATATATGTTGTAGTTTGGTGAGGCAAGTGACATGGTTGTATGGTCCATACAACACTCTAGAGACTCACATTCTCAATACATTTTTCACATCATCCTATGAGGCTTGGCAGACATTTCCTTAAGGCCACTTGGGTAGATTTAACACCAAGCCCATACTTCGACAAATTTCTCAATTTGGTCTAATCTGCCTAAAACAACCTTTTGGAAGGTCCATAAATTTTTCTTCATCTACTTCCAAGAAAATATGAAGACATGGTCAGGTATGTCGAAGACCAATCTAAAATATCCCCATGTGCTGCAGGAATTTACTCCAACCCATAACTTAGGGTGGGCATCTTTCTGAGGCTACTCAGCCATTTTTGCATCCACTGGTGAAAAAACCTGTTTTGGCAGGCCTGTATCTTTCTCCTCAAGAAATATTAAAGAAAACTAAAATATTGAATAGGTATCCAAACCAAATAGCTATAGGATGGTACCATGGTGCGGGCATTCTTCTCAAACCATGAATTGTGGTGGGCATTCTCTTGAGGTTGCTGGGACCAATTCTTCCTTAAATATATGTTGTAGTTTGGTGAGGCAAGTTACATGGTTGTATGCTCCATACAATAGTCTATAGAATATCAATCTCAATACATTTTTCACCTCATCCTATGAGGCATGGCAGGAATTTCCTTAAGGCCACTTGGGAAGATTTAACACCAAGTCCATACTTAGACAAATTTCTCAATTTCGTCTAATCTGCCTAAAACATCCTTTTGGCAGGTCCATAAATTTTTATTCATCCACTTCCAAGACAATCTAAAGACATGGTAAGGTAGGCCAAAGACCAATCTACAAGACCCCCAGGTGCTGCGAGCATTTACTCTAACCCATAATTTAGGGCGTGCATCTTTCTGAGGCTACTCAACCATTTTTGCATCCACTGGTGAAAAACCCTGTTTTGGTAGGCCTTTATCTTTCTCCTCAAGAAATATTAAAGAAAAATAAAATCATGAATAGGTATCCAAACCAACTAGCTATAGGATGGTACCATGGTGCAGGAATTCTTCTCAAACCATGAATTGTGGTGGGCATGCTCTTAAGGCTGTCGGGACCAATTTTTGACTAAGGCTGCTGGGACCAATTTTGACCACTTTTCTGAAAGTTTTCCTCATGGAAGGGTGGATTTTGTATGGTTGGGTGGTCTCATTTCCTTTTACATGGCAACCTTGGTAATTTCGACATGGCAACTCGAGGTAAACTCTATTGTTGTAGTTTTTCTTCAAGAGTTTTTTACCTTGGATATTTCAGGGTTTGGTCTAACTTGGGAATTTGTAGGTATGGTTGCAGTTGGAGAGATGGTTCATTCTTGTTCATGGGGTGGTTTATTAGCTATCTTTCTTCCACAACTACAGTTGGCTCAAGTAAGTGATTTTATTTTCCTTATGAGAATTGTAAATTGTAATGTGTAACCCTGAAATATTTTCTTTGGATTTTGGATTTTATGAATTTATCTATGAAAATGAGGGTTGTTGTTATGCATCCCCAAGTTCTATTTTTCATCCTTACATACATGTGATATACAATTAGTAATGCTAATTGAATATATACATATCAACAACAAACACAAGCCCCGTTATCATGATAACGATTAGGGAAACTCAATGTATGAAAATGGAAACCACTTGTAACTCAATAGGAAGTAAGCTAATTGGTGGCTAATTCACTAAAACTTAAGATTCAAAAGGAAATGGGACCCTGCCCTTCAATTTTAATCCCTGCTGGGGAGCCTTTTTATAATGTCTCAGACCCTAAGGCTAATCCTTGAAATAGGATCTGAAACTGTTTACAGTCATAATCAAACATTAACAACTAGAGCGTGGTACTTCTTCCACGGTTTACATATCTTTAAACAAACATCATGGATCAAATACATGTGCTTGGTCTGGATTGAAGCATGAAATTTCTAGTTGTGAACTCGTGAGCAGTGAAAACGAAGTCTCAAAATGCTTCTGGTGGCTCATTTCTGACTAGGCTCGACTACTTGTCCATCTGTCGAGTCATCAATGTGTCCTTTCCCTTTTTATTTGTTCCATGCTCAAAGGAACCTTTATGCATGGGCTCAAAGCCAACAAAGGAGTTTATATATATCATTTCTGTGTTCTGCTTTCTTCACAACTTCCCCCTTGCTTCTAGCAGAAACAAGCCTCTGCAATGGCTTGTCATTCACGTACTCCTCGCCACCTCAAAAAAGGTTGGCAGACGGGGTGCATGAAAGCTATGAAAAAGACGTTGGGCCCTTGATGCTCTAGTACGAGCATTCACTCCCATATAAAATAGGTGCATCTCTCAAAGTGGTGTAGGACATCTATTCCTCAATGATTTGTGTTTCCCTGGTGTGAAAAAACAGGGCGATAGATGAGCTTGGAATCAAACTCACCAACCAACAACACACCCAGAATAACAAGCTTATTGAACTAGATTTCCATTGAAAACATATCAGAGTCCTCAGAACCTCTTGTAAGAATGATACCGCGAGTTTCCTTCTACACTATCTCATCCTATGCACCTTAATGGCTTTGAAAGGTGGTGTTTATATAGGATTGGAAAACTGGACAAGGGGATGACCTGTCAGCATTTTTGCACATTTCATCGTCGAGTAGCCTGGTTGACCATGCACTTCAAAACATATGGAATAGACGTGTTCTGGCCCTTTCGCTCCTATGATGACGATACTGGAACCATTCTTTTGTTGTGTTTCCCCTACTACGTGTGCCGATCAGATTCATTGTTCCACTTCTTATATTTTCATGATATCTTTTTGGTTTCACACGATAGTCATACAATGGGAATTTGGTTTTGGGTGAGATGGCACTACTGTGGGGATGATTTATCCTGTGGGTGTATCACAAATGGCGTCGGGGAAATCCATTAACTGTCAGGAAGGAAGATTGTACGTGAGGGCTTCTTCTACACTTAGATATTTTTATAGTTTTTTTTATGTTGCATAACCCTCATGTTTCTCATGCACTTAGTACCATATATTTTTTCATGTTTGCAATATAAGCCCTCGATACACCAAATATTCATACCCAAAACTCAACACTATCAGCCTGCACAGCTTGATTTGGGGAGATCAATATCAACCGTAGATCTCTAAACTACCTTCATTGGGACAGCTCAACCTTGAGAACTTTAACATTCTACTAACCCTTTTTCATCTAAATAAGTGAGCAACTTCTGATCGCGGAATGCGTCTCACCCGTTGATCTAACCAACATCTTGTTCTGACCGTAGATCTTCGCAGCCCCTACCACTTTTTGTGGATTGAATTTGTAACTTTCTCCGCGCTAGTTCAATATGTGAAATTGTTTGAGACATCAGATATATATTCGCCTTCATCTCAACCATCCAATTTTCTCGCTGATAAACCCTTTACGTGATTTAAAAAAATTTCTCCCTCTGATCAGGTTCACCACGTGAAATGATTTAGGGTCGTTGATCTCACCTTGTGCTGATCTCTACCCTCCAACATTACACCCATTTAACGGACTTCGCAAATCTCAAAATTAAATCCTTCCTCGCATCTCCACTCCACGTAATCACTTTCTGTTGTCGATCTTCACCATCCTGAATCTGAATTGTTGAAGTTTAACACAATTTACCCTTATTCTGCTGCTGCATGTTTCAATATACAGAAAGACCTATCACTGTAGATCAAAACCCACTCTCCATCCAAAAGCTCCACGGTGGAAAAAATTGCTAACCAGTTAACTTGAAAGGCGCTCCCACAAAATTCCTCAAATAAGATCATTTTCAAACCTTTGGGAAGGAGACATAGATGAACATAAATCAACATTCAATGATGATGATGAAGATGATGATGATGGTGGTGGTGGTGATGAACATGATGAACATGAAGAAGATGATGATGATGGTGGTGGTGGTGATGAACATGATGAACATGAAGAAGATGATGATGAGGGCGATGATGAAAATGATGATGATGACGATTATGAAGATGTTTATTAGGAAGAGGGAGATGACGATGATGATGATGATGATGATGATGATGATGATGATGATGACGATGATGACGACGATGACGATGACGATGATGATGATGATGATGATGACAACGATGATGATGACGATGACAATGATGATGATGATGAGGATCATGATGATGATGATGATAATGACAACGATGATGATGATGATGATGATGACAACGATGACGATGATGATGATACTAATGACGATGACTAGGATGAGGATGATGATTAAGAAAATGATGATGATGATGAAGATGATGATGATGACGATCATGATGATGATGATGAGGATGAGGATGAGGATGAGCATGACAAGGATGATGATGATGATGATGATGATGATGATGATGAAGATGTTGATGATGATGATGATGATGATGATGATGATGGTGGTGGTGGTGGAGAAGAATATTATGAACATGATGAAGATGATGATGAGGCAGATGATGAAAATGATGACGATGACGATGATGAAGATGTTGATTAGGAAGAGGGAGATGATGATGATGATGATGATGATGATGAGAAATGATGGTGGTGGTGATGAAAATTACAACAATGATGATGATGATGATGAGCGCGAGGATGAGGACGATGATGAGCAAGAGGAGGATGATGAGGGTGATGATGATGACTAGTATGAGGATGATGAAGATGATGATCATGATGATCATTATTATCATGATGATGATTACGATGAGGAGGATGATGATGATGAAGATGATGATGATGATGAAGATGAAGATGATCATAATGGTGATGGCGATGATGATGAATATGCTGATGAAGATGATGATGATGATGAAGATGTGATGACAAGATATTCACCTTGGTCTTCACTAAATTGTTCTGATCTTCTCCAACATTATAATAGAATGGTTATGGGTGATTATTTACTCCTATAAAGGATGCACTTTATGGAACTACCAAACTGCTCAGTTTGGATCTTCCTCTTTTAAGACACTAGACTAGGTCCATAAGTCTTTATTCTTCATGTGCACAAATCTAAGAACATGAGGCTCCATAGGGCCCAATAAGTTGTATTTTTTTTTACTACTTCCTTAGATCATATTGAATTGTCAGATTAGTCCTTGGAATGAGTGTTAGGAGAAATCCTTAATTTTTCACTCAATTGGCTTCTCCCCTTATCATGTAGACGTCTTCATTCACTGAGCTCCCCCTAAAATTACGATGATGAAGAAGAAGATGATGATGATGATGATGAATATGATGATGATGATGAAGATGATGACGATGATAATGAAAATGATAATAATGATGATGATGAAGATGATGTTAATGATAATGGAGATGTTGATGAATTAGATGACGATGATGTTGATTATGAATATGATGATGAAGATGAAGATGCTAATGATGATGACGAAGAATATGATGATGATGGTGATAATGAAGACATTGATGATCAAGATGATGATTATGATGATGATGATAAGGAAGATCACGATGATGAAGAAGATCACGATGACGATGATGGCAATGATGATGATGATGATTATGAAGATGATGATGATGATATTGATGAAGAAGATGAATTAGACAATGACAAGGATGATGATGATGATGGTTGTCGTTGTTGTCGTCATTACCATCATCTTTGTCGTCTTCATCGTCATCATCATTGTGTTTGTCCTTGAAGGGACTTATGTATAGGATCTCACTATAAGTAATGCAACCAATACAAATTATGACAAAATCCTAGTTAAATTAAATTAAATTAAATTAAACTACACTAATTAAAACATATAGTTGTTTAACTATAATTAATTTAAAATGAAACAAAATATAAAATATGCAAATAAAAAAACCCAAAATAAACTAAACAAAAGGTAAATATGAAAAATGAAAAAACAAAACAAAACACAAAAATATAAAATATGCAAATAAACAAACAAAAAACGTAGAATTCAAAAACACCCGCGCACTAGATCATTAGCAAAACAACAACGAACAAGTTCACTTGCACGCACTAGTTCATTAGAAGTATCCATAGCACTGGTAATTTGATGAGTAGAGCAGTGGTAAATCGAGGAGCATGGAATACCACTCCAGAGGATACCAGGGTTCCTAGTGGAGGAAATCCGACCGCAGTCCAGAGGATAACAAAACAATCCGGCCGCAATCCATAGGATATCGGTGTTCCCAGAGGAGGCAATCTGACCGCAGTCCATAGGATACTGACGTTCCTAGGGGAGGAAATTTGGCTGCAATACAGAGGATAACGGGCCCAATGAATTTTGTAATCCCATTAACCCTAGCAATGTAGGAATTTGGGACAAATATGTCAAATTTTTGAACCAATACAGATTTGGTACATTCATACTGAAATTATAATTTTTTTGTTGTGCTACCATTGCTTCTAATATTGGTGGATCTAGTAAGGGTTTTCTATTATTGGAGTGTCTGAAGCTCCTCCCTAAACTCGGGGAAAAGACATATGGGTTGAGCACTGCAAACTATTCATGCTTGTTGATGTATTTGTAACTTCGGAATGTATTCATTTATGTATCTTATGTCTTGTAACCCGATGTTTATTTCATGATGTATCTATTATGTAACTGAGTCATGTTGTCATTCCTTGATGTTCCGATCGGGAGGATCATGTCAAGTCATTGTGGGTAACCCTCCTATTGTCTAAGGGTTAAAGTCCTCGCAGTTTGGGGGCACTAGGGTTATTAGACTCACTTGGTGAAGTCATCCCTAGTAGGGTTTTAGTCATGCTGGGAAGTAGTATAAATAGAGAAGTGACTTCTCTATTTAACACACATCTCATACACACTCAAGTGTAGCAGATAGTTGAGGAAAGAGAAGACTCTGGGGCTAGATAAGAAGAAGGTTACTGCTGTCAGGAGATCACTTATTGTTTTGGGATTTTCTATTTTAGTGTTGATTCTATCTCTGAGGAAGTTGCGGGGTTTTCTCCATTTATAGTTTCCCAGAGGAAAAACACTGTGTTCATTGTCTCTTGTGTTTGATTGTTGTGCTTGTTATTCTCTAAGTTAAATATCCTAATAATGCTAGCTTAATGTTGAAAAACTAACATGGTATCAGAGCTAACCTGAGAAGAAGACACTGTGTAGCTACGGGAACTAGGGCTTCCTAGTTTGTGGATCTGCCTCCATAGATTTTTAGAAAAAGTATGCTGGAATAATTTTCCTCCTTAGGGTGCATCTTTATGTCGAAGCAGAATCCAATTATGAGGTTTTTCAGTTTTGGACCCAACACTACTGCCGATAATTAGGGCTTTTCATAGAAGAGGAATTTTTCAGTGAGCCTAGGCCTGTATTGATCTCCTCCCCAAAATCAAAGTTAGGGATCAATTTCAAAGCAATTGGCTGTATAGAACTCAAAAAAATAAAAACCCTAATTTGCTCCTAAACTAGTACTGCAGGATTTCAGCTCCAAATCCAGATCCGACATCTTGACCTGGTAAGATCTAAATCTTTTGTATTTCCATTTGAGGTTCTTCGTTAATATGTCTCATCATACCAAGCTTGATGAAAATCTTGAGGGAGATGATAACTTCCAAGCCTGGAAGTATAGAATCTCCCTGGTCCTGGAAGA
Source organism: Pseudotsuga menziesii (assembly GCA_001517045.1). Classification (NCBI taxonomy): domain Eukaryota; kingdom Viridiplantae; phylum Streptophyta; class Pinopsida; order Pinales; family Pinaceae; genus Pseudotsuga; species Pseudotsuga menziesii. The sequence continues at coordinate 34,158 of LPNX010269378.1, read as the reverse complement.
GAATGAGTTGGACTCCTACATCCATGAGGAGGTTCCGGTTCCAGAGAGAGATGAGGCTAAAGCCTTGCATAAGAAGAAGTTGGTTATGGCAAAGAGGATCATTACTGATTCTATCAAGGATCACCTTATCCCACAGGTGTCCTCTCTCAAGACACCTAAAGCTATGTTTGATGCCCTAACCAAATTGTTTGAAGGGAAGAACATAAACCAGAAGATGAATCTGAGGAATCAACTGAAGAATGTGAAGATATAGAATGCAGAGACCATCCAGTCTTACTTCACAAGGGTTTCTCAGATCAAGGAACAATTGGAAGCAGTAGATGAAGAAGTGGAGAATCCAAATATTGTGATGACCACCTTGAATGGTCTCCCTAGGACATCAGACTCTTTCATTCAAGCGATCTATGCTAGAAAGAAGTTAGTCAAGTTCAGCAGACTATGGAAAGAATGTTCTCAAGAAGAAGCTCGGATAGCAGCTCAAAAATAGAAGATGGGAAGTGAATATCAATCTCTCACAGTACAATCCAAGAAACCTAGATCCAGCCATCACAAAAGTAAGTACTCTCATCATAGGAATAACTCTAGAAATCCTAGAGATAAGTCTAAGTACATTTGTTATACATGTGACGAAAGAGGACACTTTTCTAGAGATTGTCCTAAGAAAAAAAGTAGCTCTCACAAGAAGAAGGGAAACAAACGAAGACATCATGCTCATGCTACAGAAGATGATGAACCTTCATCAAAGAGAACCAAAAATGAAAGTGAAGATTCTTTAAGCAAGGATGAATATGTTTTGATCTCTGCTCTCACGGGAAACATTACTCATGGAAGTGATGAGTGGATTATAGATAGTGGGGCTTCCAAACATATGACTGGATTCAAGGAATCCTTTGTGAAACTTTCAGAACATGAATCACCTCACAAGGTGAAGCTAGGAGATGACTACCAATATCCAATAAAAGGTAGTGGGGAATCTTCTGATAAGCTAGACTCTGGAAAGTCGATAACAATGAAGGAAGTTTTGTTTGCACTAGGACTCAAGAAGAACCTTCTCTCCATATCAACATTAGATTCAAAAGGAATTAGGGTTGCATTCATAGATGGTCAAGTCATCATGTTGCCAAAAAGAAAGACTATTGATGATGCAATAGTGATTGGTGAACAAGAAGGAGGTTTGTACAAATTGAAGGTCCATCCAGAACAAGCCTTGGTCCATGACATAGTAGAGCCAAATGAACTATGGCATAGAAGTATTGCACATGTACATTACAGAGCACTACCTCTTGTAAGCAAAGCTGTTGAAGGTCTTCCAGAAATACAATAAAAACATGATGGGGTCTGCAAAGGATGTGCGAAAGGAAAGAACACAAAGAAGACATTTCCAAGTAGCAAAAGCAAAGCAAAAGGAATCTTGGAAATCATCCACTCTGATGTATGTGGTCCTATGTCATCAAGCTCACTAAGCGGGTATGCATATTCTATTTCTTTTATTGATGAATTTTCTAGGAAGACATGGGTTTACTTCATGAAGAACAAAGACGAAGTATGTTGAAATATTGTAACTTCAAAGAATATTCTATATGTATATTTTTGTGGTCCCCGAGGGTCCTATCAGGAGAACCACTTGTATTACTTTGTATCTCGATGCTTCTAATTAGAATAACTAATAAGAGTCATGAGGTAGTCCCCTTTAATTGTAAAGGTGGGTCATTAGCACCCTAGTGTGGTTACTTGAGCCTACATGTGTAAATCGATCCTACATGATTAACTCGGTCCTACATGATTAACTTGAGCCTACATGTCGGATGAGTTAATTAAAGTAAATGGATGAATATAAATAGAGGTGTGGTGCTCCTCATTTTAACACACACTCTCACTTGTATATCGCATTAGTGGAGAAGAGAGAGAAGTATCTGGAGAAGGAGGAGGATCAGGCTTTGATCTCCTTATTGGTTTTATCTTTTATCTTTTGGGGCATCTATATTGAGGAATATTTTGCTGGTTTTTTCCCAGGACAAATCCTTGTGTTCTTTTTGTATGGTTGTGGTTGTCTATCTTTCAGTGATCCTGTTTATATGCTTTTGTTATGAAATCGAAATGAAATACTGATGTTCTAGATTAGCATATGAAAATTTAACATGGTATCAGAGCCACCCTAAAATAAGACATTGTGCAGATACAGAATATAGGGCTTCTTAATTTTTTATTCTTTCTCCACAATCGATCAGAAAGAGAAGGCTAGGCTGACTCTCCATTGAAGGGCACATCTTTCTATTGAAGCAGAATTCGATTCCGAGCATTTTGAGTTTTCAGTGCGGGAAATTAGGGCTTCTTTCAGAAGAAGAATTTTTGAGTGAGCCAAGAATAGGATTTCTCTACTCATCAAAATCTAATTTTAGATACCTAGATCAATATTTTTGGTTGGGTGAAACTCTGGGAAAGTCAAACCCTAGTTTGACCCCGAGCTAGAAAAACCCTAAATACTAAAACTCCTAAGTTTTGGTACATTCACTATATTCTGAAATTGGTGAAGGATAAGGAGCTTAAAATTGAAGGGGATCAAGATAAAATCCTTATGTACACTGTATCCAAAAATCCACCTCAGATTCACTATATTCTGGGAGATATGATCCCTCCAAGTTAGGGTTCCAGCCTCTTCCAGAATTCATCCCTAAACAGGACACCTGGGGAAAATTGCTATAGCTTGGGATACAAAGGTCCAATTGAATTCCTGAATAATTTATAGAAATATCATGGAATTTGATTTTTTTTAGGTCCAAATTTCAGAACCAGAAGATGAAATAGTGAGACGTGGCATGCCGTACAACTTCATTGCTCTGAACAGTCCTATAACAGGGCACCTTGGGAAAAGGATCATAAATACCAATTTGTGAAACCAATTATGATGAAATCTATGTTTTTGGATCAGGAAAATGAGAGGTTACCTATGTGACAAATTTCAGACATAGAGGAGTAGTAATTTTTGAGATATCATAGAAACAGTGACAGGCATTTCTGCAAAAGAAATTGGAAAACTAGGGCTTCCTGTTCCGGGAGCTTCCCTCCACTATTTTCAGAAAATGAGTACATTGGACATATCCATTTGAAGAGATATATATTTCTATCCAATAATATCTGAAATATTCCAAGTTTTGAAAATTAGGGTTTCTCTGACAAACCCTAAATCAACTCTGGAAGCAGGACAGACACCTCAAATTGGTAAGATCTAATCTTTTGCTATTTGCATTTGAGGTTCTCATTTCAAAGCGATCTATCACATCAGATTGTTGATAATCTTGGTGAAGTTGAAAAATTCCAAGAATGGAAGTATTTGATCTCTCTGAATAAAATGAATTGGAAACCTACATGAGTAGAGAGGTTCCAGTTCTAGAGGGAGATGAGGCTCAAAGCCTTACATAAGAAGAACTTGATCAAGGCCAAGAAGATCATTGTTGATTCAATCACGGATCAACTTGTACCACAAGTGTCTTCCATAAAGACACCAAAGATGTTTGATTCCTTGATCAAGATATTTGAAGATAAGAACTTAAATCAGAATATGGCTTTGAGAAAACAGTTGAAGAATGTGAACATCCATAATACAGAACAACTTGAAGTGGTAGAAGAAGAAGTGGAGAATGCAGAAGTGGTGATAGCCACCTTGAATGGCCTCCTAGGATCATGGGATTCATTCATGCAAGGAATGTGTGCCAGAAGGAAGTGATTACTTTCAGTTGACTCTGGGAAGAAGAAGAAGCTCGACTCATAAGAAGAGAAGAAGAAGATGGGAGCAATTGAAGATCAATCTCTCACCATTCAAAGAAGATCCCTCAAGTGATGAGGAATATGAAGAACTCAATTCTTGAAGAACCACTTATCCATCTTATCATTTGGATAAGAAATAATGATGTCATGAATGAAGAATATGATGAAGTAGAGGGATCAAGAAGGAGTCTACCCATGAAACAAATAAAAGATAAGTATTCAATTGTCATTTCATGATATTGTTTTGTTATGCATTTTGATTATATTTAGTTGATGTGTTATGCATGATAGAATGTTTTGCATGAATAACAGTATACTACTAATATGCATGTGATGGGTAAGTAGCTCATGGTGCTATACATCTCTCCATTGCTACTTATTTAGAATGAAACCTCTTTGCTGACATATTGGATTAGTGCACAATCTCAATGATGTCATGGTAGAGATGGAAGGCATCTAGAAATTTTCTGTGAGATATGGATGAATGTTGTATTGGCTAAACAGTTGCATGATGCATAAGAATTTGTCGTTATGCATATGTTTTATGAAATAGTTCTAACCATGCAACTGGTGCATTTGAATTGTAAGAAAGGTCCTGTACAACCTCCTACAAGAAAAGAAGGATGAGACTTGTTCTGAAGAACAAGTGATGACAATTCAGGATTCACTCCAATAAACATGAATCTGAAGCTCACAGGGTCAGAGACACCATGACGGAAGAAAGAGATTCAGAGAGTGGTAGATCCACCTTGAAGGATGAAGACCACCATGGGTACAAGAGATAACTCAAGATGAAGAAAAGAATGCTATGAAAGAAGCTATGATCAAAGAGCAACAATTGATCACGAGGAATGATGTATTCGATATGGTTTTTGAGACATAAAGGGAAGTACGTAGTATATTCCATATGGATCTACAAGAACAAGTGTACAAAGAAAGGTTCATGATATGCCTCAGAAAGAATAGACTCTGACATGACATACTCTATTGACAAGTATATATCAAGCATAGAAATACCTATACAGAATGAAGAGGGAAGATGATAATCCACTTCAGGGGGAGTGACTACATAAGATATAGAGTTCGACATGATACAACATGATGGATAGCTTCGTGATGGATCAAGACTTTACCAAGAGTAAAGTGGGTTCCAACCTTCATGGTAGAATGCAAAAGACTAGGATATGTTGATGATCTGACAAGATGGACTCATGGAAGATGTTATGAACGATGTTTGGGATATAGTACTCAAACCAAAAAGCAAGAATGTGGTATCTTACAAATGTATTTGCAATATAAAATATGTTGCTGGTAGAAGTAAGGAAAGACTTGTGGCTATCAGAAAGAGGGAATTAATTATGAAGAGAAATTTGCCCCGGTAGCAGGGTATACTTCTATTAGAGCTATCATGGTAGTTTCTTCCATGATGAAGTAAAGACAAGCCTTCCTTAATGGTATGATTGAGCAAGATTTTTACACCGAATAGTCATAAGGATTTGAAGTTGAAGACAGATGGAATCACGTATGCAAGATGAAGAAGGCCCTCTATGGCCTGAAGCAAGCTCCTTGAGCTTGGTATGGAAGAATAGATAGTTTCCTGTCGAACATGGGTTTTACCAAGAGTAAAAGCTGATCCTAACCTTTACCTCAAGGTTGTATAAGATGAACCTATCATCTTGTTATTATATGTGGATGAATTATTCTTGACAGGGAATGAGAAACAGATTATGGAAAGCAAGAAGAAACTAGCAGAAGAATTTGAGATGAAAGACCTTGGGTTAATGCATTATTTCCTATGTCTGGAAGTATGGAAAAGTTCAGAAGGAATCTTTCTCAACTAGGGAAAGTATGCAGTAGAGATATTGAAAAGATTCGATATGTTGGAATACAAAGCCATGGCCACACCCATGGATTCAAACTTGAAGTTGTTAGCTGATGACTCATCAGAGTTAGTGGATGTGACTCACTATAGATAGATCATTGGGTCATTGATGTACCTAACAAATACCAGACCAGACATTTGTTTTGCTGTGAACACCTTGAGTCAATATCTTGTTCAACCAAGATGGGTTCACTTAATAGCTGTAAAACATGTGATGAGATATCTGAAAGGGACTATAGACTTTGGTATATACTATGATGGTAGCCATGAGTATCGATTGTATGGCTACACAGATGCAGATTGGGATGAAAGTATCGCAGAAAGGAAAAGCACATCAGGTAGATGCTTTTGTTTGGGGTCTGCTATGAGTTCATGGTTTAGTAGGAAACAGTCCAAATGTCTCTCTTAGCATAGCTGAAGCAGAATACATAGCAGGTTTCCCTACTAAGTTGTGAAGCCATATGGCTTCAGAAGATGATATCAGGTCTCTTTGACCTGAAGATGGATACTACAATGATTCTATGTGATAACCAGAGTTGTGATGACAGAGAACCCTATGTTCTATTGTAACACATAGAAATCTGGTATTTCTACATACAAGATAAGATGCAGATGATGATGTTTCATTATTCCCATACTGAACATATAGATGATGTTTCAGTATTTAGATATTGTAGATGCAGATGATGGTGTTCCGTATTTCTATACTGAATATAGAGATGATGATGCTTTCAATATTTCTATATTGAAGATATAGATGATGATGCTTTCAGTATTCACATATTGGAGATACAGATGGTGATAGTTCAGTATTCACATACTGAAGATGTAGATGATGATGGTTTAGATGATGATGTGCTGACGAAGCCTTTGTCTCAAGTAAAGTTCAAACACTTTCAGGACAAGCTTGGTGTTGTTCGGAAAGACCTTCCTCGAAAGGGGGAGTAGTGATGTTGCAGTGGGATTGTATCATCCCTGGGCACTTTCCTTAAAATGATCCAGTGAATTCCGTCCTCGAGAATGAAGAGGGATTGTATCATCCTGGGACATCTGTCCAGAATAGATCCAGTGACTTCGGTCCTCGAGAATGAAGAGGGATTGTATCATCCTGGGACATCTATCCATAATAGATCCGGTGACTTTGGTCCTCGAGAATGTAGTGGGATTGCATCATCCCTGAACTTCATCCCTGAACTTCGGTTCAAAATGTATCTGGAGGTCTCAGCCCCCGTGAATGTGGTGGGATTGTATCATCCCTGAACTTCAGTTCAAAATGTATCCAGAGGTCTCGGCCCCTGTGAATGTGGTGGGATTGCATCATCCCTAAAATTTGGTTCAAAATGTATCTGGAGGTCTCGGCACCCGTGAAAGTGGCAGATTGCATCATCCTTGAACTTTGGTTCAAAATGCATCTGGAGGTCTCGGCCCCTGTGAAAGTGGCATATTGCATAATCCCTGAACTTTGGTTCAAAATGTATCCAGAGGTCTTGGCCCCCGTTAAAGTGGTGGATTTCATCATCCCTGAACCTCTGTTCAAAATGTATTAGGAGGTCTTGGCCCCCGTGAATGTGGTGGGATTGCATCATCCCTGAACCTTGGTTCAAAATGTATACAGATATTTCGGTCCCCGTGAAAGTGGTAGGATTGTATCATCCCTGGAATTAGGTCCAAAAGTTATCCGAAGACTTTCATCTTCGTGTTGTGGATTGTAGGTTGTTGATGATGATGATGATGTACTGATCGAAAGATCAGAGTATGATGATTATGATGTTGTTGTTCAAAATATCAGAGTATGATGATGATGTTTCTGTTCAAAAGATCAGATTATGATGATGATGATGTTGTTGTTCGAAAGATCAGAGTATGATGATGATGATGTTGCTGATCGAAATATCAAAGTGCTAAAGATGATGTTGCTGATCGAAAGATCAAAGTGCTGAAGATGATGTTGCTGATCGAAAGGTCAAAGTGCTGAAGATGATGTTATTGATTGAAAGGTCAAAGTGCTGAAGATGATGTTGCTGATCGAAAGGTCAAAGTGCTGAAGATGTTGCTGCTGATCGAAAGGTCAAAGATGTTGTTGATCGAAGCAGTCAAAGATTTTTTTGATCCAAGCGGTCAAAGTGTTGATGCTGCTGAAGACTGAAGATTGAAGATGAAGACTAGATGATGTTGAAAAGCTTCCAATTATTTATAGATGTGTTACCCTAATGATGTTGATGATGTCCTCTATCTCTCTCTCTCTCATTATTGTTGTTGTTGATGTTGTTGTAGAATACCCTTCTTGTTAAGGGGGAGTGTTGAAATATTGTAACTTTAAAGAATATTCTATATGTATCTTTTTGTGGTCCCGGAGGGTCCTATCGAGAGAACCACTTGTATTAATTTGTATCCTGATGCTTCTAATCGAAAGAAATAATAAGAGTCATGAGGTAGTCCCCTCTAATTGTAAAGGTGGGTCATTAGCACCCTAGTGTGGTTACTTGAGCCTACATGTGTAACTCGATCCTACATGATTAACTCGAGCCTACATGTCGTATGAGTTAATTAAAGTGAACGGATGAATATAAATAGAGGTGTGGTGCTCCTCATTTTAACACACACTCTCACTTGTATAGTGCATTAGTGGAGAAGAGAGAGAAGTACCTGGAGAAGGAGGAGGATCAGGCTTTGATCTCCTTGTTGGTTTTATCTTTGATCTTTTGGGGCATCTATATTGAGAAGATTTTGCTGGGTTTTTCCGTTTATGGTTTTCCCAGGATAAATCCTTGTGTTCTTTTTGTATGGTTGTGCTTGTCTATCTTTTAGTGATCCTGTTTATATGCTTTTGTTATGAAATTGAAATGAAATACTGATGTTATAGCTTAGCATATGAAAATTCAACAAAGTATTCAGCAAGTTCAAGGAATTCAAAGCCTTGATTGAGAATCACACTGAAAAGAAGATCAAGACCTTTCTATCAGATAATGGCGGAGAATTCACTTCGAATGAATTCAAAGAGCTATGTAAAGAATCAAGGATTAAGAGGGAGTTGTCCACTCCTTATAATCCAAAACAGAATGGGATTGCAAAATAGAAGAATAGAACTATCATGGAAGCTGCAAGAGCTATGCTTCATGATCAATATCTTCCTATGCATCTTTGGGTAGAAGCTGCCAGAACAGCGGTGTATGTACAGAATCGTACTCCACATAGAGTACTCGAGAACAAGGCTCTTGAAGAAGTCTTATCTGGAAAGAAACCAGAAGTCAGCCATCTCAGAATATTCGGCTGTCCTATATACATAGACATTCCAAAATAGAAGAGAACAAAATTAGATCCTTCAGGAAAGAAGGGTATATTTGTGGGATACACTGAAAGCTCGAAGGGTTACATAATCTATTTCCTAGGATACAAGAATATTGACATCAGCAGGGATGTGACATTTGATGAAGACACAGCTTACAACAAATCCAGAAAGAGACCTGCTGAAGAACCTAAAGAAGTAGAAGCACCCAGAATTCATGATACAACCATGAACAAAGAAACTCAAGAAGAAGATCGATAATTTAAAGAACCACAAAGACCTATAGATCCACCTCTGGAGAAGAATCCTCATAATAGGAAACCTGCTTGGGTATGTGAAATTATCCAAGGTGCGGAAAGATATGGGTCTCTAGAAGAGAATCACAGAGAAAGAAAGAGGACTAGATCCTACTCCGGGTATGTAGCTTTACTATGTGATTTCATTGATAAATAACCATCCAGTTATGAAGAAGCAGTAGAACGGAAATAATGGAAGGATGCTATGATCAAATAATATCAATCGATCATGAAGAATGATGTTTGGGATGTTGTCCCAAGACCAAAAGGGAAGTTAGTTGTGACTTCCAAATGGATCTACAAGATCAAGCATGCTGCAGACGATAACATTGAAAAATATAAAGAAAGATTTGTGGCTTGAGGTTTCNCCAAAAGGGAAGTTAGTTGTGACTTCCAAATGGATCTACAAGATCAAGCATGCTGCAGACGATAACATTGAAAAATATAAAGAAAGATTTGTGGCTTGAGGGTTCTCTCAGAAAGAAGGAATAGATTATGAAGAAACCTTTGCACCTGTAGCAAGATACACTTCCATCAGATCAGTACTAGCTCTGGCTGTAGTGATGAAATGGAAGATACACCAAATGGATGCCAAGACTGCCTTCTTGAATGGTGTAGTAGAAGAGGAAGTGTATGTAGAACAACCACTCGGTTTTGAGACACATGACAGACAGTCTCACGCATGCATATTGAAGAAAGCCCTGTATCATTTGAAACAGGCACCCAAGACTTGGTACGACATGATTGACAACTTTCTATCCAGTTTGGGATTTACCAAGAGTAAAGCAGATTCCAACCTGTAATACAAGGTTGAAGATGGAAACCCAATGATGCTACTACTATATGTAGATGATCTATTTGTGACAGTTATGGATGGATTGATTGTTGATACGAAGAGAAATCTTGCTGCCAAGTTTGAAATGAAGGACTTGGGTATGATGCATTATTTCCTAGGCATGGAGGTGTGGCAGAGTGCAGATGGAATCTTCCTTGGACAAGGGAAGTATGCAGTAGAGATCCTGAAGAGGCTTGGGATGATGGACTGGAAAGCCATGGCCACACTTATGGCATCAAACCTGAAGCTATTGAGTGACGCTTCATCAGAATTAGTTGATGCTATGATGTATCATCAGATGATTGGGTCCTTGATGTACCTGACAAACACGAGACCAAACAATTGCTTTGCTATGAACACCTTGAGCTAGTTCTTGATAGATCTGAGAAATGTTCACTTGATTGCTGCAAAGCATATTCCGAGGTACCTGAGGAGTATAGTTGATTATGGGCTCAAGTATGAGTTGAATTAGAATATTAACCTAGAGGGTTATGTTGATTCATATTGGGCAGGCAGTGCCATCGATAGGAAGAGCACTTCAAGATGTTGCTTTAGTATGGGATCAGGAGTGATCTCTTGTTTTAGTGGGAGGAAATCCTGTGTGGCACTAAGTACAGCTGAAGTAGAGCATGTCGCAGCTTGTTCAGCTAGTTGTGAGGCAATATGGCTGAGGAAGCTACTATCTGATTTATTTGATCTCCAGTTGGATACTACTTGTATACATTGTGACAACCAGAGTTTTGTGAAGTTTTCAGAGAATCCAGTGTTCCATGACAAGTCAAAGCATATCGAGATCAAGTATCACTATATCATGGATATGGTGCAGAGGGGAGCAGTGAAGCTCCAGTATGTTGTGACGAATGATCAGATAGCTAATGCATTGATGAAGCCATTGGCTAGGGTGAAGTTTGAGTACTTCAAAAAGAAGCTTCTTGTTCTCCAGATTGATGTTCCCTCCAAAGGGAAGTGATGAGTCCATGAGCCATTCTGACATGGGAGAGGATTAAGTTCCTTCCATGGTCAGATGTAAGGGCTAAGCCATTATTTCATGGTGAGAGGATTTGGTTCCTTACATGTCATATATGAGTGCTGAGCCATTCTAATGTGACTGTAGGATTGGTTCCTAAGTGATCACATATGAGTGTTGTTGCCATTATGGGAATGGAGTTTCCTGGTCAGTTACCAGGAAAACTCAATCTAGGACTGAGAATCCATTCTGATGTGAGAGAGGGATGTGTTCCCACTTGATCAGATGCAAGGGCTGAACCATTTTGTCATGGCTAAAGTATTAAGTTCCTCCCATGTCAGATGTGAGTGTTGTCCATTCTGACGAGTAGGTCAGATGTAAGGGAAACTTCCATTCTGGGAATGGAGGCACCTGGTTAGTTACCAGGTAGCTCAATCTGGGACTAGGGGCCATTCTGATGTGATGGTAGGATTAGTTCCTCCATGATCAAATGTGACTGCATGCCCTTTTGATGCAGTGCTTTTGAGCATGGTTAGATATAAGTGCAGAGCCCTTTCGATGCGGTGCTTTTGAGCATGGTCGATTGTAGGTGCTGAGCCCTTTTGATGCAGTGCTTTCGAGCATGGTCGACTGTAAGTGTTGATCCTTTCCGATGCGGTGTCCTCAAACATGGTCAAATATAAGTGTAGAGCCTTTTCGATCTAGTGTTCTTGCACATGGTCGAATATAAGTGCTGAGCCATTCTGGTGCGATGTGTTTACACATGGTCAGATGTGAGTGCCGGGCCTTTTTGACCTGATGAGGTCAGATGTGAGTGTTGGGCATGCCTTTTTGACAGGATGAGGTCAGATGTAAGAGCTGGGTGGGCCATTCTCACTTAAGTGTCATATATAAGCGTTGATGAAGACCTACATGAAGGGTAGGCCTACAGGATTGACTATGTAGAACTTCTTGTGATGAGAAGAATCAAGATAGCACCATTCTGAGATAGCATGATGATCCAGACTTGATGATGATCCAGATCAAGTGATCCAGATGTGATGATCCAGACCTGATGACAATCCAGATCAAGTAACGATCTAGTTGTGATGGTGATCCAGACTCGATGATGATCCATATCAAGTGATGATCCAGATGTGATGATGAACTAGACTTGATGACAATCTAGATCAAGTGATGATCTAGCAGTAATGAGCTAGTAATCATGATGATGCAGATCCCGTGATGAAGAAGACTTGAAGAAGAAGATGAATTGAAGACGAAGAAGATGAAGAAGATGAAGAAGACTTGAAGACTTGAAGACTAAGAATACTTGAAGATGAAGATGACGAGATGATCTAGTTGATGCAAAGAAGAAGGCCAATGCTGAAATTTGTGTTGAAAGAATACCTTCCTAGTTAAGAGGGAGTGTTGATGTATTTGTAACTTCAGAATGTATTCATCTATGTATCTTATGTCTTGTAACCCAATGTTTATTCTGGGATGTATCTATTATGTAATTGAGTCATGTTGTCAAGCCCTGATGTTCTGATCGGGAGGATCTATAATGTAAACAATTCATGTCAAGTCATTGTGGGTAACCCTCCTATTGTCTAAGGGTTAAAGCCCTCGCAGTTCAGAGGCACTAGGGTTATTAGACTCACTTGGTGAAGTTGGCCCTAGTAGGGTTTTAGTCATGTCGAGAAGCAGTATAAATAGAGAAGTGACTTCTCTATTTAACACACTCAAGTATAGTGCATAGTTGAGGAAGGAGAAGACACTGAGTCTAGATAAGAAGAAGGTTACTACTGTCGGGAGATCACTTACTATTTTGGGCTTTTCTATTTTGGTGCTGATTCTATCTCTGAGGAAGTTATGGGGTTTTATCCATTTATGTTCCCCAAGGAAAAACACTGTGTTCATTGTCTCTTGTGTTTGATTGATGTGATTTTTATTCTCTCAGTGAAAGATCCTAATAATGCTAGCTTAATGTTGAAAAACTAATAGTGCTCTTGTATAATTTTCTGAATTATGGCACAATTTGCAATATTTTGTAATTTTATTTTATTTAATGGTCTAGAACAGTGTGAAGAGTCCTGCAGGAGCTATAATATGAACTGGTTCAACCGATTCTGTCGAAACATTGAACCTAAGACGTGTTTCTTCTAAGCATTTAATTTTTCTTTAATAATAAGTTTTACCTCGATTATGGCACAAATTAAAAGATTTTGTTTTTTATTCTATTATATGTCTGAAACATTGTATAGAGTGCAATCTTGTGTAATCTTATTCTATTTAATGGTCCAGAACAGAGTCCTCAATGAGCTATAATTTGAACTGATTCTATTGAAAATTGAACATGAGACCTGTTTATCCTTTAAAGATGCATTTAATTTTTCTTTGATTGTTAGTTTTACATGGATTATGGCACACTTTTCAAGCTTTTGTGATTTTTTTCTATTATGGGTCTAAAACATTTTGTAGAGTGCCATCGAAGATGCAATTATAATGACTACGTACAATTCAACCTAAGACCTATTTCTCCTTTAAAGAAGCATTTTATTTTATTTTTATGCGCACTTTTACTTGAATTACAACACACTTTGTAAGCTTTTCCCATTTACTAGTTTGGATTTTGGAACAATGTATAGTTTCCTGGGACTCGTGGGCTATAATTTGAATTGACTCCAGTAAATTGACCCTCATACCCATTTCTTCTTTAAATACACATTTGATACAAGTATTATTTTTCAACGACACTTATATCTTTTTTCCTCTGTTTGGCATATACCATGGTAGTTAGTGTGGTCGCCTCTGTTTGGCATATCTCAAAGAGTCCGAAGGTTATCAAGAATATTGTAGCCTGCGTGTGTCTTCATTAAACCCTCTACGAGCATTTATTCCTTAAATATATGCTGTGTAATTTCGATCACATCAATTCTTCCAAAATACTATCCTTAAATCCTTCTCAACATACGCATAATTCCCTTTATAAATTTATGTTTATTAATTTCTCGTAGCTTACTCTTTTATTTCACCAAGACTGTACATGCATACTTTTCTAACGTTTGGCATACTTATATTCTTCACATCTTGACCATCTTTAAACAAACTGAGGGTATGGCTAGGTATCCACCTCAACTAGGAACAAGAACATGTCACCTTAAAACCTTACTGACAAACACACGGACTCTGGTAGTCACTTTAAAATGGTCTTTCAAACTGCTCAATTCAACACTTGGTGAATTTTGTCAGGCCCTAGTCATTACTGTGCTAGGAGGCATTTTCGCAGACTCATATCTAACACATGTGAACACCCAGAGGGAAATTGAGATCATGAGTGGATGCCTAGATCATCAAAGAATGGACCCATAACATCTGATAAATTTATTAGTTAAAGAGCTGACTCTGGCGTGCATTTCCAAGTGGGATCTCAACCTCCTGTTTTCAACACTTAAGTCATTTTTTCATATTTTTGGATATGCAAGCTAATGTTTTTACCTCTTTTGGCAGGATGATATTTTTCTCATGTGGTCACCATAAGAAAAACTAAGAACATGGATGGATAGCCAGTTCATTAAAGAACATGCCTATATCTTCTGATGAATTTATCGTCACTCAGACAAACTTTGGAGGGAATTTCCAAATGCGTCTTCAACCCACGGGGGCTTCACTTGTTGACCAATATCCTATCATGTTAGTTCATATTGTGGGTTTTAAAATTTATCAAAAATTGAACCAATATATTGTAGGTATTGGGGGGATGAGGGGTTTAAGGTGGGGGTGGGTAGGGTGGTTTATAAGGATTGAGGTATAAAAAGGGGTGGGGAGGAGGTTTTAAGTATTGGGAGGGGGTTTCAACAAAAATGGTTTTGGTCAATATATCTAGAAATTAAGGGTGTTCTTTAATATCCCATGATCACATGTGCTATGTGATAGTTTCACTGAGTGAAGTCCCCATGCTTCAACCTTGTGATTTGACACTTAGTCAATTTCTTTAAACCCTAGGTCTCAAAGGTGATTTCAAATTTTCATCAAACTTCGAGTGTAAGGAATCCAATGGATGAAGGACAAATACATGAATCCATTAAGACCATTTTCATCCTCTGGAACTACATTCTCTGTCCTTGGTGGGCATTTTACTGAAGGATGATGTAAAAGCTGCTTAAGACCCTGTTTTGGTAGATTGATAATTTTTGCCTTAGGTAATTTTAGGTCAAAGTAAGAACATGGCCAAATAGACAACACAACCACCTATAGGATTCCCATATGGTGTATGTATTTCTTTCAAACCACAAATTATGGCGAGCATTATCCTAGAGCAACTTGTCTAATTTGACCAAAAAGAACTTCTTTTGGTAGGCCTGCATATTCTTCCTCAAAGAGTTGTTCTGAGAAATGGTGCCATGGTCAAATAGATACTTCAAACAACTATGGGATGACAGGCCATGGTGGGAATTTTCTCCTTCTTATGAAATATGGTGGGCATTTTCATAAGTCTACTACTTTAGGACAATTTTTCACCACTTAGTCTTTTTCCAACTTTATCATACATGCCTATGCCCATCAAAAGTTATTTTTGTCATTAATGAACATATCTAGGATATGTCTGTCCATAATCATCAATTCACCAAAAGTCACCAATTCTCAAGACTACCTATAATTGGTCTAAATTTGGTGACATTTCACAATGTTATCCTATTTAAAAAAAATCAGGCACATAGTTAGAGAAGGAGTACCTTACACGAGGAAACTTGCATATAAAACCATTGTGGAAGAGGGAGTGTTAGACTAAAGTTGCCAAGTTTCAGTGGGAAATCCATGAATGAAGCAATATGAACACCGCCCATTCCAAATTGAATCCCCAACATGATCTATATGAGGGGGAACCCCATACCTCTTTGCATGCATTAACTAGTCAAGTGGCCTAAGAAACACACTTCTATATCCGTGTTGTGAACAAATTCCAAACCAAAATCAAATCGTGTCTTATACTTAAAAGTAATTCAAATATAAATAAATCTAAAAGAAATTACACCTTTGAGAGAAAAATAGCTTTTGGTAAAGTTTTTGGGAAGAAAAAACTTTTGATATTAAAACATTACAAATAAATATATTTTCACGCTAAATTATATCCGCTTGGTAGCTTATATTCTTGTTTTATCCAGTGTAGGTACCACCAAATAGGTATCTATCAGATATATCTTCCTCAAGTGATGGTGAAGATATACTAGGAGAGGTTGAAAGTGATACGTGTTGTACTAGATCTATCGGTTTTATATCAACTACATCTGGAAAGGTAAGGAAAATATTTCGTAGATGCATGCAATATTTTATTTCCAATTGAGGGTCATGTAATTATGATGCTGAGATCATAGGTGCCATTGAGTTTCCCTTGAGGTATAGACATCTATTGCAATGATGGGTACCTAATAAGCTACCTCAAGTGGACACAGATTTCTTCATCAATGGGAGGATGTATCGCATTGCTCCTTCATCTTTACATGGATTGGGGCTATTTTCCATGGATGGCATAAAGGTCGTCTATGGCACCATAAATGAATTGATGGAGTATGTCGGACCATTATATAGATGCAATAACTAGCTGATCTTGGTCCAATATACTCGAAGTATGAGGAGATATGGAGTTTCCGCAAATTATATACAACTAGCAGAACACAATAAAAACAAAGGGGTGACTATGTATATTGATGAGAGACCAAAAGCGTCTAGAAATGCTGTTGGATTTGTAAATAGTACAATGCTAGTGACAACAACTAAGAAACCGAATTGTGAATTTGAGGGACGTGAAGAACATCATATATTTGTATGTGCAACAAAAACAATACTTCTAGGTGAAGAGTTGTTGATCGATTACAACTTAAATCGAATAGATGTGGCTTCCATGGTCCTAGGTAACCATGGAAGGTCACACGCTATTCCTCATCAGGTAAATGATAAATATAGTAACTAAACATGACTACAATAACTAAATATTTCGATTTCTTTTTGTTAACATTCCATTTCCACCATTGAAATTTTCTTTATTCATGCATATTATGAATATTTCCATGCGATAGCATGCTTATTACACTGTTATGCTTATCTCATGTTTTTTATGTTACAATTATTGACTCAACTTTTATTGATTGATTTATTTTTCAGGGTTGCAACAATGGAAAGCCACATGCTTCTTTCATGGTCTAGGGTGACCATGGAATGTCACAATCTATGCCTCATGAGGTAAATGTTAAAATAGTAAATAAATATGACATCAATAACAAAATGTTTCGATTTTTTCAGTTAACATTCGATTTTCACTGTTACCATTCGCTTTTGTCGGGATTATTGTGAATATTTACATATGATAACATGCTTATTACATTGTGGCAGGGGTTTTCTCATCCCCATGGAGTAGAACATGTATCTCCTCTTTTGGAGGTAAAAGTAAATATTATTGCAGTATCTCATTTTTTTTATGTTACAATTATTGACTCAACTAAATATAGTAACTACATATGACTACAATAACTAGAAACTCCAACCCTAGAATATTTCCATGTGACAACATGCTTATTACAACGCGGGAGGGGTCTGCCCATGGATGCCATGAAACGGAATGCGTGTCCTCTACTTCCATGGTCCAGGGTGACCGTGGAAGGTCACACTCTGTGCCCCATCAGGTAAGTGTTAAATATAATAACTAAATGTTGATATTTTTTCTGTTAACATTCAATTTCCACTGTTACCATTCATTTTTTTGGTGCTTATTGTGAATATTTCCATATGATAAGATGCTTATTACACTGTGGCATGGGTCTGCTCATTGCCATGGAGCACAACATGTATCTTCTCCATCGGAGGTAAAAGTAAATATTATTGCAATATCTCATTTTTGCTGATGTTACAATTATTGACTCAACTAAATATAGTAACTGAATATGACTACAATAACTAGAAACTCCAACCCCAAAATATTTCCATGTGACAACATGCTTATTACATTGTGGCAGCGGTCTCATGACCATGTTCGTCATGGAACAGAACCCGTGTCCTCTACTTCTGAGGTAATAATTAATATTATTGCAATATCTCATTTTTTATTGTGTTACAATTATTTTCATAATGTTTATTTATTGATTTATTGTGTCAGGGTGGCACCAGTGGAAAGGCACCTACTGCTTCCATGGTCCACAGTGACCTTGGAAGGTCATGCTCTATGCCCTGTCAGGTAAGTGTTAAATATAATAACTAAATGTTTTGATTTTTTCTATTAGCATTCGATTTCCACTGTTGACATTCATGCTTTTCTATGCTTGTGGTGAATTATTGATTGATTTATTGTGTCAAGGTGGGGACCATGGAAAGGAACCTGTTGCTTCCACAGTCCAAGGTGACCGTCAAAAATCACCCACTAGAAGTAGATCAGTAGGGGGTGACCATGGGAAGTCACCGACCACAACACTACCTCAGATACGTGTTAGTTCTTAATAGTAACTAAATTTCATTACAATAACAATGTTTGAATGATGTTAAAATTATTTTTGTTAATTTTATTGTTTGATGAATTTAGTGTAGTGCACTTGATCTAGGTGATGAGGATATTGAGGATGAAATTTACTATTCCATAGACCCTATGGATACTATAAAGAAGGTCCTGAAAAAGGAAAACATAGAAATGATATCCTTGGATTGCATAAGGCCCATAACACAAGAGATCATGGCAAGGATTGAATATCTAAAAGAACAAATAAAATCTTATGGGGTAAGTGGCATCTTCACATATTGTTTTAAGCTATGACATGATTTCATATATGATATTATGTTTTCTATTTTTCCAACTGATCTGATAAAGTAAAGTTTTTCATTTGTAGGATTTTTTACAACTCGTGACTAGATAAATTGTCGAGATAGATATAGGTAGTAGTCATGCTCCAATGCAGCAACAACGTCGAAAAAGAAATGTACCAATGAGGATTTTTGACACTCCTCTGGTTGGCCTTGAATCCATTGATGAGGGAACCGATTTTGATCAGCATGATGAGACGGAGCCTAGGACTCCACATGACTCCGGAGATGAACCTACTGTAGATGACCAGGAAACTTTTCCTGGAGCAGCGCGAGTTAAAAGCACCGGATCACTAGATCTCACCTTTCTGGTGGATAACACTTGTGTTTCGATCAAGATTCAAAAGATCGCAGGTATTTATTATTTAATTTATTCTTTTTAATCATGAAATTGAAATAGACATACACTAAAATTATTATAAATTAATGGATTACACTTTTCTGCAGGAAACAATGTTTTCTACAGGAATTTGAATGACAAAGCATTGGAGCTATTTGGCCCCACCATTCGCACAAGGTGGAATAGCCAAGATAGCGTAAAGAGAGATGTATTGATAGACCACATGGTAAACTTGTTTGGAATACATTCAACAAGAAAGTGGTTGCAAAGTTAGCTGGCGAGAATTTAAAATATACCAGGGCCCAATATAGGGATAAATTGCAACTTGACCTCAAGCATGAGCGCCCTCCCATGGTTCCGGAGAAAGAGTGGAAGGAACTCATAGAGGATGCATAGGAGAACTTGCTAAAAATACAAGGAAAACAACCACGACCTGGAAAAGCAAGGTACAGCACATATCCTCTTTTTAGTGAAATATACTCATTTTTTTTTCTTTTTTGTTTTAAGCAAGAATTCTGATATCTAACGTTTTTCAAAATTTTCATATATAGGCTACAGGACACCTCCAAAGCAACCAAGGATAAAGTGGAAAAGCATGGGAAACATAGACTGGGCTAGGGTGGTTATAGAAAACTAAGAGCCCAAATCGTAAGAATTAAATGATTAACTATGGGGAATATTTATTTTGTAGTGAACAAATATCTATTTTTGATAGAGGGAATTTTATATGTGTTATGCATTGTAGGGAAATACGTTCCAAGATGCTTCCACCGAGGAAGACCTAAAGCTTGGTTTCAAGTATGGTTTTAAAAGTCTCAGTGAATATCAGAAAAGCTTGGGGCAGACTCCAATCTCCCCAATGACACAGATGTAGGTAAATAAAATGAATAAGGACATCATTGTAGTATACTATTAAATTCTATTCAGTTTTTTTTATATCACCCATAACTAAATATTTATGTTTTCTTTTAAGCAATAGTGCAATCGTAGCACTGAATCCAGTGGTACTCCACATGTACCAATTAATGTTGGGGTGTGCGTGTCCTATGATAGTGGGGAGCAGAGTGGCCATTCTGGTATGTGTGCTTTGGAAATAGAAATATCTACTATGATTATCGATATTTATTTCTTGACGTATACTTTTAAATTTTCTTCTTTCGATCGAAGACCGTGAAGCTCAGGACACTGAACCACAAGAGAAATTAGGAAGTAGAGAAACAATTAAGACACCAATTGTCACATCTACACAAACAGGTAAATATAAATATTGTAATTTTAATCAAAATGATGAACTATTAATTTCAATAATATTTCAACATATCGATATGCCCATTTTCGTTGTTGCAGTTCATGCCCCTTCAGAACTGCCTCCATGTCCTAGTTAACGATATACATGAAGTATGATACACGAGGGCATGGAAACACAAACACTAGTAGGACATGGATTTGTAGATAATCCACCAAATGATGATGATAATATCCCAATCATCGTTAGTTATTTCAATGCAAAAAAACAGAAATCAAAGAAAAAGTAGATGTACAAATTCATGACTTGTATTTGGATGTATATCGACGTTGTTAGTCTAAAACAATGTTTATATGAATTACCTTATTATGCTTCAATGTTTTTATGTTTATACGTTTTGATGACTAGCCTAGTTATGCATGAATGTTTAAATGTTTTCTATGTAAACAACATCATTTATTGGGTATGGCGAATTGAGAGCGATGTGAGGGGGGGTGGGGCCATATGAGCTTCCACCTTCATGTCGTTGGCCCTGTTCGGTAGGTATTATAAAATTGTTCTCGAAACATAGAGGAGCTCAATAAGGTATAAATACTCTTTTATTACTATGTATTAAAGATGGTTGTAAATTTTTAAGTGCATGTCTATTTCTTAAAAATTTGTTAATAAATTTAACATTTCACAGTTCATTGATTTCTACAGGACTTTGTAGTAGGATTTAAATGACTGTTTATTTGCTTATATATTATTTACTCAAAATTCTATCTTTGATGATTTATGCAGGTCTTGGTGATGGAAATGCATCTCGTGGACAACTCTTATCAACTTGTGTGGGTGAATGGATCAAGCGAAAGGACAGTCATAAGGTAATGGTTTTGATGTGTTCTTTATCCTTAATGTGTTTTGTCTTTAGTCTTAAATTCTATTTGATTCTATTAAGATAAAAGAGATACAACCAATAGTAAATAACTACTTTTAGACTATCATCCAAACTAGGAGACAACCTTCTACATAAAACACAAATGCTTCTTGTTGGCACTTGGGCAGACCCGGGTTAACTCTTTATACTTCGCACCAACAAAAGACCCAGTGTG